>CM061041.1:137866908-138466908 GCA_030762985.1 Adelphocoris suturalis | reverse complement strand
ATGATGAAAACTGTGGAAATTAGGGTCGTTACAAGGATTTTGCATTGGCGCATGCGCAGTAGCTATTAATGATACCATAATGTTGAAACTTATATGGGATGATCAAATCGTTGTCTCCCAACTATGATCCAAATTTGAGCGAGATCAAACGACTAGGGTGTGAGAAAACGGTGCTTGGTAGAATTTACATTTGCGCATGCGCAAAGTGAAGTATTGAGTCAAGAACGGTGAAACTGATAGGGGGACCACCTATACTACATACACCCTGTGTACGCCCATATAATCCCTTTAAATTTCATCCAAATTGGATGAAAACTGTGGAAAATAAGGTTGTTACAAGGATTTGCGGACACAAGATAGACACGGAACCAAAGTTATTCAGAATTGGTATAACGTAAAATGCAAGTGGAAATTTTGGTTTTCGAGACCAACAATTTTTTTTCTCCTGAAAGTGAAACAACAATGCTTCCGCCACCTTTAGGTAGACTCGGAATTTTTCATTTTTTTCGAATTTTCAAGTCAGTTGGTTCTTGAAGTACCAACCTTTTTTTTTTACTAGGTACTGAATGTTAGGAGTACTAGTTTACTTACTATTGCTTCTTAATTTTATATATTTATTATAATAGCTTATTACTTTTATCTAGTGTTATTTGAATATGTTTTCAAATAATGATTAAATTAATGAGAAATATCTTTCAAAATCCCCTTGTTGTTTGCCTTTCAAGCTTTATTCTACGAGTATAATTTTGGTTCTACTCTCAGGTTTCCCAGTCAATATTTTTGCTTCAGAGTCTCCCTGGGTGATATCATAAATGTACCTACCTACCTACTTCTTTTAAATCTAGTACATAATTACACAATTTAAGCATAGCTAGACTGATAATTTAGTTTCGGTGTTGGGTTCCTGTCCAACGATGGTGGACCATACCTTATTACTAGTTAGATTTACTTTAAAGGAGATTTTTCCGTAGTCACCATCTTTTTCCATTGACACATGTCGTTAAATTTGGTGAATTTATAATTTCAATTCCAGCCTTCATAAAAGTACGTTAATACCTACTTACTTTGTTAAACTTGCCTACCTTATTTACATAGTTAGCTATTAAACAGCACGTACCTAGGTACCGTTCTACATTGTAAAAATTGTTTTTGTTGACTAGGTAAGCTTATTCATTCGAAAAAGTTATTTATATAGGTATATATATACCTTCCTATATATACTGAACTTACCATCTCATTAACACTTTGCAACATTTTGTCTGATTTGCCTGGTATAGTGCAACGCCACTTGGGCGCTCTTTAGTTAATTAATTTTTTAATTTTGTTGGTTTGTTGTTCAGGTTTTGCTAATATGAACCCCTATGTGATCCTACGCCAAAAGACTAAGGTTACAAATAAAAACTAAAAGACTAATTAGGTGTAATTGACTATTTTACGAATGTTACCTACATATGTACGATCTTGTGTTCAAGTTTGGATCGTTTTTATATTTTTTAAATGAGAGTTTAAATTAAAAAATTGTTGGATTAAAACCTTTTTTACGCTATTACCTACCTCCTAGTATAATTATCTGTAGTTGAAAACACTGATGAAATTACCATGGCAACTACAGCTATTACCGTGGACACCGAATTTGAAATTTTCCAAAAACTAGGCTTAAATTTGAGAGCTGATCTGGGTAATATGTATTTTTGCAATCAATGTTGACCAAGGAACCTCCCTGAATTTTTTCAAATTTTTTTGAAGACTTATTTTTTGAAATTTCTGTGTTCGAAAGTTGCCCCTAGTTTGAGAACGACCCCTATAATGTCCGACTAATCTGAATTTTTACTAAGGGATTGACTACTTGATGTTATGTAGGTATTTTTGAGATGCGAGCATCCAGATCACAAAACTATACACAGCATTCTGATTAGGTACGTTGGCGGTCGTATGCTATCTTGAGGCAGAGCTGGAGGTGCTGGTGGTCGGATAACAGGAAAGGTCCCCCTAGTCATGATCAAATGCTCTGAATTGGGCAAAACGGTTACTTTTTCCAAGTTAGTTGATAGCTGCCTGAGAATGAAATCTAGTTACCTTCGGAGATGGTGTTTTTTGTGTAGATAATATCACGTGTTGAACTACATTTTTGGAGCGTTCCTACTTAGCGCAGAAATTCTGAGTTCTGATGTTCCTAGTCGTCAAGGTGCTTTTTTTCTGCTGCGAATAATTCTATTGAGATTTTGTTGGAAATTAGTAAGTTTAGGACAGTTTTCAGGGTTAGCCCAAAAATCGCATGCGATCAAAAAAATGTTCGTCAAATTCCCCCTAGGGCGGAATTTATAGTCCTCACTAAGTTGAAAGGAAATGCTCAAGTGAAGCTCTGAGTAGTTGGTGGCTACTTGAGCTATTCATGGTCAGTGACTAAGGAATTGCTCAAGCATTCGTTTAAGCATTTCCTTTGTGGGGATTCATAAACAGAAAACCAAGCAAATGCTCAAGTTTTTTTTCCTCAAATGAGCCAAAAAACCAAGGTAAGACAAAAGCTACCTTGAGCATTTGCCATGTGAGAATCCATCAGTTCATCCTTCCAAAAGTGTTTTTGTATCGCGTGTGTATAGTAGTTTTCTTAAGTAGTTGAGGATCTCGAGCAAACTTTTGAAATTCACGAGTGGGACAAAGAGTTCGATATTCAAGAAAATATGATGAGGTGATGAAACGTTCGAGTCTGACGCGGTTCATTGTGTACTCGATGTATAACCTAGGTGTTAGTAGGTACCTACTGTTTTGTGTACTGACCGGAGTGATTATTTCTTTTAGCAACTTTGATTATATATAGGGGAAGTAGGGTTGATCAGGTCAACAAATACACGAAAATTTCAATCAATGTTTCTTCCATCTTTTAGGTACTTACCTAAAAAAAATCTGTATATTAACCTATGAGGCAGAAGAAAGTAGGGAACATGGAAGATGCCGCACATGAACCGATCCCCCCCCCCCCCCCGTTTTCGCGTTTACCTTGAAACTATAAACTTTTTCGCATACATACCTATTTTTGAAATGAAAATTATTTACTTTCGAAATTGTCGTATCCAATAAGTAGGTATTCTTGTATCAGGTCATTCCATGCCAAATCAACACACTTTAAATATAAATTTTACCTCACCATTTTAGATTTTGCTCAAATTTAGTATATTCATAGTAGGTGTTGAGACTAAGAAAAATACCATATTTTAAATTTTTATCTCAAACTGTTTCTTAAGTATGGCTATGTAAAACTTACAAAATCTCGCCAAAAAACCATGAACGGATTTTCTCCTATTCGCTCTAGGAACTGTCCTAATTGAGCTAGAGAGCAGGGAGAGGTATCATTTTGCAGCTTTTTTTATGCTCTTTCCAGTGATATACAACAGGACATAGGTTCTAATGAGAAAATTTTTGTCAAAATACAAATACAAATTTTGATTTTATTTTTTTCCAAAAAGTACCTACATAATTTAAAATTTTCAAAATATTCCTATAAATACTTAGTACTGTTGTAAACAATGTGACAAAATATAAATATGGGATGATGATGGTGTAGTGGATTTAAATATGTTTTACTTGGTGTAGGTAGACCAAGTGAGACATTTATATTCTGATTATGCGGGTTAGTCCCTGAGGTATTCCCGTAAGGAATGTGAGCGAAATCGCCAAGGTCAGCTTGCTTGGCGGGATGAACTGAGGGGTAGTTCGTGTCGCAGCCGCGTGGAGCACTGGGCTCGCATAGTGGGTGCTGGGTTCGATCAGTTTGGTACTGAGCCGTTTTGTAATATTCCGGCCTAAGATTTATATCTGTAGGAGGAATATGTTGAACTTGGTTGAGGTACTGAAAAGTATCCTTTGTTTTTTGTACATTTGGAGTGTATTTGACACTCGGATCGGCCGGGTAGCCTTGTGTAGAATATCGTGGATATTCGGAAATCTTTGTCGAATCATGATGATTGACTTCAGAGCGGGTCTGAAAGGTATCCTCGTACTTTTGTGTGTGTGAGGCTTGATCTAACGTTTCCTTCGTGAATACGTTAGGTGAGAAGGCGATCTCTTTGCGAGGATCGAGCCTTGGGCCGTCGCTGGGAACAGCGGACTGGTCGAGTAGCGGGTAGGTAGCGCTGCGTGGGCTAAGAGGCCCGGCCGCGCCGTGTTCCGCCTCCCCTTGCATGAGGAAATAGGACGGGCGGCGCTCCATCGAAATATCCGAGTTTATTAACTCGTTTTCGATACCTCTACGTATAGAAATAGAGGGTTTGGAAGGTGGACTCGCTTGACAGAGCTTCTTTCCTTTGCTCGGATGTCAGGGTCCTACCTTGTAGTCTTGAAAAAGACTTCCTTGGACGATAAATTAGAGCGGATGAGCTGTGTAATTTATCGGCGTGCCCACAGCGGTCGGTGACGAGCCTAGTGCTACGAAACCCGGGCGACACGTCTCGGAACGTCCCAGCGGGCGTACGATCTAATGAGAATATCAATAGATGTACCGGGTGGCGTCCTGACAGATGAACTACGTTGGGCAATGAGCAGGATGAATAATCACTGGACTCGTAGATGCCAATGCGAGATCTGTGTGGAGAGAAGGTATGCCTTGTAGAAAGCAGTAGGAAGCCGTTCTTGAGATGAACTCGGGAGCAGAAGGTTCGTCAGCGTAGAGCGTGTAGAAATCTTCGTACTTCTGAGTGTAGTCGTCGAGAGCGGAGAGTGGAATGAATTCGGAGGGCTCCGAGCGGGGTAATTATAGGGAGGTGGCCGCCTCCTGCCGCCTCCTGATTGGTCCACTTAATTTCGTTAATTCAACTGTGTAATCTCATTGGCTCGCACATTGTTTTCTCAGTATCTGCGAGTATGATAGCTGAGCTGGTCCTCCGGGGTGGTTTCCCCACGTCCGTCGCTGCGACGGGGTCCCCGGGGGTGGCTTACGAGCGTCCGTCGCGGAGCCGACGACCTTGAGTTTAGACGGGGACCTCGGGTGGTTTCCCTGCGTCCGTTGTTCAGACGGGGTCCCCGGGGTGGCTGCTGGACCAGAGGTGGTTGCTTGCCGCCTCCTGGTTGGTTCGCCTATTGTCTCTCGTGTAATCAGTGTTTCTGATTGGCGAGTAGGCTTGTTAGAATTGTCCTTGTTAGTTTTAGAGGACGTTTGCTTGTCTGTTTGAGTTTTCTCATTCAAGGCGACTTGGTTCGAGATACTTGTCGCGTCTCTCTCGCCCAGTAAGTGTCTAGGGAGGTCGCCTTGTATGTTATTAGTTAATATTTCACTTTTTGAGAGAGAATTTCGTATTTTCTCTCTGGTGAAATATTTTGTTTGACGGAGTTATAACTCGACGTCTTGTAAATATTTTTGTGTTGTGTCTACCTCTTTTTGGTAGCCCTGAAAAGGGCTGTTGACAAGAGGGGGTGGTTTTCACCACAGGCGCCCCCCCAAGACGTCGTGTTATTAACGACGACGCCGGTTGGGGTGTTTCGAGCGCAGTCACCCACCTCTCGTCGAATTTGGTAGAGGGGACGTGCCTTCTGGCAGATTTTCGGGGAGTCTCCTCCTTATTTTCTGCCTGATTTTTGTTTAGTGACACAGCTTCGTCTGTTTTTAGAGTGTAAGCTGGTTTTATTTGCTGTTTGGGAACTTTTTTCGTGTGTTCGCCAATTTGTACTGTAACCGAAAACTTATCTCTTTTAACAACTTTGAATGGTCCCGTGTAAGGACATTGCAGAGAGGAGAGCTGTGTGGGCACTCTGATATAGACATGTGTACATGTATCCAAGTTTTTGGGCATGTTGACGGCATACTTCGTATTATTATGTTTAATATGCGTAGGCCGGAAGAAGAGAGGCTCAGAAAGGTTTGTAGAAGTTACGAAAATGTCTCCTGGGAGTGGTACGTCAATTCCGTAAACTTTTTGGAACGGTGTAGTTTCCGTTGTTGGGTCTACTGCCGTACGCATGGCGAGTAGTACTATTGGAAGGGCGTCGAGCCAATTTTCGTTTTGTGCTTTGAGAGCTTCTTTCAAAGATCTATTTCTGCGTTCTACGATTCCGTTTGTTGACGGTTTGTATGGTAACGTGTGAGTATGTTTTACTCCGAGACGTTCCATAATGGAATTAAATAGATCTGATTCGAATTGTGTGCCCTGGTCACTTGTGATGTATTTAGGTACGCCTTTTGAAGCTACCCAAATATTGATAAAGGCATTTGTGATCGTGGATGTTTCGATGTTGTTAAGAGGGACTGCCTCTAGCCAACCTGTTGCTCTATCGACCATCATTAGAATGTAACGTTTCCCTCCTTTAGCTAAAGGTAAGGGTCCGGTAATGTCAACGTGTACATGTGAAAATTTGTTAGCTGTTTCAAATTCGGAGTAAGGGAGCTTCACGGAGCGAGTGATTTTTGCTCGTTGGCAAGTCTCGCACGCTCGGACCCAGTTGGAGACATCTGCACGAAGTCCGTGCCAAAAATATCTTTGTTTAACTTTATACACTGTAGAGTGTATGCCTGGGTGTCCCAAATTGTGAATTTGGCTGATTATTTCGTGCCTTATTTCGTTTGGGATATAAGGTCTTGGGTGTCCTAGGTCTAGGTTACACCAAATCTCTCCTTGAGGGAATTCAACTCGTGTGAGTTTCAATTTGTCCTCTGCGTTCGGAGGAGAACGAATTTGTGCATTTGAGATGTGCAGTAGAAGATTGCACTCTATTGCAGCCGTAATTTGCGAAATTTCGGCTATGGGTGGACCCTCGTCAGTTTGGGTTGAAATCGATTTTGTTTGAATTTCAACTGGATCGAAGGGTCTGGAGAGTGCGTCGGCGACGACGTTGTTCTCTCCGGGTATATGTCGAATGTCACTCGTCATTTGAGAGATGTATGTTAGCCATCTCAATCTCATTTTAGAAAAATGTGCATTTTTCTTAAGCATCGTGCCTAGCAGAGGCTTGTGATCTGAACAAATATGAAAAGATCGGCCGTCCAAGTCATTGTGCCAGTGAATGCAAGCTTGGTAAACGGCGAACATCTCTTTGTCGAATGAGGCTTTATTCTTCCATTGTTCCGGAATTTCTTTACTGAAAAATCCCAATGGTTGGTAAGATTTTGAGCCGTGTTTGTCTGTAATTTCCTGCTCCAGTGCCGCTCCGATGTGTGTGTCGGATGCGTCGCAGACTATTCTCCACTCTGCTGTAGGGTGTGGATGAGCAATATTATGCAATGTAGCTTTTATCATTGCTTGTTTTAAGCTGTTGAAAGCTTTTTCTCTCTCTGATGTCCATTCGATAGGTGTTTTGTCATTTTTTTTGTTTGACTGAATGGAGTCATACAGAGGTTGTGCCGTGTGAGCGAATTTACTTGAGCAAGCTCGGTAAAAACCACACATACCTAGGAATCTGCGTAGACTTCGTACGTCCATTGGCCTAGGAAATTGTTCTATGGCTTCTATTTTATCTCGTTTAGGAATTATCCCTTCTTTCGAGATAGTGAAACCTAGGAAATCGACGGTAGGTTTTGAAAAAATGCATTTATCAAAACCTACTCGAAGTCCGTGTTCTCCTAGCTTGTCGAAAATTTGTTTAAGGTGGTTCATGTGTTCTTTATAATTTTTAGAAGCCACCAGTATGTCATCTAGGTATACAAATGCGAAATCAAATTTTCGCATGATGCTGTCCATGTATCTTTGCCATGTTTGAGCCGCTCCGGCCAAACCCATGCTCATTTTCTTAAACTCATAAAGACCGAAAGGTGTAATAATTGCAGTTTTATGAGCGTCATCTGGGTGCATCGGAATATGGTAATATGCCGATTTTAAATCTATTGTCGAATAGATTTGTGTATCATGTAAATTCGCTTGGAAAGAGCGAATGTGAGGAGGAGGGTAGGCGTCTTTCTTCGTTTTCGCGTTCAGGAAACGGTAGTCGCCGGTGATTCTCCATGACCCGTCTTTTTTTGGCACACAGTGTAACGGGGATGCCCATTCGGAATCTGATGGTGCAATTATGCCTTCGGAGAGCATTTTGTCAAAAGTACTTTTGACTTGAGCCCGTTTTTCGCCCGCCATGGGTCTTGCACGGAAGTGTACTGGTGTTCCTTCCGTGGTTATACGGTGGTAAACCCCGTTGTTTTTCCACTTTCCTTGAAGTTAGCTCAATTTATCATTGTATTTTTCAATGATAGAGCGAATGCTTTCGTCCTCCGTGATTTGCACGTCATCTGGTTGAGGGCTGTTGTCACGATGAGGGATAGTAGCTGCTATTTGTTCGTCAGTGAATTTTTTGTTCATGACTGCAGCTATTTTTTGATCGGCATAGCTTTTTATTTTATCTTTATAGATGTATTTGTGTTTGACCCGTATTCCGATATCCCAAGACTCGAGGAATGGTATACCGAGGATCGCTAAATCAACTTTCGTGATCATAAAATCGGTGGTCATGTCTCCGAGGCCGATGTTAATTGTCGTGTCAGCACGCCCTAGTGTGTCTATAGGGGCTCCGTTAGCTGCTGTGAGCTTTACGTTGGACTTACGAATTTTTAAGCCCAATTTTTTGGTGTCATTGTGGGGCAGAATGTTCACTTCTGCTCCCGTGTCGATGAGAAATTCAGTGCCATTTAGTTTGCACTTGAAAAAAAGCCTTTTATACTCATTAGTCTGCCGGTGTATAGGCTCAGATACACTGGCAGTTATTCGTTTTCCGAACTCTCTACGTCGGAGGTAGGAACGGTACTCTCTTGTACCGATCTCTGAGTATTTTCGCTTGAAAACCGGGTTTTAGGCTGGCTTATAGGCGCTGCCTTTTTGCTAGGTTTGGAGGCAGTGTTTGCCTTCCAAGTGCAGTGTTCTGGGTCTGCACACTTGCGAGTTTCGTTACCGAAACGTGCGTGGTTTCGACAGACATAGGCTGTCGGTTTGTGAGGCTTACTCTCTACTTGCTGGGGTTTGAACTCAGCTTTTTGTGAGAGGGCCTTTTTGAAACCAGTCTTCGTGGGTTTCGGAGTAGATTCTACTCCTCGTATGTTGAGAGAGGGGTTCTCTGTTTTGTAGGCGTGTAGCGTATCGGCTAGGTCGAGCCGGGCGGTCGTGGTAGGCTGTGCTGCGACCATACCTCGAGCTTCGATAGGTAGAGTTTCTATCCACTTTTGAGTGATCAGAGCCTCTGAGAAGTACCCAACAGCTTTAGAGTACATTTCGTGGTACTTGGTGCTGGGTTTTTTGGCGAGAGATGCGGGGTCCTCGAGTGCGAGGAGCCTGTCCTGTAAGGACAACCCGTATTCTCGCTGTAGGCGCTGTTTGGCCTCTTCATAAGGTGCGTGGGGTGCCGTGAGGTAAGCTGAGTCGATAGCTTCCCTTATTTCTTCTGGTACCCACTTGTATATAGCTGAGAAGCATTCGTTCTGCGTTCTCAGGTGTTTTCGCACGCAGTATTGATCGAACTCGGCGAGTGCACGATCGATATTCTTCTTTTGGAAGATTGGTCTTTGATAATCTCCCATTTCCTCTAAAAGTGCTCGAAAGCCACTTTGTGTAGAGGGTTGTTGAGTGAGATGTGGGGCGTATAGGCCCGGCGGGGGTCGTACGCCCGCAGTGGTTCCCTGAAATCCACTAGCTTCATAAGAGGGAACGAAATGCTCCGTGTTAAGCCTGTTCAAAGGCGGGGTCACCATTTGTAGTGGATTTAAATATGTTTTACTTGGTGTAGGTAGACCAAGTGAGACATTTATATTCTGATTATGCGGGTTAGTCCCTGAGGTATTCCCGTAAGGAATGTGAGCGAAATCGCCAAGGTCAGCTTGCTTGGCGGGATGAACTGAGGGGTAGTTCGTGTCGCAGCCGCGTGGAGCACTGGGCTCGCATAGTGGGTGCTGGGTTCGATCAGTTTGGTACTGAGCCGTTTTGTAATATTCCGGCCTAAGATTTATATCTGTAGGAGGAATATGTTGAACTTGGTTGAGGTACTGAAAAGTATCCTTTGTTTTTTGTACATTTGGAGTGTATTTGACACTCGGATCGGCCGGGTAGCCTTGTGTAGAATATCGTGGATATTCGGAAATCTTTGTCGAATCATGATGATTGACTTCAGAGCGGGTCTGAAAGGTATCCTCGTACTTTTGTGTGTGTGAGGCTTGATCTAACGTTTCCTTCGTGAATACGTTAGGTGAGAAGGCGATCTCTTTGCGAGGATCGAGCCTTGGGCCGTCGCTGGGAACAGCGGACTGGCCGAGCAGCGGGTAGGTAGCGCTGCGTGGGCTAAGAGGCCCGGCCGCGCCGTGTTCCGCCTCCCCTTGCATGAGGAAATAGGACGGGCGGCGCTCCATCGAAATATCCGAGTTTATTAACTCGTTTTCGATACCTCTACGTATAGAAATAGAGGGTTTGGAAGGTGGACTCGCTTGACAGAGCTTCTTTCCTTTGCTCGGATGTCAGGGTCCTACCTTGTAGTCTTGAAAAAGACTTCCTTGGACGATAAATTAGAGCGGATGAGCTGTGTAATTTATCGGCGTGCCCACAGCGGTCGGTGACGAGCCTAGTGCTACGAAACCCGGGCGACACGTCTCGGAACGTCCCAGCGGGCGTACGATCTAATGAGAATATCAATAGATGTACCGGGTGGCGTCCTGACAGAAGAACTACGTTGGGCGATGAGCAGGATGAATAATCACTGGACTCGTAGATGCCAATGCGAGATCTGTGTGGAGAGAAGGTATGCCTTGTAGAAAGCAGTAGGAAGCCGTTCTTGAGATGAACTCGGGAGCAGAAGGTTCGTCAGCGTAGAGCGTGTAGAAATCTTCGTACTTCTGAGTGTAGTCGTCGAGAGCGGAGAGTGGAATGAATTCGGAGGGCTCCGAGCGGGGTAATTATAGGGAGGTGGCCGCCTCCTGCCGCCTCCTGATTGGTCCGCTTAATTTCGTTAATTCAACTGTGTAATCTCATTGGCTCGCACATTGTTTTCTCAGTATCTGCGAGTATGATAGCTGAGTTGGTCTTTCGAGGTGGTTTCCCCACGTCCGTCGCTGCGACGGGGTCCCCAGGGGTGGCTTACGAGCGTCCGTCGCGGAGCCGACGACCTTGAGTTTAGACGGGGACCTCGGGTGGTTTCCCTGCGTCCGTTGTTCAGACGGGGTCCCCGAGGTGGCTGCTGGACCAGAGGTGGTTGCTTGCCGCCTCCTGGTTGGTTCGCCTATTGTCTCTCGTGTAATCAGTGTTTCTGATTGGCGAGTAGGCTTGTTAGAATTGTCCTTGTTAGTTTTAGAGGACGTTTGCTTGTCTGTTTGAGTTTTCTCATTCAAGGCGACTTGGTTCGAGATACTTGTCGCGTCTCTCTCGCCCAGTAAGTGTCTAGGGAGGTCGCCTTGTATGTTATTAGTTAATATTTCACTTTTTGAGAGAGAATTTCGTATTTTCTCTCTGGTGAAATATTTTGTTTGACGGAGTTATAACTCGACGTCTTATACATATTTGTGTGTCGTGTCTACCTCTTTTTGGTAGCCCTGAAAAGGGCTGTTGACAAGAGGGGGTGGTTTTCACCACAGATGGGTTCATTGTTAAAAAAACCTATTCCTGACACTAGTTTTCCACTGATAGCCCGGTTTTGACTAAATAATAAACATAAGTACTTTGACCAAAGAGGTAAGCTATTTAATTAAATATATAAAGGTATACTATGTGAAAAGGTAAAAAAATATCAGAAATATTAATTCAAAATACTATCTTGCTGCAGTACTAACGGTAATGTTTAAACAACAAACTACATTAACACTAACCTGAGGAAAAATTAAGTTTTGAGTTGACAGCAGTTTCCCTAAACATTATCTCAGTTTACGGAATTACATTTTGTAAAAGCCAGTTGGGTTACATTTACCTACCTACTTGTATACCTACTCATCATCATAAATATGTATAATATTATGTAAATTTTGATTAATCCGTTTGTACCAGAATTATTACATAACTATTTAGACTCTTTTCATACCTTTTTCAAATTTATTGTTATAGAAATGTTCAAGATTTTTGTTTTACTAATTAATAGGCGATTAAATTAGTTTAAATTGTATAAAATTAAAGTAAGCAACATAATTAACTTAATTTTTATTAGAATATATCTATGGTTATTGGTTTTGTTTTAACAAGATAGTATTTTGAATTAATATTTCTGATATTTTTTTACCTTTATACATAGTATACCTTTATATATTTAATTAAATAGCTTACCTCTTTGGTAAAAGTACGTATGTTTATTATTTAGTCAAAACCGGGCTATTAGTGGAAAACTAGTGTCATGAATATTTTTTTAAACAATAAACCCTCCCATATTTATATTGTCACATTGTTTACAACAGTACTAAGTATTTATAGGAATATTTTGAAAATTTTAAATTATGTACTTTTTGGAAAAAAATTAAATCAAAATTTGTATTTGTATTTTGACAAAAATTTTCTTATTAGAACCTATGTCCTGTTGTATATCACCGGAAAGAGCATAAACAAATCTGCAAAATAATACCTCTCCCTGCTCTCTAGCTCAATTAGGACAGTTCCTAGAGCGAAGAGTATAAAATCATTTCATGGTTTTTCGGCGAGATTTTCTAAGTTTTACGTAGCCATATTTAAGAAACGGTTTGAGATAAAAATTTAAAATTTGGTATTTTTCTTAGTCTCAACACCTTCTATGAGTTTACCAAATTTGAGTAAAATCTAATATGGTGAGGTAAATTGGGTGTGTTGAATTGATATGGAATGACCCTATCCAATACCTTCTTAATTCATCCTTGTAATTTCATTTTCTATAATTTGTAGCAAATAGCTATTTTTCTATTAATTTTCTATAATTGTAGCAATAGTTACCCAAGGTAAAATTTCGTTCGACTCGAGTTTGGGTAGGTAGAAAACTCTACCTACCTACTGTTGTATTTACCTACTGCACAATGACAGGATTGATTTTTTTCGATAGAAATGCGGCTCTACATTATCTCCAGAGTAGATAACCAAAATAACTTTTCAACGACGTGCTATTGAAACGGTTTGGTGTATTTCTAGTTGGATTGTGTAAGGTAGGATAGTTTTTAAGGTTATGATGTGAGTCTGCTGGTATCCAAAGTACTAAACTACAGATTTCGGATCACTATTTGTCCAACTAAAGTAAGTACCAAGTTTACATTTCACTAAAAGGATTGGTTTAGAGTATTTTTTATTTATTTTTGAGATTCGAGCTTGAGATATTTTTTTATTTGTGAGATGCGAACTTGCAACTGGAAATGAGTCGATTTTGGCCACAAATATGTTGCGCTTTTCCCTAGTTAATTTGAGCGTAGTTATTGAAGATAAATCGTTGCGCTTTTCGTTTGTGGATTATTAACAGCTGTAGAGCTTTTTCAACTGCACATTAACTTTCATTAGCGCTTAATCCATTGCAGCCTATATTTCTGCCAATTTCTGACTTTGTTGATCTGGTAAACTCTACTTTTCCTAGGCTACTTCGCTAAATTTACTTACTCGAGATCCATAGCTACTACGAAAACTACTATATGCTACACTATATGAACTTCAAAAATGCAATGGAATAAGCAGATCTTGGTCCTACTTTTCTTTGGACATTAGGGTAGGTCCTATCCAAAAAATAAGGGCCTGCGTCCACGACACACACATCCCTCTAATTTTCAGAAGATTATCAATTTCGAAAGAGGGGTTCTAGTTTAAAAAAGGTGCACATCTGCATCACCTGGTGCCAAACATGTGTGTACAGGTAAAGTCGTCCCAAAAGTCCTCTACAAAATGCATTATTTCATGTTCTATGGCAATCTGGGTTTTCGTCAGTTTTATTTTTCAACAGACCATTTTACAAAAAAAAGGAGAAAAAAAAAGTTCATCAACTACGAACTAGAACATTAAAATGTTTACGAACAAATCTCTGCTGAAAAAGTACTTGAATTTCATTAATATTTGATGAAAAATCGATAAAAATTCTATAAATCCTGAATTTTTTGAACCACAGAATATTATTTAGAACGAGTTTTTACTGCCATGAAATTGGTAGTTAACAATTTATTTGCACTCAAAGGTCCTAAATTGCAAAACAGTAGAACATAATGTAATACGACAATTTATGAAAATTCGCTCGTACGATCATACTGCATGACATGAATTTTTTAATGATTAAAATTTTCTTGAATTGGTTGCTACTAGAAGGGTGGCTATTTACATTTAATTAATATTTATTATTTGCGCTGACTGTGATTAGTAAATTTTTTTTTATGGTAAGTAGGTACTGATGGAACTCCTCCGAGGAGCACAAGTTCTATGAAATTGTTACTCAGTGGGCAAAGATTAGTTCAATTATAACTAGATCAGATAACTACGTTGCGACGGAATAAGGAAGTGGGACCAACGTTTTCGTCTACATTTTCGTTCACTACAATCGGATGAAAGAATTTCATGTCTCGAAACTCGCATGAGATCAAATTGGAACTTCAACGAACATTTCAAGACCAATGCGAGCAAAAACCGTCAAAATTTACTCGATTAAGGTAGAAAAACCATAGTGCGGAACGAATTTTTTTCATAATTTCCCGCATTCTTTCGCTGATTTCTTTGGGAAGACAGCATCTTTCAGCGATTTTGACAGCACCATCGTGTTGTACGGGTCTTAAAACGTAACTTTGTCGCTGACATACGAGGTGTTCTCGGGTCAAATTTGTATATGGCAGCGGATAGAAGATCCAGCAATCGGGCAAAAAACGCGCATTAAAAGGGGCTCCCACCCCCTCCCGCCGTCCACAGTCCATAGTTCGGGCGGGATTAGAAAATTTTAAACCGTTTGTGCCCCCTTTCGGAAAAATCCAAGAAGATTCCCCCCACTCGGCTGTTCGGCCGTGCATAGCATGGACAGAAAAACGAACAGATGGAGTTTCATTCTCATAAATAATAGGGATAGAGACCTTTCATTTAGGATTTGGTTTTCATGTTCTGTTCAATTTCCTCTCAAATTTTCTCTAGTAATTTGCCACTAAAGCTTGAATCTTGACTCTTGAATTGAATATAAGAAGTTTCTAGTCAATTTTTGCCACCATTTCACCGACTGCTAGTTCGTAAAATCATAGAGGAAACAAACACGTTTGATCGCCGCTGGTTCGGTTCAGATCGGGAGACTTCCGGACCCTAAGGGTGTTTATGCTTGCGAATCCCCTTGGAATTTAATCTTCATAACTGTAGAGTTGATCCAGAAGTGCCAGCACCCGGCCACCATAAAGGCCGGGCCACACGCCATCATGCACTCTTTCGATCACTCTCTTTCCTCTTCTTTCTCTTTCCATTGCTCAGTGCTCCAATCTTAAAATGGGGCTCCGAACATGAGAGGCTTGAGATAGAGTGCAGCACGTAAACAATGACCTTACTGGTTTGCTATTTTATTGCTTATAATGACAGTCGTGACAGACACAAGTTGTTTTTGTCTTTTTTTTTTTTTTGTATCTTTATTATAATAATTTATTTAATTGACGTCTGACGTCACACTTCTTTATTTCATCGTAATTCAATTTGAGTTCTTCAACATTCTTCAGAATTATTTCTCCTAAGTAGTTCACTAGTGCTATACAATCGAAGCCTTGATAATAATTAATGCTTTTAATAATAATACAGTCCATTCTAAAGATTTTAGATACTTATTAAGTAGGTACCTATAAGATAGTATTTGTAATTTAAGTAATTCATTTATACTCAATTTACCAAAATATTTAATAGTTATGATTTATATTATTTGGTAGTCATATTATTTCTTAACCGTTGCCCATGACATTTGACACGACCCAAGTGGGATTTTTGTTTCATGAGTTTAGATCAAAATTAATTCACACTGAAAGCAAAGCAAATGGAAGAAAAACCTCAATGATCTTCTTGACTGTCAAATAGGTGAATAGTTTTGTGCCCCACTCTTTTTTCAGACCACCGGCCGCCACTGCAAATGCCTGCTGGGTGGTGGACTCGAGGATAGTTCAGAAATATCTAATTTATTTTCTTATTTTCAACTTCAAAGACAGGCATAATGTAGCAAAGGCTCTTCACTGATAATTATCAGTGATTCAGTTACACTCTTCGTTGATAACCCCTGACTAGGGTCTACCTCGCAGGTTTGCAGGCCCTCTAGAGGGGCAGTGGCGGGGGCGGGTTTTAATATACCCAGCCCAAGAGACGCGGTTGTTACTTGACAACTGTTCCACAGTTGAACGATACTAAGGTAAGGGACTCGCTGTTCCACATTTGAACGATACTGAGGTAAAGGACTCGTCGTGGGTAATGGTTCCAAATGCCTGCCGGGTGGTGGACTCGAGGATAGTTCAGAAATATCTCGTTTTCAACTTCAAAGACAGGCATAATGTAGCAAAGGCTCTCTACTATTATTATTAATTATTTATTATTGAATCACAATGACACGTGATACCCTAACTCTTTGTTGATAACCCAGGGTCTACCTCACAGGTTTGCAGGCCCTCTATCGAGGCAGGGGCGGGGCGGGTTTTAATATACCCAGTCCAAGAGACGCGATTTTTACTTGACAACTGTTCCACATTTGAACGATACTAAGGTAAGGGACTCGTCGTGGGTAATGGTTCCAAATGCCTGCTGGGTGGTGGACTCGAAAATAGTTCAGAAATATCTCGTTTGTTTTCAACTTCAAAGACAGGCATAATGTAGCAAAGGCTCTTCACTATTATTATGAATTATCAATGATTTATTATTTCTATTTAATTTTTTCTCCGTGGCGTACCCAGTTTTTTCAAGACTGATTGGGTAGAACTTCGAAGATAAGAAACTTAAGTAATTTCAAATTTGATTTTCTTAAACTGAATTTCTGAATTAGATTTGTTTTCACAAAAAAGAAAACGATGAGTATTTATTTTACAAATTTTGAATTTGATGTTTTGATTTTTATCTCCTTGGGAGATAATAAAAAACCAATTTAAGGACAGATAGGCCGTATTTTGTAAAGTCTTCGAAGATGAGCACATCTATGGGTGTGACAAAATCTCGTATTAAGGATTTTAATGTTTTTTCTGGCTCTGGATTATTAAAAGTGAGGTTAATGTGGAAGAACGAAAATACATTAATAATAATGTACGCCTACACCAGTGGTTCCCAACTCACTCCGGGCCGTGGACCACTTTACTTGAAATTAATAGTAGCACGGACCACCATTGATATATATATATAGTTTCATAGGCAATAATAAAAAAAATTAATCATAAGCAAATTATTTATTTTTAGAACATTTTAGCAACAGTTACATTTTCATTAGAATACTAATTGAAATAGAAATTAAATGTTCTCATTGCACATAAAATATTTTTTAGGAATTATTTTAGTGAGACTTCTGAGCTCGAATCTGTTTTACTAGTTCAGGAATTCTCGGTGAATGGTTCTTGCTCAGTGCTAGTCGCAGGTCGCTGCCTAAGCTCAGCCGGTTTCTTTGTTTATTTTTTATTAACAGCAAAGTTGAAAAACCTTGCTCGCACAGGTAGGTGGTTGAAAATAGCACAAGGTACCTAAGTGCTATTTTCCGGACATATGGGCATGAAATGGCTTTTCGACACCACAGCTCTTCCAAATCTGTGCCATTTTCAAATGTGTCCTTCAAATCATTGTCATTTTGCAGTTCAATCAACTCCTCTTGGATATCGTCGGGAACATCTGTGACTTTACAGTTGAAAGGATTTCGAATAATTTTTTTAATTATCTGTGTGTCTTTGTCGTACTCAGGAAAGTATCGTGAAAATTCTGCTTTAAGTTTTCCTAAATGTGTGAGGATGTTTGGTAGAATTTTATCCACATGAGAAGAATAGCTCTTGTTGTCCGCCAGATGTTTCAAAGTCGGGAAGGATTAAAAGTTTTGCTCTTCAATGTTTTTCATCCACAGATCAAGTTTGCACAAAAACGCATGGAGTTTGTCCTTACATTACATTTTACTCAATAATTATTTATTTCTTCTAAGTCCCTCGCGGACCACTTTCAAGGCTCTCGCGGACCACCTTTGGTCCGCGGACCACCTGTTGGGAACCAATGGCCTACACTATCCTATGGCATTTACACCGTAATCATACATTTCTCTACAATAGTCTCCTTTTTCACGTCTTTGTTTTCAGTTGAACAGATTATTATTTTATTATTGTATTGTCTTGAATTTTGTATTGTACCTTCTGATGCTAGCGAATGTTTGTTATTACAGGTGCTGAGCGGATCTCAAGAAATTCAAGTTTCCAACAGAAGCTTTGTTGAATGGAGATCTCATATCTCTTTCCGATGTGAGTCGAATAACCTAGTTAATTTGAGCGTAGTTATTGAAGATAAATCGTTGCGCTTTTCGTTTGTGGATTATTAACAGCTGTAGAGCTTTTTCAACTGCACATTAACTTGCATTAGCGCTTAATCCATTGCAGCCTATATTTCTGCCAATTTCTGACTTTGTTGATCTGGTAAACTCTACTTTTCCTAGGCTACTTCGCTAAATTTACTTACTCGAGATCCATAGCTACAACGATAACTACTATATGCTACACTATACGAACTACGAAAACGCTATGGAATAAGCAGATCTTGGTCCTACTTTTCTTAGGACATTAGGGTAGGTAGGTACCTATCCAAAAAAATAAGGGCCTGCGTCCACGACACACTCATCCCTCTAATTTTAAGAAGATTATAAATTTCGAAGGAGGGGTTCTAGTTTAGAAGAGGTACACATCTGCATCACCTGGTGCCAAACATGTGTGTACAGGTAAAGTCCTCTACAAATTGCATTATTTCATGTTCTATGGCAATCTGGGTTTGATTAGGTTGCGGTATTTGTACACACTTGAAAGTGTGGTCGTTCCATCAGCATCCACAACTCGCTTCCTCACCATAACTTTCCCGAATTGAACTACTCTTGTCTTTTCCATTTTTAACTTGGATTGGGGAACAGACTATTATCACGCTCATGCCATTCAAAACTATTATAAACAAAACAAAGCAACCTAAAACGTGAAGAACTGATGTGATAACAGAATAGGTAGGTTATGTCAAGTTGTAAATTGTGCGGAGAAATTCCTTTTTTTGAGGGATAATACACAACACCATGGCTGCCAACTTCTGCTAGTAAGAGAAATCTTGCCTAAAGTCGAAATTTTTCTTAAGCCTGGTCCTCCACTGGAAGCGACTTAAGCGACTAAGCGACAAGGCGACTTCCGCGAGGCGACTGGGGACGCGACTGGGCTCCTCCATTGGAGGCGACTTAGTCGCGCGAACTCTGTGGTGGTGAGTAGTAGACTGCATTTATTTTTGGTAAAATGGACGACATAGATAGTAATTATTTGCTGGATAATGATCTCCTAAATTTCCTTCGGATGAGAAGGAAACGACAAATGTTCTGGACGAACCCAATATTGACAAGGAGGCAAAGTTTCGAAATTATTATAGGATGGACCTAGAAACGTACGATTACATCTTGAATACTATACAAGCTTCGATCACCAAATCGTCCAACTGCATTACGTTTTTACTTGCAATTATTGTTGTTAATCATAATAAGGGAATGTAATGAAAGTACAGAAACAAAAAATTCAACGTAACTCCTAAAAAAATACGTTTTTGATAGTGAGTGTTAATTTAACCAAGGTAATGTAATTAAGGCGCAAAAGTGAAAAGTTCAACGTAACTCCTCTGGAAAATTAACATAATAGTCATGTAGATGTTGAGGTTTGCCGTTCACAGTCGAAGGGTGCGCCGAGAAAACATGGGAGGGGGAAGCCAGGTCGCTCGAAGACAAGCGACTGATCCCATCCGGATGGGATCAGTCGCTCGTTGCCTCAAAATACGCGAAGTCGCGTCGCTCAGGTCGCTTGCAGTGGAGGACCACCCTAACTTGAGTCAAGATATTTCCTGACTTGGGAAAGTGAAAACTTAACTTTAACTATGAATTCCAAATAAGACTGTGCTTGGGAAATCAGAATTATTTCTCCTAAGTAGTTCACTAGTGCAATACAATCGAAGCCTTGATAATAATTAATACTTTTAATAATAATACAGTCCATTCTAAAAATGTTAGGTACTTAGTAAGTAGGTACCTATAAGATAGTATTTTTAATTTAATTCATTTATACCCAATTTACCAAAATATTTAATAGTTATGATTTATTATTATTTGGTAGTCATATTCTTTCATAACCGTTGCCCATGACATTTGACATGACCCAAGTGGGATTTTTATTTCATGAGTTTAGATCAAAATTAATTTACACTGAAAGCAAAACAAATGGAAGGAAAACCTCAATGATCTTCTTGGCTGTCAAATAGGTAAATAGTTTTGTGCTCCACTCTTTTTGCAAACCACCGGCCGCCACTGCAAATGACTGCTGGGTGGACTCGAGGATAGTTCAGAAATATCTAATTTATTTTCTTATTTTGAACTTCAAAGACAGGCATAATTTAGCAAAAGCTCTCCACTATTATTATTAATTATCAATGATTTATTATTGAATCACAATGACTTGTGATTCAGTTACTCTTTGTTGATAACCCCTGACTAGGGTCTACCTCGCAGGTTTGCTGGCCCTCTAGCGGGGCAGGGGCGGGGACGGGTTTTAATATACCCAGCCCAAGAGACGCGATTGTTACTTGACAACTGTTCCACATTTGAACGATACTAAGGTAAGGGACTCGTCGTGGGTAATGGTTCCAAATGCCTGGTGGGTGGTGGACTGGAGGATAGTTCGGAAATATCTCGTTTATTTTCAACTTCAAAGACAGGCATAATTTAGCAAAAGCTCTCCACTATTATTATTAATTATCCATTATTTATTAATTCTATTTCATTTTAGCGAATTTTTGAAGAAAATTAAGCTATTGCTCTCGCCTCAAAATTTCTAGAATGTGAATTTTTGAAAAAATCATGCAGAAATCCGTTGCAGGCTATTCTGAATCATATTCTGAAGTTTGACGCATTTTTTAATGTATGTATGTATATATGTATGTATGTGAATTGCTGGGGTAGGGTAACTGTTGGTGTTTTTATCTCTTCGGACCTCCTTCATATCCCTACCCTTTCTTTATACGTCCCCGTCGTTCAACCCGGGCACCCTCTGGGTGAACAGAGGGTTGCAGAATGACCCTCTTGCGATTAGGGGGGAGACTCGTGTCAACGGGTGTCCTGTCCCTTCTTATATGTGTCTCTCTGTTATGGAATCAACAAGCGCAGAGCCTCATAACCCCCGCCCGCCCATTGGCCAGCGGGGTTCTAGGGGAGGCGCTTGGGGGCACCCCAGGCAGGGGCGTTGGTCATCCTCCCCCTCATCTTCATCCTCATCATCCTACCCTTCATCCTCTTCCTCTGCCCTGAATAATGCCCACCAGTGTGCCCACTGTGAGAGAGCCATCAGTTCCAAGCGTGGCCTCAGTGCCCACGTCTGGCAGAAGCATCCTATACAGGCCAATGCTGCAATTGATATAGAGCGAGAACGGCCCAGATATGCTTCTGAGGATTGCGGCGCATGGCAGCAGAGGAGGCAGAGGCTGTGGGTAATGGGGTACAAAATATAAATGTTTTCTTGCAAGCACGTTTTCCCATGTGCACGCTTTCTGCCTTCCAATCTCTTCGCCTGAGGCCCCACTATAAGCACCTTGTCCAGGATGCGATCCTGGCAAATAGCAGTGGGGTCTCTCCCGCATCTCCTACAGGCGTGGGACAACAGCCCGCCATTCAGCAATCCTCCCCCGGGACCTCCAGTCTTCTTGAAGACTGAAGTGTTGAGGCTCGGGGAGCAGGTAGGCTGTATTGATGGTTATGAGAGTGCCTACCTGCAGGACCTGGCGAGGCGGGCTGTTGAGAGGCCTGAAGGCTTGGAAGATGAGGTTGCAGCCTATATAAAGAGGATCTTCCCACGGGTTGAGGAAGCGACCGTGACGGGGCATCAGGGAGCGGTTCCTCCTACTATGGTGCCTCGTGGAGTTCGCAGAGCACCAAAACAAGCAAGAAGGCAGGAATATCAGCGGGTCCAGAAGTTGTGGAGGAAGCATCCGGCTCGTGTGGCTGCGGAGGTACTGGAAGGAGCTGGGGATGAGCAAGTTTGGCCCCCTCTCCCGGAGTTTGTGGACTATTGGGAGCCACTCTTGAGTGCTCCCAGCCACAACCCTGGTGAGCCGGTGGTACCCCCAGCTTCCACCAGGGATTCCATCCGCAGCAGCATGTGCACACCGGTGCTTCATGACGAGGCACATAAGTGCCGTGTCAAGAACTCCACTTATGCTGGACCTGATGGTGTTTCTGCCCGACGTTGGAAAAATACATCAAAAACAGTCAAGCTGCTCATCCTCAACCTGCTGCTTCTATCTGGAAGACCCCCGAAAGCATTGACCCGCGCCAAGACAATTTTCATCCCAAAAAAAAAAAGGGTTAAGTGGGCCTGGAGGCTACCGCCCGATATCTATTTCGTTGGTGGTCTTCCCCCACTTCCAAAAGGTTCTGGCATCTCGCCTCCAAGTGGCTGGTGTCATAGGTGACGTCCAGAGAGCATTTCGGCCAGCTGATGGCACAGCGGAGAACCCAACAGTTCCCCAAACTCATTTCGCTGGCCCGTATCAAGAAACGGCAGCTCCATCTTGCCGCTCTGGACGTTGCTAAGGCCTTTGACACAGTTAGCCACTTTGCCCTGACCGATTGTCTTCGTGGTGTCGGGGCACCTGCTCGTTTAATTGAGTATGTTGCCTGTCTGTACCAGAAAGGCGTGATGGTCCTCGAGGCACAAGGTGAGATGTCAGGGGATATTGTTATTGGGCACGGGGTATGCCAGAGGGATCCTCTGTCGCCACTCCTCTTCAACCTGGTCGTGGGTACGGCCTTGGGTAAGCTGAAAGCTGAAATAGGGTTTGATCTCGCCCCTGGGGTGCGAGTGGGTGCATTGGCATTTGCCGATGATGTAATCCTACTCGCCAAAACCCGTGAGGGCTTGCAGATCGCCCATAATGCCTTTGCTGAGCAGCTAGCCAGGTGTGGTTTGGTGGTTAACCCAGATAAGTGTGGGTCAGTCTCCTTGGTCCCGTCGGGTCACCAGCATCAGGTGAAGGTGGTGGATGAGGAGTGTTTTGTCATAGGACAGTCACCCATCCCCACCCGACCCGTGCTGGAGGTTTGGCGGTACCTTGGAGTTGACTTCATGGGTGTGGCCACCATTGCTGCAAGCCGTGTGGACCTTGGTGGAGCACTAGCTTGTATCACCAAGGCTCCATTGAAGCCACAGCAGAAGCTGCGCCTCCTTCTCACGTACTTACTGCCAAAGCTAACCTATGGGCTAGTCTTTGGTAGGCTTACTGCGGGGAGGCTGCTAGAGTTAGATCACGAAGTTCGCTCTGCTGTGCGCTCTTGGCTAGGCATTCCACCTGGTGTCCCAAGTGCCTATATCCACGCACCGGTCAAGGCTGGTGGGCTTGGTATTCTCTCTCTCACAGCCGGCATCCCGTCAATACGCCGCCTGCGCTTGCTCGCCCTTAGGGGCTCGAGCTGGGAGGTCGCCCGCACTGCTGCTGATCTGGACTTTGTCAGGCAGCAGTTGTTGTGGTGCGACCGAGCAACACCAACTGCTCCAAAACCCAACTCTTCTGCTGAGTTCGCTGCTGCACTACATGATTCAGTAGATGGTAAAGAACTCCGACAGTGCTCTGAATCCCCCATTTCTTCCCAGTGGGTGGAATGGGCTTCAGAGGGCATTGGGGCCCGCACCTACTGCCGTTTTCATGCCGTCCGGGTGGCTACACTAGCCACCTCGGTGAGGTGTTCACGGAGTAGTCGTGGGACAGTGGACACCCTTTGCCGTGCCTGTCGGGGTAAAAATGAGAATCTCTGTCATGTGGTTCAGCAGTGTCCTCGTACTCACGGTGGCCGCATTCTCCGTCACGATGCGGTCGCCAAGCAGATAGCAGGCGCTTTGTCATCTAGGGGTTGGGATGTTGAAAGAGAGAGACTATATCATATGCAGAGTGACCTGGGCAAGAAGCCGGATATCGTTGCCGTCAAGCCCGATGGGTCTGCCATAATCCTGGATGTCCAGGTTGTCAGTGGCAGCATGGACATGGAGCAGACCTGGCGGGCTGAAATAAATAAGTATGACAGAAATGACCTGCGGCAAGCGATTTCCGAGCTAAAAGGAGTGGCGACCAATAACATCAAGGTCATGGCTGCGACTGTGTCATGGCGCGGGGTGTGGTGCGGGAAAAGTGCCATGGATTTACTCGAGTTGGGCATCTCACCGGGAGTGCTCCGTGGTATCAACACCCGCATCCCGAGGGGTTCTTATTTGAACTGGTGGTCATTTTGTAGGGGCACTTCCTTCCAACCTGCTCTTTCTCCGCTTCCTTCTGCAACTTCCCTGATCCCTGGAGCCGGCGTCGGGTAAACCTGGGCGTCCTCCCCACAAGTGTCATTCCAGACGATAACTGTCCGTAGAATTGTGCTAGAAACTTCAAACAAATTTTAAAATGTTAAGCACTTGAAAGGAGGATTTAAAAATGTAGTCAAAAATTTCAAAATAGCCTGTTTTTTGCGATTTGTTGTGCGAAATAATTTTTTCAGCTTACCATGTGGTATATTCGGAATCAGCGTAAAATTTCCTATAAGAATATGTATCAAGTTTTCAAAAATTTCAAAGTTGAAAAATCAGTCAAAAATCGAAATAATGCCGTTCGCTAGTTGTAAAAACGCTGCAAATTATTACACAAATGTTTATTATTTCTGTATCATACAGACCTTCTACGTAAAAAACTGACCGTAATTATTTTGCCTCACTTATAGTATATTTACTAGGTATCGAAAGTCGGGGCTTCGCGCTTCCAATATTTGGTTCACTCATTCACTGCATTACAGCTCCAGGGCCCCATAATTTTACGCTTTATTTATAGTAAAGTTGAGGGAAGAAAAAAAAATAAATGGGGCCGTATAGGGACACCCGAAGGAAGCGAAGCTTTAATATCATAAAGCGTAGAATAGAATTATGAGTATTTTCATACTCATAAACAATCTCTTCTAATTGGAATTAATTTCATCACACACTCTCTCTCTCGCCTTCCCTCCTCTCCCTTCCCTCTCCCCTCCCCACCCTTCCCTATCACTCCCTCTCCCCTCCCTCCCCTCTCTTCCCTCCACCTCCCCCACACTCCCTCGCTCTCCCTCCCTCTCACTCTCTCTTCCGCCCAACCACTCCCACACACAAGGCGTGCGCGCGTTCATCAGTCTAACACTCAAAGCCTCAAAAAAGACACTTTTGCGCCCGTTTTTTGCTCATAGCATCTATGCGAGTAAAGCGATCGGGATGGTTAAACGTTAGGACCAACTAGACCCTAAATGGAGTCTATGTGCGATAGAACGGGTTTTTAAAGTCAATTCTTGGGCCTTTTATGGCCCGGACGGCGGACGGATATTTCAAATTTGGATTCTACGCACCTTGAAACGTAAAGTGACAAAGTTTGAGGGGGGGGGGGGGGTTATAAAAAATTTTTGCTACACAATCACATAGGCTTATTATAGAAAATAATAAACCAAAATCAGTAATATTTGCATGAAACATTGTCCAAATTCAGATTGAACTACTTTTATGGAAGTATCCCTGTATAACCAATCCTAGAACCATGCTGTTTAAAACGTAGGTAGTAGGTGCTTGTTTAAAAAAAAAAAAAAAAAAAATTTTATCTAAACTGATGAGTTTACTCTGTGAAATATTCCGTCCTCCGATTCTCCCGGTCGCTCTCTTTAATGTTTTACGCTCAATTGGCTGTGGAAATACGCTTCTTTCATATGACGTCGGTATGTTATTTTATTTTATGTCAAGATTTGATGATGTTATGATAGGATACTGTTAAGATTTCAACTGCTTTCAATACTGACCACATTGGACATCGAAATCTATGAATAATTACCTACATTTGTCTTTAAATCTACAAGATTAGTTTAATAATAATGAAGTATGAGTACCTCCTAAATATTTTTAATAATTTGATTCCATGTTTGTCTGTCAAAATCATAAACTTAAATTTCTCTACACCATCAATAGCGACTGAAATGTTGAAGATTTCTTCAAAAATTCGCTCATCGGGTCATGCTGCATGACTGGACTTTTTTCTTCGTGGCGCACCCAGTTTTTTCAAGCCTGATTGGGTAGAACTTTGAAGATAAGAAACTTGAACAATAAATTTCAAATTTGATTTTCTTAAACTGAATTTCTGAATTAGATTTGTTTTCACAAAAAAGAAAACGATGAGTATTTATTTTACAAATTTTGAATTTGATATTTTGATTTTTATCTACTTGGGAGATAATAAAAAACCAATTGAAGGTCAGATAGGCCGTATTTTGTAAAGTCTTCGAAGATGAGCACATCTATGGGTGTGACAAAATCTCGTATCAAGGATTTTAATGTTTTTTCTGACTCTGGTTTGTTAAGTGGGGTTAATGTGGAAGAACGAAAATACATTAATAATAATGCAGGCCTACGCTATCCTACGGCATTTACACTGTACTCATACATTTCTCTACAATAGTCTCCTTTTTCATGTCTTCGTTTTTAGTTGAACAGGTTAGGTATGCTTATTAAATTAAATATTTAAAAATGTTATGTTATAATAAATAAATTAAAGGTATTTAGTAGTCTTGAATTCCGTATTGTACCTTTCTGATGTCAGCGAATGTTTGGTATTACAGGTGCTGAACGGATCTCAAAATTCAAGTTTCCAACAGAAGCATCTTTGAATGGAGATCTCATTGCTCATTCCGATGTGAGTCGAATAAAGGGTAAACATGTAGTAACATCAAATATATATTCAGCACATGTATGGTATCCCAATGTTGATCAATTAGGTGGGCACAATATTATTTGTTATTGGTCTCTCTCCCCGTTGAACATGAGTGATAGCAAAAAAGGGGTAGAGCCAATGGATGTTGATAGTTGTTCAGATTATGAAATTGCAGTAGGAGGTGAAGTACGTGAAAACTATGAAAACACAACCCATGATTTTGATTTATCTATGAGTAATAATCCTCGCAGATATATGTATCGCAATAATGACTCGCAAATTAGGGGTAGACGCAAACGTCTTAACATATCTGTTTACAAACCAACAGACGGATCAACATTGCAAGTTGAAACTACGCCAATATTGAATGAAACGAACCAAACTTCATCCTCTACGTCTCCTAATGGTAGATTCTCGTCAGGAACTAGAGGGCCGATTTCAAAACTGAGCACACTAAGGTCAACTGAAGATCAAGACGACATATCTTCCCCCATTCTGTACTCTGTCGTAGTATCTAATTCAGTAGAAAATGGGAAAGACGGTGGAGGTGTACCTGGGGTATGGCGAAAAAAAGGAATGTCTCAGTCAATGGAAAACGAAAGTACAGTTGTAAAAACTACCCCAGAATCCAAGGGTCCCCTCATCGATTTAGGTGCATCTGGGATATTTCGAAATTCCAAGAAGTCAGTGACTGATGAAGAAACCGAAATGCAGGTCCCACCTAACATTCAAATACCTTCCATTGAACCAAATGTCCGAATGCAAAATACCTCACAGGAGTCTGAAATGGTTGAAGAAGGCGCTTTTTATGATTTAGAAGTAGGAATTGGTGAAACGTCACAGGAGTGTGATAGCTTTTCAGTTACTGAAGGCTTGATATGCGGCTTGAAAAAGTTTGAGCAACATAGGTGGAGCTCTTCGACTTCATCTCATCGATTGTACGTTGGCAGTGCAGGGTCGTGGTATGAAGGAGATGTCGATGGTAAAAAGATGTCTGGTTTAGGAACTTTATACAGTCTAGACAAACGTCAATTCATTAGAGGAATGTGGTTTGATAATATCTTGAAAGACCTCCACTCATTCCAGTTCACCGATCAAGGATCTGATGAATGGACTATTTATATCAGAAAGCAGGCCAACAGTTACTTGCTTACATTTGATGAGGATGAGTTTGTCGCCAGAGCTCAATTGTTTTTGGATGATGCGGCTGATTTCAGTCTTCCTTTCCGTCGTATTAAACTACACTTCTTTGAGAACCTGTCAATTACCAAGGTGATTGAAGATAGATTACAATCAGACAGAGAATCATCTATGGTTGTATTTGAAAAAGCATTGAGAGCTGTGGTAAAAGGTGCTGACAGCCCAACACTTTTCGCTGCTTCACTCATTTTACTTGAAAAGTATTCGAGAGACAATTCTCCAAAATCTATATTGACCAACATAATCAATAATGAAGATATCCCTGTAGAACTGCGCAGTGCTGCTAACGATTTGCTAGTTACTGACTGTCAACTGTCACAAAGAAGGCTGGAGTTATTCAAGTTTTCTCATGATATGCGCCCACCTGAACTAAATATTCGATCCGTAATAAAGACTGTGTACACCGAAGCTATCAGGTACCACAGAAAAGCATTAGTTGACAGGTGTCCCAGCTCTCTTCCTAGCCTTATCACTAGCATTGAGTGTTTACATCCAAAAAAGATCATCTACGTTTCCAAAAAAGACGTGGAACTCTTCCATCATTTGACTAGCATGACAGAAGAACGACACTTTATGCCATTTTTCAATTATTTGCACTCCACTCTATTTGAGAAGCTGTATAGCATCGGTATTTCCAGTCCTCCATGCGATGTCATGCCTTTAAGCTCACCCGTTTATGGATTTCTTTTCAAGAGTTTCTTGGAAATTATCTCGGAAATAAGCCTCAAAGCAGAAAACTGTAGCGTTATGACAATGTTTACCAATAACTGCGGTAAATGGACCCTAATCGATGAAATTCATTGGAAGAAAGATGTAAAACCATCCAAACAAACTTTACTAACACAGCAATCCCTCGAATGTCAATATTGCTTCATCTATAAGCTCCTCCGCCACTTTGAACCGAAGTATTATTCTTGCAATCAAACATTTGAATATGATTTGAAAGTATTTAACCATGAGGACTCGGATGACTCTTGGATTTACAAACAATTTAAAAAAATTAAGAAGCGCTTGATAAGGAACAAGGATGCAATTGATATTCCTGAAGATCGCAGGATATGGCTTTATATCCTTGACCATACCATCTACAAGGTACTCAAGCAAGATTCTCCTAATTCTGCATCTTGTCTTGAATTATTCAAACCATTGTTGGATCGCTATATCACATTCATCTCAACATGCGCTACGTCTAGTTATGAATCCTTCAGAGTAGTGACTCATAATATTTTGATGTTTATTGTGCAAGCAAGTCCTCATTTTCAAGTGACAGATAATCTCTCTGACAAAGATATTATAATTTTGGATAAACAAATGAAGTACATAACTAGTATATCTGCTGACATGAAAAGTGATGTATCAGCTTCAAGTGACTTCAGAAATCTCATAGACGAGTACAATAGGTATTGGAGTTTGCGGCATTTGGTAGCGTCAGATGTTTCAACGTACCCACTTTATTTGGTCTCTCGAATCGAGGAAATTCGTGAGCTGATGTTGACATTGGTGGATGTGTCTCTAGATAAAGCTGTACACGTTTCGACTTTGATAACATATTTCAGAGAGTTGAATGATTTCGTAGAAGACCTGAAGGACATAGACTTCTCCACTAATTGGTTTGTCAAGAGTGACTTCAGTCTGGCTGATGTTACTGAAAAAGTAGAAAACAAATTGGCGTCCGAAGCAAGGTGCTCATACAAAGTGATTGACATCGAAGAATTTGTCAAATATTTCGAAGATATCTGTCTCCCTCAACATTATATCATTCATGTTGTGCGTAAGCTGATGGAGTGTGCTGTTAGATCTCTCAACACCAACTGGACATCATCTAGTGAGCTATCTGTGGCACAATTGGAAGGCACAGGCGCATTGTTAGGTGCCATAAGAAGATCATTCCTCTACTTGAAGGAACAACCAGATTATCGTGACTTCGAACTGTTCTCAACGGAAAGTGTTCAACCATTTTTACAAGTAGTAAATGAATGTCACGCTCTGGAAGAATTCAAGAATCGCATCAACATAGTAAAAGAATCGTTTTGGTACATAAGAAAAATGGACGAAATTGGAATAGTTGAAGCTTTGGAATTGATCAGTAAATTAAATAACAGTAGTTTCAATTTAGAAAAACTGAAAAAAGGCTACGAACGCTATCTGTTGAAGTACAATGAGTATATTGGAGAAGTTCAGTCAAAAAGTACGGATGACGGTATTGATTATGTAGTCAATTGTTTGCGAAATGATGAGGAAAATCAAAGAAAATTCAACGAATGGGACAACGATTTCAAAACTGAAAAATTGCCAATTATTCTCGCTGGAGTCAGCGCAGTTTGGTCACTTTTAGTTTCGAAAGATGTACGTGGCTCTGGAAAGTTTCTTAAGCCACACTGCATCCAGGTATTATGCGTTATGCGTCTATTAAGTTTAGATAAATCCTCACTAGGAGTGGAACATCATCTGGCCCAAGTTCTTACAGGCCAAGGAAAATCAGTTATTCTTGGTCTTCTGTCAGCAGTATTGGCTTTCGTTGGTTATAAAGTACGTTTGGTTTGTTACAGTGAGTACTTGGCTGAGAGAGACGAGGGGGATTTTGATGAATTTTTCCGCACATTGGGGTTTAGAAAAAGTTAGGCTCCCCCACCTCAAGCTCGAATGAAACTGTGCTATTGATTGACGAAGTAGACGTATTTTTCTCAGAACATTTCTATGGCAACATTTACAGCACTTGTACGACTTTTAAGATTCCTGGATTAACACTGATTCAAGAGAAACTTTGGGAAATCGCTCTCAGGAATAATATTTCCCAAGAAACATTGTTCAGTTGTATTCAAATGTTTATTGATGAAGGAGTCAAATCAGGAAATCGGGAGCTCGAAGAGTACAATGAGTTCGTACAGAAACTAGGAAGATTCACCCTTCTTGTTCATGAAGGTCTTGGCCTAAACACTTCACCAAGACTCACTTCAATGGAATTCACTACCCGATCTCTTATGGAAACACATCTAATGGAGATGGCTGAAGCAGCAATTCGAGTGTCAAAAGGTACAATACATGATTGGTACATCCACTGGTTTAAGCTAATCGATGGGAAAATATGCTCACTTAGACCGGAAGATGGTGTTTACACTCACCTGTTATATGGCTATTATGGAGTTTTTAATTACTTTCGATTAAAAAAAGTTGAATTTGATCATACTAGTTTCATAAATTATGGTTACATTTTATTAGGAACGGGATACATTTCTTATGCTGAATTACCCAAAGAGTTCCCATTGATTCTTGGGGTGAGTGGCACAGTGAGCAACTTGACTGACTATGAACATGAAGCCATAAAATCTTACAACATAAATTCCTATTCTATACTTCCTTCGTTTTTTGGGGATTCGAAGCTCAAGTTTGATAAGGTCAGTGATTTCACCGTTCTAGATTCCACAAATTTGTGGAGTTCTAAAATTTTTGAGCGAATCGCCGCTGTACTGCAGAAACATCGGTCGGTTTTGACGTTCTTTGAAAATGATGTGGAGTTAGAAGCATTCGGAATGGAGCATGGGACTAAATTTGATCGCCTCAACCTCCTCACAGAAAACACTGATGAGTACCTCAAATCCAAATACATCGATGAAGCTGGAATTGCCAATACTGTTACTTTGTGTACTCGGGGAATGGGTCGAGGCGTCGATTTCAAATCCAGCATGTCGGTAGAGAAACAAGGAGGAGTGCACGTGATCCAAACTTTTTTCTCACTTGATGTTAAGGAAGAGACGCAAATTAAAGGCAGAACAGCTCGCAAGGACAATAAAGGGTCCTATGAACTAATTTTGTGTAAGAAGCATTTGATATCTGCGAACCTGCTACAAAGAGGTCATCTCGGAACTTGTGATTACTCAAGCCTTCACGAATCTAGATTGACATTGATGGAAAATTCAAGTAAATCTGTTGCTAAAAAAATAGAAAGGTCCGAGAACGCTCATAGATTAACGATGGATTTTTTTGGAATTAGTGGAAGCTCAAAGAAATAGATGAGTACATTCATGTAATGGAGGGAACTGAAGCCCCGCTATCTCCATTTAAACCAAAATTCATGTTTTTTTTCTTTTTGAAATGGGAACAAGTTTTTTCTTTGAAAATTTGAAGTTTTGTGTTACCATATTGGTGAAACTAAATTAGAGGTTTAATTTGTACATAAGTTGTATTGCAACGTTGTACCTACTGCGAAATATTACGTTAATTACGTTTTAATGATTTCTGTTCTATTACTCGTTCAAATTGGATATAATTAAAAACAAACCTGTATTTACCCTTATTACACTTGTTTCATCATTTGTAAGATGTTTTAACATTCCTGTAACTTTTCTGTTGTACTTTTGATGTGATTTCAACAGGGGTATCAATCAATACATATTCTTCCGTATTTACATAATTTTGATTGTATTATTTTTGTTAATCCACCTCCAATAACAGTGGAAATATATGGAAATATACAGGTCGCCCCAAAAGCAACCCCCCCCCCCCCCCCCAAACTTTTTTGCACAATTTTCGAGCTATTGAAGAGAAACTTGGAGAGTTGTTTCTTAAGATAGGTACCTACCTTCTTTTAGAGAAAACGCTCTTTATATTTTAACAGCTCCAATCCGAGAACGGAATAAGATATCGCAATTCAGGCTTAACCATCGTGTTCTGCACTGAAAATTATGTAAAATGGGATGTCACTCGGCAGAAAATAGAGAACCGATTATTTTTCATGTACCCGATTCCTCCCCCCTCCACCTCCAATCTTTGGATAGCCCGAAAATTTTATTTATTTATTTTTAAACATTGTGTTAGCCACACCAAAAACCATCACTTCGATAACTAAAAGTTATGAAAGTGGTGGGGGGGGGGGACTTTGGGGACACTGTATAACCATACATAACCGTTCGGGTTCTCAATATCATTAAATAATTGGATTGTCAACCATTGATATGAAATCTGGTTAAAGAAACCGTGTTCTGGTGCTCACCCCATTTTGCGGAATATGTAAAAATAAGTTCGTTTTGTTGGAACGAGAAAAATATATTTATAGATACCTATTTGTCTATGTTGTTGTTGTTAATTCAATGAATACACTGTTGTTAATAGATGATGGTCACTGATAAAACATGGAAATTAAAAAAGATTGCTTCAGGAATCTTTATGTACCTATCTCGAATAATGGGTAGGGTTGAGCTATTTGATAAATTTAATAATTTCCGAATCGATTGGTTTGTTGGAAAAATCGTTCACACGCAAAATTTATTCGCAAGTTTGAAACAATACGGATACGAAATTAAAGTAAACTCTTCATGCAAAGGTATATTATATTGGTTTAACGCTAATGGTGATTAGATTTTATAGGATAATCCATGTAGTTTCGCAGGTTTAAGGGGATTTCACTTAGGTACAAGAAGGCCACTACTGTTCTTTTGGAAATGCATATAATTTGAGGTCTACCCAGTCATGCGGTTTTGATAAATTGGCCTTTGTTGAGGTGACTTGTCCTTTTCCTTGGATTCTCTCAGGACATGTAGATATAAGTTCTTATTATTTTTGGGCTAGAGCAGCAGGTAAGAAACTGTCGAATTGTTATATTCGAACATTGATGGTAAGGCTTTTGATAAAATATGGATCATCGATGTTGGCCCAACCGATTTTTTCCCACTTGCGCAATAAAAGGTTTGGGGGGGATAAAATTAAGGGGTTTGATAAAAAAAATTCCAAATCCAACTTCTTCCATTTGTATTACTTATCCAACTTCCTTTAAAAGGAAAACAAAGATGTGTTTTTGCGTCTACTTGTTTTAGTTTAAATATAAATTTCTGCTGGGTTAACCAATAATTTAAAAAAAATTTGAAAATGTTTAATATGCCAGCATAAGGGCAGAGCCTAATTTGATTTTTGAGGGATATTTGTTTTTGATAAATATCTTTAGATAATAAATGTTCTAATTTACTAAAAATTTTAACAACATCGATGTTTTACTTTCAGTGCATCGATGTTGAAAAACATCAGTGGCAAGAATACCGATATTTACGCTAATCGATGGTAACTGGTCGATGTTGCCATCGATGGCAACATCGATGTTTTATCTGCGATGTCCGAACCCTAGTTGTGTCTAGCATGTTGATTGACCGTTGGAAAACTGGGATGCACCAAAGGAATGAAGGAGTGTGACAGGGAAACCTACGTTATAGGTATAAGCTTTCAATGGATAAAATGAGGAAGGTTAATTTAGGTGTTTCCAAGGTCTTCTGAATGCAAGGCTGACTCAACCAGTCCTGCACTCGCAGAACGAAATTATCGCGGACAGCGAAATGATCAGGGGGGTCTCCTAGATCCGGAGAGGTTGCTGCCAATCTACAGCCCGACTATGATATACAGCCAACGCCTATGACGTTGGTCGTAGATAATTTGAGTTAGCACATTCCACCATGATGCAGTATTTCAGCGAATTTTTGTAAAAAAAATTAAGCTACTGCAATGCCTCAATTTTTAAGATTTTTTCGTTTTTCGATCACTTAAATTATCATAACTGAAACTAATAAAAAATCTAATAATAATAAAAAATAAAAATAAATAGATAAAATAACAATAATGATATGATTTTAAAAATTCGATATCTATCTATAATACATAATTTTCTTGTGTAAGTTCAAATTTGGGGATGCCGTTTGAAAGAACATTAAATTTCCTATCGGCCTGAGCTTTTTTTATGAATTAAGGTTTGAGACATAAAAAAACCCGTTGAAAAGAAAATGTTACCTAATTTGGGAAACCTCGAGTTTTATTCATTCGAGAATTAAACTATGAGAACCAATATTTTCTCAGGATGCGGTAAGAACGTCTGCGCCGAGATGTCACCTTTCCAACGGTGTAGTCAATTTTACTTTTACTTAGTTAATTAGGGGAGAAAACTAAGATGTTGAAAAACATTGTTTATTCAATGAAATCGAGGGTTTTCTTAAAAAATGACCTTCTGTGAAAATACGAGTTTGGGGTCGCTTTCTACGTATTCCTTTACAATGAATAGAAATGGTAACACTTGCATATATCTCCCCAACCCCGTTATACCCAACCAAGTTTTACACTTTAACTCACAAATTTGAGCTCATTTGGTATGATAAATTTTACGTGATTTTAGGGGTGAAACTAATTAGCTAAAGTGTAACTAAAAAAACCGGAAAGCTAAAAGAAACGATTAAAAACTAATTAAAATGTGTAAATTGTTGGTGTGACGCTGCGCTGACCAGAAATCAAGAAAGTTGAGGAAGGCGAAGATGGATGTAAGGAAGTGCCTCGATAAAATGAACACCAGTTAAGGTAAGAAACCCGACGGACGCAGGTGATGATACCACAAAGCACTATTGCTGAGATGCCCAACTCTAGTAACTCCGTGGCTCTTTTCCGTAACACCGCGCCATGACACGGTCACAGCCTTAGCCTTGATGCTGTTTGTCGCCACTACTTTTAGCTCTGCTAACCCTTCCCGCAGGTCATTTCTTTCATACTTATTTATCTTAGCCTATCAGGTCTGCTCCATATCTACACTGCCACTGACAACCTGGACATCCAGGATTATGGTAGACTCATTGAGCTCAACAGCAACGATATCTGGCTTCTTAACTTGGTCTCTCGGCATGTGATATAGTCTCCCCCTTTCAACATCCCAACCGCTGGATGACAAAGCACGTGATATCTGCTTGACAATTGCATCATTACGTAGTATGCTCAATGTTTGTAACTTCGTGGCACTTTTCCCGCACCATACCCCAAACTGTCACCATGACACAGCCGCGGCCATAACCTTGTTGTTTTGGGTCGCCAACCCTATTAGCTCAGATATTATTTCCTGCTGCAGATCATTTCTACTTTTTTCTCTTCAGCCCGCCAGGTCTGCTCTACATCCTGCAACTGACAACTTAAACACCTAGGATAGTGGCAGACTCATCAGGATTTATGGCAACAATTCTTGCCTTGGTCACTAGGCGTACGATAAAGTCTTTTCCTTTCCACATCCAAGCCACTGATGACAGAGCACTTGATAACTGCGTATCAACTGCATCATGTCGTAGAATGCTGCCATCATAAGTTCACAGTCACTTCTGCTCTACAAGGTACACAGTTGCACGGGTTCACATTTTTACCATAACAGGCATGTCAAAGGATATCCAATGCCTAAACCTGTAGAACACCTCACTGAAGCTAATGTGGCCACCTGGACAGCGTGAAAATGTCGATAGACTCGGGGTCCCTTTGTCTTCTGGAGCCCATACTCAAACACAGACAGACAGACAGACATGAAACCAACGTTTTTCAGCATGGCCTAAAATATAAAAGTTCCAGTCATGCAGCATGATCGTATGAGCGAATTTTCGTAAATCATCGTATTATATAATAATAGATTGTTTTGAAATTTGAGCTTCTTGAGTGCAAGTAAATTGTTAAATATTGATTTTATTGCAAAAAAATGTATTCTAAATAATAATCTCCAGTTCAAATCTATAGAGGTTTTAAATTTTTGGCTTTTTTGCAGTTTTCATCGATTTTTTAGCAAATTTTAATGAATTTTAAGTACAGTTTACAGCATAATTTTCTACATAAATTTTTGAATGTTCTATTTCATAGTTAATAGACTTTATTTGAGCAATATTCTAAGAGCAAATATGAATTAAACAATTTTTAGCTATTTTCAGTGATTTTTTTAGTACATTTTTTGAAATTTGACCAATTTAATGTGCTCAAAAGGTGTTGTCCTACGACTCATCCTTTCTTTTGAAATGCTTGATTTTTTTGGCGAAAGAACGAAGTTTTTATCTCAATTCTATCGAGAGTTATCGTCTGGAATGACACATACATATATATACCTATATATATATATATATATATATATATATATATATATATATATATATACATATACAAAAAACGTTAAAATCCAGGAATCAGTTCAGAATGCCTCAAAATAGATTTCGATGACGAAAATTTTTGAAAATTTTTATTTAAAAATTTTTGGAGCCATTGCAATAGCTTTATTTTCTAAGTAAATTCGCTAAAATGCAAGTGAACATTTGATTTCTGAGAATTTTTGTTTGTTCTTGTTTTTCAATGTTTCTTTCACCTAAAGGTAGACTGGGAAGCAAAATTTGATCTATACGGAATGGGGTTTCATTTCACGAAGTTGATGTTGTTGGACAGTAAATTGATCTGTAAACCAGTGGCGGCCGGTGGTCTGAAAAAGGAGTGGGGCACAAAAATATTTACCTATTTGACAGTCAAAAAGAGCATGGAGGTTTTTCATCCATTTGTTTTGCTTTCAGTGTAAATTAATTTTGATCTAAACACATGAAACATTAATCCCACTTGGGTTATGTCAAATGCCATGGACAATAAATCATGATCATTAAATATTATTGATAAATAAATATAAATAAATTAATTAAATAAACTAAATTAAAAATACTATCTTATAGGGACCTACTTACTTACTAAAGCTGGTTTCACATGGAGCGGTATGTCCGGAAGACGGAAAGATTGAAAGCAATCTGATTGGCTGTTGGGACAACATTTGAGGATGGTGGCTGCCATGTTGCCGGAATGGGCGGTCTGCGGACAGCGGTAGAAATGTTTATACCGTTGCCGCGTTCCGTCGAGCGGAGCGCAATCTTATTGGACAGGAATGTTGATAACCGCAAGTAGAGGTTTCAGATCAGAGAGGGTTTCAGTAGGAAGGTTATGATTCCGTGTGTCCATGTTCATGTGAACACCCTGCCGCATTCTGCCGCCCCCTCCACTGGGGTTTCCAGCCTTCTGTCTTTCCGGTTGTTACGCTCGTACTCCTCCATGTGAAACCGGCTTTAGGAATGACTATAAACAGCCAGTTTTTTTATTGGTCATATTGCAACGTTTCTGCGTATTTGTTGGTTGGTTGTGGCTTACATGCTGGTGTGGATACTATACTATACATTGGGTTACGATGGATATTATGTTCATGGAACTAGGTGTGACAAACTAACATGGAAAGAGCTGAGAAAAATTATTATGGATGTAGGTACGTTGCAATAGGTCCAATAAAAAAAAACTGGCTGTTTATCGTCAATCCTAACAAGAAAAACACCTACACTACTTTATTATTAGAAGTATTAAAAATTATCAAGGCTTCGATTGTATTGCACTAGTCAACTACTTAGGAGAAGTAATTCTGAAGGAATATTAAAGAACTCTAATTAAATTATGATGAAATGATAGGAGTGTGACGTCATACGTCAATTAAAAATTGTTTCAAAAGGCTATAGAAATGTTGTCTAACCCCACAACTACCACTCACTTATGTATATAACCTTTTTCTTCAATGCAACCATGAACCTAGGAGGGGGATGGTTCATGAATGCAACACATCCAGAATGATCAATATTCTACTGAAAATATTGATCAGAGACGTTTTCGTTACTCATTCTGTATGGTTTTGGAGGTGCCTTTGAACACTGTAGCTTTTTCCAAATGTGACCTCAAAATGTCGTCAGTTTTGGCTGATTTTGTTACTATAAGAGGCTACATAAGAAATTACAGCTTCCTAGAGTGTAAAGCATAGAAATTAACTATTACAATGATTTAACCACCGCTTCACAAATCAAACCGTTCTCGCAATATTTGGATCACCTGCTATGAATCGAATCATCGAAACACCAGCTCAATGAAATCATCAGAAATTAACAAGCGGTGGCAATCATGTTCACAATATCAATTATTGAGAACGATCACCTGAGTGTACACAATTATTCGAATAACCTTGCTCATAACTCAGCTTGTTGGCCACGCACTTCGCAGTAGTTAACATAATATGGTTGGATAAATCGAGAGCTTTCGAACGAATGGTCAACGAATTTGAAAAACGACGAAGTACCATTTCCCTAGCAACGACTCGGTTGTAAGCGGAAATCATCAAAATATTTTCGTGAGCAATTTTCCGTGAGTTTTGACATGGATATGTCTTTGCTCTGGGGGGTCAACCAAAAATTTCCGTGACGCAAAATTTGTGTCACAATTTCAGTGTTTTTCACGTACAACCCATTCGTTGCTAGGGGAATGGAACTTCCGCAGTTTTCATCGCACAGAAATCGTTCGCCACTCGTTGGAATGCGCTTGATTTATGTGATAAATGTTCACATCTCAAGCTACCAATTCCCCCCTCCTAAACTAAGTTGATTGGACTATAAACAATTTTAATAAGCCGGTTACAATATTCTTAACGTAAAGCAATAGCAGAATTTACTCCACTCCATAGGAAACATTTTCATCCACTTGACAACAGTCGACTGTTAATAACAACTCATTGTAGTGGCTTCTCTCCAGCTCCACAGTCATTTTCAACATTTCTATAAGTAAACCGTTGTTTTGTTGGAATTAGTCGGGATTCGTTTAAAGTTGAAGGATTTATTTACAACTCTCGTGTTCAACCGTTATGAAATCCCCAATCAAAGACATATCCATGTAACATGGTATCTGCTTGTAAAGCAGATAGTGGAACTCGTTTACGAGTTACTGTAAAATTTTTAGTTCATGTGCCATAGCAGACATAAAGAAAACAGTTGATTGTTCTCTACGCAACACAGTGAGTCTATTTTATTTATTGGTAAGTAGCGTGAGCAAGTTTTCGTGACGATTTTTCAGTTTATGTGCCAAAGCAAAGGCATGCAAATGTCAAAAATGTCAAAATCAGTACCTACCTAATTAAACTTCTTACGTAAATCCGTCGATGAACGTCGTACTCGATTTCTATTCAAAGTGATCGTTGCTTCTTCTTCATTGCCAAAATGCCAAAATTTCTTTTTGTAACGTTCGTAACTACCGACGGAAAGGGTTTTGTAGCTAGCTCTACACATAAACAACGCACTCCAACTCGACCGACAATACAAAGGACTTTATTACAAAAGACGTATTCAACAACTTAGGACTGAATAAAAATAGGTACTTTGGTTAACACAACGCTATAATACGGACTTTACTTTAGAGTAAATTCTTGGAAACAACCACATGCCCGAAGGAACTTAAAAAACATCATAAATTACCAGCAGAGACAGCAAAACATTAATAGAAAAAAAAACCTACCAACTATGAACATTCAGTTTGGCTAATGGAATAAACCGAAACTCCTCTAGTGGGAGCCACTCATAACGTTAATTTCATTCTACGGTCTTTAGAAAAGTGGAAACCCTGCCTGGGGCATGGCCCCCTAAAATGATCAGAAATCTACTGTTATGACCTCTTTTTCCCGTTCCTTGCCCCTTAATTCCCGTTCCTTGCCCCGTGATTCCCATCACAGTCTAACCTGAATTGACGAAATTTCTCTCTTGATAGAGTGACTTTATGGCAATCTACGTACTTTTTCACTGGTAGATGGATCTTGAACCTCCTTGGATGGAGCGTAAACCTGATCCTTCTAGCATCCACCTTGGAGCCACAGCATGGAGCTACAGACCACTTTTCGTTCTAATTTGAAACGATGAGTTTTGTTTGTAAAGTCTTCGTTCCAGTTTGTTACTTTTTTCCCAAATGTACTGGGGCAATGTCCCGATGCCCCCCCTCACCGGCCGCCCCTGCTGTAAACAGTAAACGTTCTGCTATACCATTTGTTGCCGGGTGGCCTGGTGCGATTGATTTTTGGAATATTCCATTATCATAGCAAAATTTTGAAAACTCAGTACTGGTAAAAATACTTGCGTGGTCTGATACAAGGAATTCTAATTCTAATGTACGACGATGGTAACTTGATTGATTCCGATTTTTCGGATGAGAAAATCGTTCAATTTCTAAATACGAACGAAGACCTTATACGGTTCGTCCAGTTCCGGATTGTTTTAATTTACTAGAAGATGTCGATTTTCGCGCCTGTTTATGACTATCGTAAGAAACAATGATGTTTGTGCTGGAGTTGATTGAAGGGAAATTAGAACCCCGCAGTGACAGAAATAACTCCATATCGCCGATCACAAAACTTCTCCTTACACTCAGATTCTATGGTCTAGGTGAGTAGTTGTTACCTAATAATCTAATATGACAGTAGTTGATACCTAATAATGTAGCATGAAATGACAATCGAGATCCCTTGGCATCAGAGATGGTGGTGATTCTTTGCTTCGATGTCCTCGTTTGAGGTCTGACGCATCCGAGAGGACAGGAGTGTTGTTGTGTTGTGCTGTACCTATCTACTCTTTACTCTTGGGCGTCACGAAGAACTATAAATGCTAGTGTTGTAAGCTCTTTGGTTGTAAGGCTGTTTTGTGTGGAAATCATTGTTGTAGTAGTGGTACCCCTTTTTTCCCACAGACGAAGTTATCTGAGCAGTTAGCTATCTGAGGGCGTAAAGTTGATTGATAAACGCCCTACCAAATTTGTTCGGTAGGTTGCGGTAACCTGTAGGTATCTACCTGAGGTTTGCCTGAAAGTTACTGCTGTGATCGATAAACAGGCCCTATAGATCTATAGATACCTTCAATAGAAGCCAATATGGGTGATATTCTCGAGATTTGGACACTATCGCATCCTTACATCGAGGCAAGGCGAAGTCGAAGTTATTTCACCTTGTTGTCATGGTGACGAGTAAACTATGCGAAAATGCGCCATTTGTAGCCACAGCTGGACAATTGCATATCATAGTCTGACCTAGTTCCTAGTCAATATTTTCATTATTTGTAATATGCAAGGTGATAAATTGTATGCAAATACATCAAGTTATTATCAGTTGATGATCTCAAACGCTACGAACGCAAGATTTAATCTGTGGGGTAGACATCCATATGAAATGTGTGTTGGGGAGTTGATGACACAAGTGTTCTAGATGTTCCAGACATCAGCCGCGAAGATGTGGGTTACCTATCTAGTGTCAGAACTGTTCTTTGAATTAATTGAAACAAAAAATCTTTAGAGTAATGTGAAAGTGGTCATGTGAAAGGATGTGCTATGAGAGCTCTGCCAGCCGGGAATATTAATTATCGCATGTGGAAAGGTGAGTTCCTAGAGTACCTATACCTACATACTTTCTGTATATTTATTACTTGTTCATTTACTTCATTGATAAAAACGAAAGTAGGTACCTATTACCTTTTTTATCCCTAAAATTTGCGTAACTGCAAAACACGCGGAATAACTGCACTACCAATGCCGACTTTATGAAATCTTACCTTCAGAAGAACGCATTTCAAGGTTTTTTCCTTGCAGCTGGTTTTTAATTCATGTTGCATATTCCCTGATTCGATATTTGGCAAACTTGCTAATCAGCGGTTGTATTCATCGGCAAAGCTACTACCTACTTTGTTTAGGCACTTTAAACCAACAGCAAATCTGGTAGGACTTACGTACCTAGGTACCTAAGTAGTTTCGTTTCTTGGTGTAGCAACAACCTGCCTTGTTTACTTTGACACACTATCAAATCTCTCCTTTTATTCATTCAATATAACAAGTAAACCTTCCTCAGTTAAGCATAGTACTACGAACTTATAATAAAACGCTTATGAAACTACCTGAGCGATGTCTAGGTAGGTACCTACACAGTAGTACAGACACCTGAGGAATTTTCAATAATCTTTTCTTTACTATTTTTCTGGTTAATAGTTATTCTCAAAGCCTAAACGAATGAAGTTCTTTAGTTTTCTGACACTTATTATCTACAATAGTTAGTCGGTTCCTAGTCCAAATAAAAACTCGTCCACGTTAGATTGGTATCGTTGACAGCAATCTACAATCAATTATTGCGCTGGCAGGCACGCTTATTGTAACATTTAGTCGAATTGAAACTGTGTATTGCTACAATATTATACTTTTTCAAAACCAAACTGTTGAAAAATGGCCTTATAACCACGAATTATGTTGACGTGAGACAGCAAACTTCTTGTGAGAAATAGGTTGGCTGAGTAGCGATTCATTGACGTAGGGCAGCCATGGCTGAAACGCAGCCAACTTCGCAACTCCTTTACATGCATTTTATAATCCACAGGACTGAATTTCGTGTACAGAAGCAATCTTGTGTAATTAATCATGAAACCCAATGTATAGAGAACAATTCTTATTTAATGAAAATTCTTGGTAAATCGCAATATTTATTTACATGTTTTCACTGTTCATAGTGAACTAAAACCAAATCAATGTTGTTCACTTTAATTTACATATAATAATAAAATATTTTAAAAAGTTGTTAATTAAATCAGATTATTTATTCTTTCTAATATTGGGTTGTTTTTTACTCCGAGTTCAAATCCAAACGTAGCTTCATAACTTTGATTATAGTACGGTTTTTGTAGAAGACTGTTTACTTATGCAGCTGACATGTTTACACTCAGCACGCGGGTAATTCTTAAAGGAAATATTTGAAAAAACCTGTGAAACCTCGACGTTTGAAATGAAAATGGAAGTTTTGCTCTCCTGTGTTGGTCATCCTGCCCACGCCCCACCTTGTTGGAGAGCTGGTTCCCCACTATGTTTCACATAGAGCGGAAGGATGGAAAAACCAGTGGAGGGGTGGTGGAGTCGGGAAGATTGTTCACATGATGTCAAAGCCCGGAACCTTGGTGAACGGAATCATAACCTTCCTACTGAAAGCCTCTCTGATCTGAAACCTCTACTTGCGGTTATCAACATTCCTGTCCAATGAGCTTGCGTGGAGCTCAGCGAAACGGGGAAACGGAATACAAATTTCTACCGCCGTCTGTTTCTGCCCGTGCCATCTTCAACTGTTGTCCCAACAGCCAATCAGATTGGTTCCGTCTTTCCGCTTTCTGCACTCGTTCCGCTCCCTGTGAAACCAACTTAACAATTCTCGCTTTCACCGTCTTTTCTTATATTTTCTTACTGAAAATTGTGTTTTTTCTTTTCATTTCTGGCTTTTTGATCATTTTGTCGGTCGTGATACTTGATACCAAGTTTCGGAACCGATGGAGCCAAACACAAAAGCTCAAAGTCACAGGCACGGTCGGGGACACCGCAAAATGATCCAGGTAAACTGTTGGATGGTTTTATTTTATCATATCAAATATCTTTTCTTACATAAATTGTTTTAGGTACCTACCTATCTAAGTTACAAACAACATAAAAATATAAAAATAGAAAGCTGTATCAACATAAAATTGAAATATATTAAGAATAGTAGGTATATATTAGTTTCAGGGAACAAGAACTCAGTGACAAAAACATAAACAATATTTCTGAGTCTGGAATGAGTTTGAAGCACTTGAATTTGAAATTGCAAACTGATTCGGGCGGACTGATTCCAAATTGCACACAGCGAGGAGCTATCTTGATCTGATGAGGGAAGCCACGTAGATCCAGACAGAGAGGATGTTGCAGGGGAAAGCTCTGACGTAGACAGCAGCCGAGAACTCCATCTCAGGAGCGTCGTTCAGATGGACTCCTGTCGACTTGACGGCCTCCACCAGCGCCGACGGACCCGAATAGGGTTGGTTGATGGGGAAACCGCACATCTGCACAAAAACAGGAAAGGAAATTTATTCATACATTTTATTTATTTATTCGTATGCAAACAATGGCGTAGTTCGAGGAGCGGCAGGGTGGGCAGAGCCCCTCCAACAATCATAGAGGATGCAGAAGTTCGTTGTACGAATACAAATAAAATTAATAATTTTACGTTTCTAATATCAGTACCTAACACCTTCAATTGGAGAATGTAATTCGTAAAAAAACAATAATTATTATTATACGAATCCGCTTGCCTAGCAACTTCAGAAGCTCTTTGAGATACAGAGTGTTTACAAAACGACGCTCTTTTTAAAAATGCCAAAACATCACTTTAATTTAAATAAATAAATAAAAAAGACATCATTGGATTCAGGAGAACCTCCGGTTTAAGTATGAAATATTATGTCATTCATGTGAGCCCCTCTGGCCTGATGGCACACGGGTCATTCCATGTAAATTCAACACACCCAATTTACCTCACCATTTTAGATTTAGCTCAAATTTAGTATATTCATAGTAGGTGTTGTGACTAAGAAAAATACCAAATTTTTATCTCAAACCGTTTCTTAAATATGGCTATGTAAAACTTACAAAATCTTGACAAAAAACCATGAACGGATTTTATACTATTCGCTCTAGGAACTGTCCTAATTGAGCTAGAGAGCTGGGAGAGGTATCATTTTGCAGCTTTTTTTATGCTCTTTCCAGTGATATACAACAGGACATGGGTTCTAATAAAACAATTTTGTCAAAATAAATAAAAATTTTGATTTAATTTTTTTTCAAAAAGTACATAATTTAAAATTTCAAAATATTCCTATAATACTTAGTACTGTTGTAAATAATGTGACAAAATATAAATATGGGATGATAATGGGTTCATTGTTGAAAAAAAAAAAAAATATTCCTGACACTAGTTTTCCACTAATAGCCCGGTTTTGACTAAATAATAAACATACGTACTTTTAAAAAAGTGGTAAGCTATTTAATTAAATATATAAAGGTACACTATGTATAAAGGTAAAAAAATATCAGAAATATTAATTCAAAATACTATCTTGTTAAAACAAAACCAATATCCATAGATACCGATATTCTAATAAAAATTAAGTTAATTAGGTTGCTTACTTTAATTTTATACAATTTAAAATAAGTTAATCGCCTATTATAGTAAAACAAAAATCTTGAACATTTCTATAACAATAAATTTGAAAAAGGAGTTTTTAGGTAATTGTAATGAAAAAACCTTTAGATTATCACATAGGTATTCATTGCATTAAGCAAAAATACAAAGCTTTTCAGTTAAATTTTAGCCATCTTCAGGTATTCACTAATATACACTTCAGTGTATACCTGAAGATGGCTAAAATTTAGCTGAAAAGCTTTGTATTTTTGCTTAATGCAATAAATACCTACCTATGTGATAATCTAAAGGTTTTTTCATTACAATTACCTAAATTATGGAGGATCATCACAAGAAGACTTCACCAACTCTTCTGAGATTTTTGAAAAAGGTATGAAAATAGTCTAAATAGTTATGTAATAATTCTGGTACAAACAGCTTAATCAAAATTTACATAATATTATACATATTTATGATGATGAGTAGGTATACGAGTAGGTAAGTAAATGTAACACAAATGGTGCAGTACTAACGATAATGTTTAAACAACTATCTAGATTAACACTAACCTGAGGAAAAATTAAGTTTTGAGTTGACAGCAGTTTCCCCAAACATTATCTCAGTTTACGGATCTACATTTTGTAAAAGCCAGTTGGGTTACATTTACTTACCTACTCATCATCATAAATATGTATATTATGTAAATTTTGATTAATCTGTTTGTACCAGAATTATTACCTACATAACTATTTAGACTATTTTCATACCTTTTTCAAATTTATTGTTATAGAAATGTTCAAGATTTTTGTTTTACTAATTAATAGGCGATTAACTTAGTTTAAATTGTATAAAATTAAAGTAAGCAACCTAATTAACTTAATTTTTATTAGAATATATCTACGGTTATCAGTTTTGTTTTGTCAAGATAGTATTTTGAATTAATATTTCTGATATTTTTTTTTACCTTTAAACATAGTACCTATACCTTTATATATTTAATTAAATACCTTACCTCTTTAGTAAAAGTACGTATGTTTATTATTTAGTCAAAACCGAGCTATTAGTGGAAAACTAGTGTCAGGAATATTTTTTTAAACAATGAACCCATCATCATCCCATATTTATATTTTGTCACATTGTTTACAACAGCACTAAGTATTTATAGGAATATTTTGAAAATTTTAAATTACCTATGTACTTTTTGGAAAAAAATTACATCAAAATTTGTATTTGTATTTTGACAACAAAATTTTATTAGAACCTATGTCCTGTTGTATATCACTGGAAAGAGCGTAAAAACGCTGCAAAATGATACCTCTCCCAGCTCTCTAGCTCAATTAGGACAGTTCCTAGAGCGAATAGTATAAAAGCCGTTCATGGTTTTTTGTCGAGATTTTGTAAGTTTTACATAGCCATATTTAAGAAACGGTATGAGATAAAAATTTAAAATTTGGTATTGTTCTTAGTCTCAACACCTACTATGAATATACTAAATTTGAGCAAAATCTAAAATGGTGAGGTAAAATTTATATTAAAAGTGTGTTGATTTGGCATGGAATGACCCACACACGGTTAAGAAAGTTGGCGATGACTGCCCCACAGTTCTCCCAGCTGAGATCCTCGATGACTTGCCAAATTTCTTCCTTCAAATCCGTGATAGTGCGAGGTCTCTCGTAGACTTGAGACTTGACAAACCACCATAAGAAGAAGTCGCAGGGAGTCAGGTAGCACGACCTTACCGTCCAATTTTGATCTCCTCGAAATGAAATCAAACGATTTGCAAACCTTTCGTGCAACAGTGTTAAGGTGGATTCACACTTGCGGTAACGGGAACGTCAGATCACAGTCAGGTCAGAGTCACGTCAACGGGCCACCCATTCACACAGCCAAGTCAGATCAAGTCAGGTTAGGTCAGTCTTCCCCGCGCAGTGACGCGATGTCCGAGAGGATAAAAAATTTGTATAAAATAGCTTTGCTACTCGAGGAAGAAGATGAAACTAGACCCCGAACGGAGAATCGGAGTCTCGTATCAGTGGAAAATTCACTGATACGATCATACCGTCAGCGGCGTCGCTAGACAAAAATAATAAGGGGGAATGAAATTCTCAACTGAACCAAAACTTTTCCTAACTCCAATAGGATGCATAGTATCACTTATAAATTATACCTCTTACCTACAGGCAATATGTATTGCATATAATATATGTACCTACCCACTAAATACACGTAACACTAACAAAATGACCTTTTTCAAGTGAGTTTTTACAGGAAAATTTGATAACATACCTATCGTTTGCAGTAATACCACAATATTCGATTTTGATTACAATAAACATTGTCACTATTTGAAACTAAAAGAATGTGTAAATGACCAGGATAAATCTTCCAGATATTTTTAAAAGCACAAAGCGATTTATATTTTTTGAATTGAAACAATAATTGCAATGAGAAGTAACAATAAGAAAATATACATTTATAGAAAATTTTATCTCTACACGATTAGTTTAAAAGGTTGAGTTTACTAGAAGTGGGTATGCAGATTTTTCCATTTAGTCCATGCTTGTTCATATTTCCTACGTAAAAACACTCATCAGTCATTGTAACCTTAAAATTATTTGTCATATGTTTCAAACTACTGAATGTTCTACATTGAACTACAGAGTGGATTCCGAACAGTGTGAACAATTTTTTTGGGTGAGTAAGCCGAAAATAGAGCAATACGCCGTCAAGCCAAATTTTTTATCACTATCCGTTTTCGAGATATAACAATTGCGAAACGCTGTGGAAATTTGGGAAATTTGAACGAAAAATGCCAGTTTCATGCAAAAAATTAAAATACTTCAAGTATTCCATGAATACCTGGTACCTACAGTTGCGAAAACGAGGATTTGATTAGAATTAGTCTTCCAAATACGTCTCTTCAAATTGTGGGTTTTATTGCCAGCTCCCAAATTTTCCCAACTTCTCCCATGTCAGTGAGACCCCCCCCCCGGGACGCCCCTATAGCGACGCCCCTGCATGCTGCATTACTAGATTACTGGAATTTTAGCAAACCTTAATGAAATTTAAGTAAATTTAGCAGCGTAGATTGAGTTGATAAACTTTTTCTAAGCAATAGCTTTCTAAAAATCATAAGTTTGATGATTGTTAGTCGAGAGAATCCTGACGGGAGGACACCCAGCGGAGACGAGATTTGACTGTTTGTGATTCACATTTCCCGTTCAGTCCGGGAAGGTCAACGTCACGTCAGGTTTCGATCGCTCGCCAGGCGACCTGACGGGAAGTGACTGGACCGAGATTTGATCTTGACTGTACCGCGCCCGTGAAGGTCGCTGCAGCACTGTGGTACGGGGCTCCGTCTTGTTGAAACCATAGCTCGTTGATATCGAGTTTATCAAGATGGAGGCCACAGAAAGTCTGTAATCCTGGTGGGATAACGTTCTCCATTAACAGTAACTGCCTGCCCTCTCTCATTTTCGAAAAAATAAGAGCCGATAACGCCGCCTGCCCAAAATCCGCACCAGACGGTCACACGCTCTGGATGCATTTCTCTCTCTTGAATTTCGTGAGGATTTTCTGTTCCCCAAATCCGACAGTTTTGTTTGTTTACAAATCCCGACAAATGAAAATGTGCCTCATCAGAATAAATTATTTTTTTAACGAACCCATCGTCCTCCTCCTGCTTGGCTAAGATCCAATCAACGAAGATTCTTCTTTTACCGTGATCTGCTGGCTTCAACTCCTGCACAAGTTGGGCTTTGTAAGCGTGCATCTTGAATCTTTCACAAGGATATTCCGAACAGTACCAGTTTACAGAACAGTAAAAAAAACTGCGGCCAATTCAAAAAGAGCGTCCTTTTGTAAACACCCTGTAGAGTTAAGGGGGGACTGGATAGGATGTAAAAAAGTTGGAAGTATTTTTCTCAGCCATTTTTTGGACAATTTTGATGGTGTTTGCGACATTTTACCAAGGAAAGAGTACCTTAATGCCACCCACAATTTAAAATCAAATTTTCGAAAATTTTGCTAAAAAAATTTTTTTTTTTGCATGAATTTGAACTAATTTAAAAAATTCCTATGGGTAAAAACGTTGAGGTTTTCAGTAGGTAATATTATAAAGAAACGAATGCCACCTATCCCATCAAAATAGGGAATAAATTAGCTGAGAAACATTTGTTATCAGGTAACGGGGAATTCTGAGATATGCATAGGCCGCGCGGGGGGTGGAAGAGGATCCTCGAAGTCACGCAAGTTCAACGGGCTGCTGGTAGATGCCAGTATTGCGCTCACCGTTCACCCACCACCTTCTCCCCTCCCGCACAAAACTGCTGCCTGATCCATCCCCTCGATAACTCCCTAACTACTCATCCTAGGCGCCGGGATTTTATGACGAGCTCGGTTCACTTCACTTTTTTTGGAATAGATATATGTACATGGTACCTACCTACCATATTGCTACCTCACTACAGAAGTCCCACAAGAATTATTTTGTCTCCAAAATTACCAGCGCTATATTCCCGCCAAAACGGCAGACCACAGGGGGTCCTTCGAGGTCATTCCCCTCCCCCCCCCCCCACGCAGGCTCATGCCGAACCCTCCACGCCCTCTCCTTCAACCCTTTGGAGTTCAGTTCAAGCTTCGTACTCGCAATCAAAACAGCGCGTGGTGTAGAAATATTATTATCTATTATTTTTGAATTATTTTGAAAATATGGGCTGCAAAAGAAATCTAATAATATAATAAATATATAAATATAGAAATAATATTATTATATAATATTAAGAAATAATATTATAATATTAGAAATATAATATTATACATTATACTCATATTATATTTTATAATTATCATTATAAATAATTAAAGTTTACGTTTTATGTTCTAAATTAAATTTTCCTTTTGCATTATTTTGAATTTAATTTCAACCATAATAAATTAAATTCATGTCTTCAGTTTTGGTTTATTGCTATCAACCCTTATGAGCCTTGTAAATGCCCTTGTTAATTTTCTGTACCCTTGAACCTCTGAAATGCAGCCTAGAAACATATTTGTATGTAATGCATCATGCATGCATAACAGGGAAGTCCCTATGAATGGATTGTATATAATTTTGGTGAACACCAGTTCGTTTAATGGTGTCTAAGATTCCCCATTTCACCCCCTCCCCTTCCCCTAAAACACCCCTTCTGGCTCCAATTTTAAAAACTTCAAATAGCCTATAATTTAATTTGGACTGATACAGACATTTACCCCAACTCATATCAGTTGTCCAATGACCCCTGTAACGGTGAAAAGCAGACAAACACACGGACAGACAGACAGAGAAAAATTGAGAAAATGGTACCAATCGTCCACAAGAAGCATGAAACGGAAAAGAAACGCGAAATTTCATGATTCCAATCAATGTACAGACAGACATACCAACGATGTTATTAATATAGATTACTTAGCGAAATATATCAGCTATCCTTGACACTACAGTGGATTGGGGATCATTAGATGTTGTGATAAGATGAGAGCATTTCAAAAAGTGGAGAACATTTTCCTGCTATGAAAACTAAGGGAGTTACTCTTCGCTAGTAACGCATTGGTTGTGCGTGAAAATCAATAGAAGTAGAAAAAAACCGTTGCATTTTACAGTAAGTACAAATTTTGCACGCTCGTAGGCCAGCCAGCAGACATATTCATGTCAAAACATTTGCTAGTTTGGGTAGGCTGTACAGCTTCCTCAATTATTGTAACATGTGCTTGTATAAATAACCATCCTCCAATTTCGAAAGAAATGGGGCCACTAATCGTGATAATATTGACCAATTTGTCAAGTTCGCTGAGTGTCCTAAAATTTCATTGCAATCTCGTCACATGGCTCTCTACTCAGTTTTATTCGAACTGTTCTTCTAAAATTAGCTCTATTAGCGATACAGCATGACTGAGTATTTTTAATGTATATCGCGTCACCTTTAATTTAATGTTTCTAAAACGAAAATCGTATAATGTAAAAAAGAAAAAAGCCTACTCCAGCGATTTTTTTAGAGTGCTCAAGGTGCTCGGATAATTTATAAAAATTCGCTCATATGATCATGCCGCATGACTGGAACTTTTTAAAAATTTGGTTGTATGTGTGTATGTCATGTGTATGTCATGTGTGTATGTCATTCCAAACGGTAACTCTCCTTAGGATTAATATTAAAAATCCATTCTTTCGCCAAACACCAAATATTTCATGAGAAAGAATTAGTTTGTTGGACAGCACATTTTTAGCACATTAAATTGGTCAAATTTCAAAAAATGTACTAAAAAAAAAAATCACTAAAAATAGCTAAAAACGGCTAAAAATAGTTTAATTCATATTTGCTGGTAGAATATTGCTCAAATAAAGTCTATTAACTATGAAACAGAACATTCAAAAATTTATGTAAAACATTATGCTGTAAAATGTACTTAAAATTCATTAAAATTTGCTAAAAAATCGATGAAAACTGCAAAAAAGCTAAAAATTGAAAACCTCTATTTGAACTGGAGATTATTATTTAGAATACGTTTTTTGCAATAAAATCAATAGTTAACAATTTACTTGCACTCAAAAAGCTCAAATTTCAAAACGATCTAATATTATATAATACGATGATTTACGATAATTCGCTCATACGATCATGCTGCATGACTGGAACATTTTAGCAAATTTTGATGAATTTCAAGTACATTTTTCAGCATAATTGTGTACATACATTTTTGGATGTTCTATTTTATAGTTAATAAACTTTATTTGAGCAATATTCTACCAAAAAATATAAATTGAACGATTTTTAGCCGTTTTTAGCCATTTTTAGTGATTTTTTGAGTAAACTTTTTGAAATTTGACCAATTTGATGTGCCCAAAAAGTGTAGTACAACGAACTCATCCTTTCTTTTGAAATTCTTGATTTTTTGGCGAAAGAACGAAGTTTTTATCTCAATTCTATCGAGTTATATCGTCTGGAATGACACATACATATATATATGTATATATACTAATTAAAGTTGAAGAAATTTTACAGAAATAAAGAGGAAAAAGTTTTTGATATTAAGGTTTTCATATTGGTTCCAGGGAATATTCAAAAAACACTCTTTCTTCTTCTAATTTTGACAAAGACTAATTCGAAATATCAAAAACCTTTTCCTCTTTATTTCTGTAAAATTTCTTCAACTTTAATTAGTATATAGTGCAGTAGCACAGTGTCCACAATCAAGTGCATATATATATATATATATATATATATATATATATATATATATATATATATATATATATATAAAGCGTTAAAATCCAGGAATCATTATTTCAGAATGCCTCAAAACACATTTCGATGAAGAAAATGTTTGAAAATTTTCATTTAAAAATTTTGAAGCCATTGCAATAGCTTTATTTTCTAAGAAAATTCGCTAACAAGACATCTGAAATCATTTTTTGAATATTAAACCATTATTTAGAAATAGATTTTTACCATAAAATTTATATTTTAAATTCATTGCCCTCAGAGTGCGCTAATTTCAAAACAATTTAACCTGAATGTAATAAGATGATTTACAAAAAATTCGCTCGTCAATCATACTGCATGACTTTGTATTTAATGTTTTATGGTCTCTTAATTTGATCTGAAGCGATTTTTTGAAGTTCGAATTTAAATTTAAATTTTAATAATTTGAGTTGATTTTTTTACATAGATATTTCTTAGCTGTGGGGGTGATAATTCCAAATTTTCGACCGACAGTAAAAAATGCCATTTTTGGTTTCACCTACAACCAATCATTGCTAGAGAGAATATAACTTCCTGATTTCCCATCCCTAAAAAAGGTTTGCTGGAAAGGTTTGAATTTATTAAACATGAGTTCAATGAGCCAAGATCACAAGAAAGTTGGCAAAAATCTGAACTACCGGATTTGACGCACGGTACACCCTATTTTTTAGACAACAAGATACACTGGTCTAAGTAGGAGTAGGCTCAGCGACAACTGGAAAGCGGTATTGCCTCTTCGCACAGTGACGCTCTCGGTCTTCCTTCCCCCCTCCACAACCTCCTCTCACATACGCCCCTCCCCGTCGTTCTCCACATCTACACGCCCTACCGGCTTGCGGGTGAACTGCTTTACCGGCTAACGCTCGGAGCCCCACTGTCCGGTGCCCCCTTAAGTATTGTAGTGATGGAGTGGGAAAGTGAAAAGTGCCTTTTGTTAATTTCTCTGTATGCGGAGCACCTAGAGCTGTGGCAGGCAGACCATAAATTGCGGCTAAAATTGCTGAATTGCCCACTGTTATCCTCCTTCAAATCCTTCAGCAATAGGGAGTAATTTCTTTTCTTTAAAAATGACGACTCCCACATGCGACGCCTTTTCTTTTTTCGCTTTTCCTCCGCTAGATGGTCTAAAATGAGGATAGCCGCCGCGGAAACCGCAATTTTGGATAGCGCGGGTGCCATCTGTTTGCTGCGAATCCTCACGAGCAACTGATCGTCACAAATGCTCAAGCAGTGTGAACAGAGGGCTCGTTTGTGTTCGTGCTCGTTGAAAACTGGCGAGCAACGATCACGAATGCTCAATGCTCGGGGATATTCAGGCAGTGTAAACGGGGCTTTAGCTACCTGTGTTACTAAGATTATGATAAGATATTTATGCATCTTCATTTTACACGATAAATACTTGCATTAGGTACTCTCAAATTTCTAATCATCGGAGGTATTTAAATCAAATTCCAGTTTAGGTACATTTATTTTGTGATAGAAATAATTTTATTGATCGTGATGATGGAGAATTTTTAAAACTTGCATCTGGTTGTTACCATTCCATTGTAACATAGCTCGAATTTGACCATTAGGTAGTTAGGTATTGCTATTTATTCCATTGTGAAAATTATATAAGTGACACTAAGACTGAACCTTCCAAAACTAGACCGAATTCCTGGTTTAAAAAAAAGGAATCATGAAAATCTGACGGTATTAGTTGAAACATGATTTTTTACTATTACCCCCTCCATTCTCCCCTTGCATAATTAAATTTGAAATTCCTTATATAAGATCCAAAACAAGACCGAATTCATAGTTGAACAAAAAAATAATCACGAAAATCGGACAAGAATTGTTAAAATACCACGACTTATCAGTATTACCCCCTCCATTCACCCCCTCCTATGATGAAATTTGTTCCAAAACTATATCAAATTCTTAATGGAAGAAAATAAGAATCACGAAAATCGGTCGAGATTTGTAGCTTAGGCAGCGCCTGAAAGAATCGGCTATTATCCCCTCCACCCCCCACCACGACAGTAAATCCGGAGTTCCCAAGGGTTGTTGCGCAACTAGACTAAAATTGCAATCGAACCAAATAAGAATAACGAAAATTGGTTGAGGATTGTAGCCTGAACGGCGTCAACAAACTTTGTAAAAAAAAAAAAAGTTTTTCCGGCTTTGCCCCCTACTTTTCCCCTCTTCCATCACGGAATTCAAATTTCCGAGGTCTGTTGCACAACTAAACTAAAATTGGGATCGAACCAAAAAAGAATCTCGAAACACGCACGCACACACACACTTTTTTCTATTTCCCTGACCAAAAATATCAAATTCAATTTTTTTTCTTGTTTTCCGGTCATTTTATTGTACTTTTAATGCCTCTAAAACAAAAATCGTATAATTTGAAGAAAAAAAAAGAAGAGTACGTATATGTTGTCTACTCATATTTAACAATTTCATTGCCCTCGAAGAGCTCAAATAACAATTTGACCTAAATGAAATACAATAGGTAGTAATTGACGAAAATTCACCCATAAGATCATGCTGCATGACTTTTCATTTAATATTTCATGGTCCCTCAATTTGTGATCTGAAGCTATTTGTTGAAGTACATTTTTCCTTACATAGTTTTCTTAGCTCTGGGGATAATTCAAAATTTTCGTCCGACAGCAAAAAATGTTCCGCTTTTTTTCACCCACTATCAATCGTTGCCAGAGAGAGAGTTATACTTCCCGATTTCCCATCCCACAAAAATCGTTCGTTAAAAAGTTGCTCTGTGAATTTATAATACGTGACTCCTTATTCCAATGGGCCTATTTCCCCCTCCTTAACCCTCCTGAAAAGTCCTAGCTTATGTATTGAAAAGTCCTATTATGTAACTCTCTAATTAACTAGTTTTGGGACTCTTACTGGATCAATCCACTACTCTGATGGGTTTTTTTCTCCCTAGTTCAATACTCAGTTGATTTTTCTCACAAATGGGTTACTACTAGGTGATGCAGTTACCAGGGAAGCCAATGGCATATCCATTCACTTTTTATGTGCGTGTAGCGTTGTTACTTTTGAACAGTTTAACTCTTGATAATTATTTTTGTCATTCGTATAACTCACCTATGAAATGTACCTAGTATGATAAAGTACGCTATTGAAGTTTATGTGCCGTAGCAAAGACATAAAATGTCAAAACTTTTGAAACTTAACTTAAAACTTAATTTTCTCGCTAAAAATTGGTTGCTTTTCTATATCGTTATTATCCGATAAACGATATCTTCCCAACCAATATATCGGTGTATCGATAGTTAGTGCAAAATATAATATCGATAGTCAGTATCGATATATTTGTCTTTGATACCCACCCCTAGAAGTGTTACCCTCTTCTTCCATGTCCACCCAATGATTGTCCATCTATTTCGTGTGAATTACACATTTTCTACCAACCGGGCTGTGACACGAAATCTCGGTCTCAACCAATCAAATACAGCCGAAGCAACAAGTGATTAAATGATAGTGGAGTGGGGGGACCTCAGTTTCTGTAAACCACACTGTTAACACCAATCAGGTTCGGTATAATCTCCGTGAATCACAAAAAACGTAGTTACTGCCGCTATTGCGCATGCGTAATACTAGTGTATAAAATGCTGCGAGCCCCCTTCCTTCTCACACCACACCACTTGCGGCACTTGCTCGTTCCTACTCCTGCTGTTGTTACGTCACTCGAAGTCTCCAAATCTCTCTAAGTAAGTTCTTTTGATATTTTTATATTACTTACTGAGTTCTAATATTAGGGTTGCTACCAACTACCTTGTAAAACTCTTGCAGGGTATTTTTATTAGGGTGGTCCAAAATAGAAACCTAACTAGGTATGGCGCATCAGGGAAAGTCAGGGAATTCTTTGCGTCGGGAAAAGTCGAGGAAATATCAGGGAATTCTTTTAGTTGAAAACTTGGTTGTAATAATTTGAAAGGTTTTTAGGTATACTCCTAAACAATCAAACTTCAATAGCGTACTTAATCATACTAGGTACTTATATTATTTCATAGGCGAGTTATACGAGTGACAAAAATAATTATTAAGAGTTGTGGTTAAACTAAAAGTAGCAACGCTACACGCACATAAAAAGCGAATGGATATGCCATTGGCTTCCCTGGTACCTGCATCACCTAGTAGTAAACCGTTTGTGAGAAAAATCAGCTGAGTATTGAACTAGGGAGAAAAACCCCATCAGAGTAGTGGATTGATCCAGTAGAGTCCCAAAACTAGTTTATATACATGAGCTAGGACTTCTCAGGAGGGTTAAGTAGGGGGAAATTGGCCCATTGGAATAAGGAATCACGTGCTATAAATTCACAGAGCAACTTTCCAACGAACGATTTTTGTGGGATGGGAATCAGGAAGTATAACTCTCTCTCTCTGGCAACGATTGATACCTAGTGGGTGAAAAAAATTTACTAAGGGATTTATAACGAAACTTACCTGATGGCCTTTGATGAAAACTACCACGAGAGCACCAGCAGCCGTGAGTGCCCATGTGAAACTAAATTAGAATTTGACCAAAGTGCTTGGTTAAACGCTTGCATACGAGTCTGCAACGCATTGGGACATTTTCATGTGTTTACCTATGAATGGTCAACGTCATTTCTGATGGTCATAATCATCGTTGTGGCCACTCGGGACAATTTTTTTCGTGACGATTTTTTTGTTATGTGCCATATGAAAGACATGAAAATGTCAAAAAGCGTGACATTTTTTACTAACGGACGAAAATTTTGAATTATCCTCAGAGCTAAGAAAACTACCTATGTAAGGAAAAAAAATGTACTTCAACAACAAATAGCTTCAGATCACAAATTGAGGGACCATGAAATATTAAATGAAAAGTCATGCAGCATGATCTTATGGGTGAATTTTCGTAAATGATCGTATTTCATTTAGGTCAAATTGTTATTTGAGCTCTTCGAGGGCAATGAAATTGTTAAATATGAGTAGACAACATACGAGTATAAGTAGTCTTTTTAGCGAATTTTTGAAGAAAATTAAGCTATTGCTCTCGCCTCAAAATTTGTAGAATGTGAATTTTTGAAAAAAATTTATGCAGAAATCCGTTTCAGGCTATTCTGAATCATATTCTGAAGTTTAACGCATTTTTAGCGAATTTTTGAAGAAAATTAAGCTATTGCTCTCGCCTCAAAATTTGTAGAATGTGAATTTTTGAAAAAAATTTATGCAGAAATCCGTTTCAGGCTATCCCCGTAGAAAAGGGGGAAGCGGGATGTGAAACTGTTTTAAGCAGTATTTATGTACAGTGATTATTTTAGTAAATATCTTCTCTTGAAATTATAAGAACATTATACGCATAACATTATATTTTTAAGTACCGTTTGTATCGTAGAGTAGATAGATTGTAAGACATGAGCGAATCACCAAGACCTTCCCCAACAACACGGGCCAAGCCTATCGTTGGGAAAGAAATCGAAAGTGAGTAGCTTAAGTTGTTCAATTTGTAACCTATTTATAAAATGCATTTGTATGATTAAAATAAATAAAGTAGGGGGCAAAGCCGGAGAACCTTTTTTTTTTTTTTTTGAAAATTTGCCCAGGCTACCATTCCTCAATCAATTTTCGTGATTCTTATTTGGTTCGATTTCAATTTTAGTCTAGTTGTGCAACATTCCTTGTGATTTCCGGATTTACTGTCGGGGTGGGGGGTGGAGGGGATAATTACCGATTCTTTCAGGCACTGCCCAAGCTACAAATCTCGACCGATTTTCGTGATTCTTATTTTCTTCCATTAAGAATTCGATATAGTTTTGGAACGTATGTCAGGAGTTTTAAATTTCATCATAGGAGGGGGTAATACTGACAAATCTTGGTATTTTAACAATTTATTATCGTCCGATTTTCGTGATTTTTTGTTCAACTATGAATTCAGTCTTGTTTTGGATCTTATATAAGGAATTTCAAATTTAATCATGAAAGGGGATGAATGGAGGGGGTAAAGCCTCTGATGTGGTAGGGACCGCAGCCGTGTTTGCACTGGTCTCGAGAAAAACGAATGTTAGGAGGCTAGACGAGAGAGAAGAGAAACAAAAAAGTCCAGTCATGCAGCATGACCCCATGAGCGAATTTTTGTAGAAATCTTCGACATTTCAGTCGCTATTGATCGTGTTGAGAAATTTTAGTTTATGATTTTGATAGACAAACATGGAATCAAATTATTAACACATGCACAGAGTAAACTTATCAGTTGTGATTACATTTTTTTATTTATTTTTTTTTTAAGCACCTACTACCTACGTTTTAAACAGCATGGTTCTAGGATTGGTTATACAGGGATACTTCCATAAGAGTAGTTCAATCTGAATTTGGACAATGTTTCATGCAAATATTACCGATTTTTACAACTAGCGAACGGCATTATTTCGATTTTTGACTGATTTTTCAACTTTGAAATTTTTGAAAACTTGATACATATTCTTATAGGAAATTTTACGCTGATTCCGAATATACCACATGTCAGTATGCTGAAAAAATTATTTCGCACAACAAATCGCAAAAAACAGGCTATTTTGACATTTTTGACTACATTTTTGAAAATTTCAACCCGAAGATGTAATCCGATCATGCTGGCCAACGAACTTGAACTTTCGTTTTGCGTCCTTAACATTTTAAAATTTGTTTGAAGTTTCTAGCACAATTCTACGGACAGTTATCGTCTGGAATGACACATATATACATACATACATACAAATATACATACATAAAAAAATGCGTTAAACTTCAGAATATGATTCAGAATAGCCTGAAACGGATTTCTGCATAAATTTTTTTCAAAAATTCACATTCTACAAATTTTGAGGCGAGAGCAATAGCTTAATTGTCTTCAAAAATTCGCTAAAACTCCGCAAGACTACAGCTCCAAAAATAAGGATTTCATGCACCTGTGAGGTGCGCCCGACTAGCGGAAGGTTAAAATTTGGATCAAACAAACAAGTTGAAGATTGTGGCTCGTCAAAATTTGTCATACCCAGACATTTTTGAATGGGTTGTTCTCCACCTCCCTGGACCAATTCCAGTAGGTCGTCCCACTTGAATATCTAGCCTCGTCTGTAAGACTTCTGAGGGACGTCCTGAAAAAGAACCACTCTTTGCAGGAAAGGGCGGATGATGTCAAAATGTTACACTTAAAAAATCTACTTTCGATTAACTGTTGTTTTCTTTGATTTCAGATCATTCGAAGATGAATCCTTCAGACAAGAACAGGACTAACCAGTGCAACCCCAACCATGAGAAGACAGGTCCAGGCCACAACACCGGCTATCACGGCACAGGTACCACATTACTATCTACAGTGAACTAAATATTAGTCATCCAGCATGACCACATACAGGGTGTCTCACTTTTGGGCGCACCACCGGCTAGGGTTCAATTCTACTACTGATTTGTGACTTTTTTGTTCTATAAATTATATTGCTTCCGAGGCTACCTAAAGGTAGCGCAAGCATTGTTTTCACTTGCCGGAGAAAAACAAATTTTTGGCCTCCAAAATCAAAATTTCCACTCGCATTTTACGTTTTAGACCATTCTGATCAACTTTAGTTCCGTGTCTGTCTGTGTGTGTGTCTATCTGTCGTGTGTCCGCAAATCCTTGTAACAAGCTTATATTTTCCACAGTTTTCATCCGATTTGGATGAAATGTTCAGAGGATGTGCGGGCTAGGAGGTAGACGGTCCCCCATCAGTTTCATAGTTCTTGACTCAATACCTCTCTCAAGCGCATGCGCAAACGTAAATTCTACCAAGCATTAATTTTCTCATACCCCAGTCGTCCGATCACGCTCAAATTTGGATGATAGTTGGGGGATGACAATTTGGTCTTGTATCCATTTCAACATGGTTGTATCATGCATAGCTACTACGCATGCGCCAATATGAAATCCTCGTAACAAGCTTATTTCCACAGATTTCATCCGATCTGGAATGTGGGGGTTAGGGGGTAGGCGGTCCCCTATCAGTTTCATTGTTGCCAAATCAATAAAACCACCCTGCGCATGCGCAAACGTAAATTCCATTATGCTCCATTTTTTTACGCTATATAATGTGCTTAAAAAGTGCTGGCCAACGAACTTATCCTTTTAGCGAATATTTGAGGAAAATTAAGCTATTGCTCTCGCCTCAAATTTTGTAGAATGTGAATTTTTGAAAAAAACGTATGCAGAAATCCGTTTCAGGCTATTCTGAATTATATTCTGAAGTTTAACGCATTTTTAAAAAATCTATGTATGTATGTATGTATGTGTCATTCCAGACGATAACTGTCCGTAGAATTGTGCTAGAAACTTCAAACAAATTTTAAAATGTTAAGGACACAAAACGAAAGTTCAAGTTCGTTGGCCAGCATGATCGGATTACATCTTCGGGTTGAAATTTTCAAAAATGTAGTCAAAAATGTCAAAATAGCCTGTTTTTTGCGATTTGTTGTGCGAAATAATTTTTTCAGCATACTAACATGTGGTATATGCGGAATCAGCGTAAAATTTTCTATAAGAATATGTATCAAGTTTTCAAAAATTTCAAAGTTGAAAAATCAGTCAAAAATCGAAATAATGCCGTTCGCTAGTTGTAAATAGCAACTGAAATGTCGAAGATTTCTTCAAAACTTCGCTCATGGGGTCATGCTGCATGACTGGACTTTTATTTGGAAAGCTTGATTTTTTGGCGCAAAATGTCAATCCTAAGGAGAGTTGGAGAGTTATCGTCTGGTATATATATATATATATATATATATATATATATATATATATATTACATGAACTTAAATGATAGAAATTTGACAAGTATAAAGGTGAAAGAGTGATTTGATATTTCGAGTAAATCTTTTTCAAAATTAGAAGAGTAATGGTTTTTTCTGAACTATGGGACTTGGAGCGTTTCTTGTTTCTTGGAAGCTTGTAACCATGTAAGCAAGTATGGCTTCATTACTTTTAGCTCAGTACATCTCAATCGTTTAGATTGAGACCAGGAGGTCTCATTGATCCCAATACCCACCTATGAGCCCGTTCAGACTGCTGTAGCAGTCTGTCGTTCGTTGGTTGTGGCATCTGCTTCAGAACTTTCACTCCGAAGCATTCGTTGAACGTCACAGTAGGATTGTGCGATCTCGCATGCAGCTTCAATGGCAGGGGTATAATATATATATATATATATATATAATATATATATATATATATATATATATATATATATATATATATATATAACCGAATGAAATGGCTCTACAAGAGCATGTACATATTCAAACAATTTTTAAGGAAAACAACAATTGACAACATGAAACTAATTTTTATACTTCGGCTTATGCCTTTTTCAAACTACGGGAAAAGAAAATTTGATTTTTGTAAATTGGTGAGAAAATTTGCCATGGAGAAGCGTGGTTGCCCAGTTAACGTCTTATGTTCAACCCTGGAGGATCATACGCACAGAAAATAAATTAATGCTGCTTCAGTTAAGCGGCCCATTCACGATCCTGCTGCAGGAGGTGGCAACGAAGTTCCCCTCTTCACTCTCCTGCCTCAGAGTGCGTTCTCCATACACGATCCGTCATTCCCAGCTCAAACCGAAGGTTTCCCACCAGTATACGGTATTCTGAGGTAATCCTGTGTTGGCGGGTGGTTAGAACATGGAAGGTCTTTCGGCAGCTCCACACACGCTCGGACCTAGCAGGTTGATAGGGTGGGGGACCCCGGACCGCAGGATGGTCCGATGGGAAACCCATCCGACGAGCTCTGCAGGACACCTGCAGCAGGAAGGGAAGGCCGCCTCCACACACGTCCTGCACGCCTCCCGTGCAAGAAGAGAGGGAAGTTTTTGGTTCCCCTCACTCCCTGCAGCAGGATCGTGAATGGCCGCTTTAAAGAGAGCTCACTCGAATGTTTTTTCTTGGTCGATTACAAAGGTTCATTATTGAAAATAATAAACCAAAAAATATGATCAAAATTAAGAAAGAAAGACTGGAAACGGCTAAAATTCGTCAACTTTATATTTCTTAGCGAAACTTTAGTCGAAAGAAGTTTATCAACAATGAACTAGAACATTTAAAAATTTAGGTAAAAAATAATTATTAAAATTTACTTCGTTGATATTTGCTTGAAAATCGATAAAAACTGAAAAAGCTAAAAATTCAATATTTCTGTACGCGTCTCTGTAAAGTATACCGAACGAGGCGTATTCACCCAAGATTGATCCTCCAGGGTTGATCATAGGACGTTAACTGGGCAACCACGCTTCTCCATGGCAAGATTTTCTCACCAAATTTACAAAAATAAAATTTTCTTTTCTCGTAGTTTGAAAAAGGCATAAGCCGAAATATAAAATTTAGTTTCATGTTGTCAATTGTTGTTTTTTCTTAAAAATTGTTTGTGCGTGCGTGCGTGCGTGCGTGTGTGTGTGTGTGTGTGTGTGTGTGTGTGTGTGTGTGTGTGTGTGTGTGTGTGTGTGTGTGTGTGTGTGTGTGTGTGTGTGTGTGTGTGTGTGTGTGTGTGAAAAAGCGTTACACCTAGGATTCGTTTCGGAAATGCCTCAATTCGGATTTCAATGAAAAAAATTTTCGAAATTTTTTATGTTGAAATTTTGGAGCCATTGCAGTAGCTTTATTTTCTACGAAAATTCGCTAATGAGGGGAAAAGAATTACTGTTACCCTGAAAGTTTTTGAGATGTGCCTGACGTTAGTGGCATATCAAAGGCCGATTTATGATTAATGTTGGTTAGTTATTACAACTATTAATACGGAAATGATAAACCTTTTAATAATTCGCCCTCTTCATGTCAGAAAGTGTTGCCAGACGTCGGGGTACATGTCCCCCCTTTCCACTCACTGATAGCCCCCCCCCCCCCACCCATTTTAGTAGAAAGTAAAGCTATCGCAGTGGTTCTAAAATTTCAAAATAAAAAAATTTCGAACATTTTCTTCGTTGAAATGTATTGAGGCATTTCCGACACGAATTTTCGTGTGTGTGTGTATGTCATTCCAGATGATAACTCTCCTTAGGATTGACATTTTGCGCCAAAAAATCAAGCTTTCCAAATGAAAGGGTAAGTTCGTTGGCCAGCACTTTTTAAGCACATTATATTGGTCAAATCTCATAAAATGTGCTGAAAAAATCAATAAAAACGGATGAAAATCGTTAAATTTATATTTTTTAGACGAATATTGCTCAAAAGTTTATTAACTATAAAATAGAACATTAAAATTTTATGAACAAAATTAAGCTGAAAATTTTATCAAATTACATTACAATTTCCTTTGAAAAATCTATAAAACTGCAAAAAAAAGCTAAAAATTCAAAATCTATAAAACTGCAAAAAACCAAAATCTCTTTTTGAATAGCAGAGAATTATTAAAATAAGTTTTTTGTCATAAAGTTAACAATTCCTTTGCACTCAAAAAGGTCAATTTTCTATACAATTTACCATTATACAATACGATAATTTACGAAACTTCGCTCGTACAATCGTACTGCATGACCGGGGCTTTTTATAAACATCCCAAAGAATCGGATGAAACCACCCGGATCTCTGTACGCACAGGTTGCCAGGTGAGATCGGGGAAACAACTGGACAGAGTTGGAAAGCATATTAAAAAACTAATTAAATTTTTTACAGAAATTAATTTCACGCATGCGGCACAAATATTGATATGCATTTCTAATACGAATTTTTTATGCATTCTCTATATTATATTTCAATAAATACCTTCTACTTTCTTCAATTCAAATTTTTTTTTTTTTTTTTTTTAATTATAATTAGGTATGTGATGCTTTGAATGTATACTGACTCCATAATAATAATTGCTACCCATAATCTGAAAACCACTTAAGACTCACAACTTTAATGGACAGCTAAATTGAGCTAGACGAATCTGAGGTTAAAATTTGTGCTCGTGTTCTCCTTAATTTCAGTTCTTTGATTCATAGTATACGTTGGTACCTAATTAAGCAACCAACAGCTCAAAATGCCTAATCATATTTTGGTTTCTCAAAATACTAATTAGTGTGGGTATTGTAAGAACTTTTATAAAGTGCCAGTTATACATGTAGTATATGTCCCCCCCCCCCCTTCCTTTCCACTCACTGAGGGGGGGGGGGGGGGGTACTGAAAAATACGTCTTTTTAGTCCCCCTTTTCATCACCCCACCCTCTTTTCCGTAATTTTCACTCGTTGAACTACGTGCTTGGAGAAAATTTAGGTTGGTACATCAGAAGATGAAACTTGTTTGTTTGGTTGATCCAACCAAAACAGATCCTGTTTTGGCGAAGTTTTGTAGAAAATGAAGCTATTGCAATGACTCCAAAAGTTTTATAGAAACTTATGCTTCTAACTTATAGAATTTACAGTCGAAAATTTTATTCAATTAAATCCGTTTAGAGACATTCTGAGCCGGATCCTAGGGTTTGACTTTTTTCGTGTCTTTGTGTGTGCGTGCGTGCACAAATTTTGTCGACGCTGCCCATTCCGAAATTCTTAACCGATTTTCGAGATTCTTTCTTTGATCGATCCCAATTTTACTCGTAGTTTAGTTGCGCAACAAACCTCGGAAGTTTGGAATTTCAAGATGGAAAGGGGGAAGGGAGGGGGTAACAACGAAAAAACGTATTGTGCAACGAATATTGGGAATTTCGAATTTGCTGTCGAGGTGGAGGGAATAATTACCGATGTTTTCAACCACTGCCATAGCCACTATCTCTACCGATTTTCATTATTCTTATTTTGTTCCATTATGAATTCGATATAGTTTTGGTAAGTATGCTAGAATTTTAAAGTTTCATCAAGAGAGGAGCTGAATGGAGGGGGTAATACTGCTAAACCATGATGTTTTAACTATTCTCCTTTGATTTTCGTGATTCTTTTAGCGAATTTTTGAAGAAAATTAAGCTATTGCTCTCGCCTCAAAATTTGTAGAATGTGAATTTTTGAAAATTTTTTATGCAGAACTCCGTTTCAGGCTATTCTGAATCATATTCTGAAGTTTAACGCATTTTTTAATGTATGTATGTATATATGTATGTATGTGTCATTCCAGAAGATAACTGTCCGTAGAATTGTGCTAGAAACTTCAAACAAATTTTAAAATGTTAAGGACAAAACAAAAGTTCGAATTCGTTGGCCAGCATGATCGGATTACATCTTCGGGTTGAAATTTTCAAAAATGTACCTAGTCAACATTTTCAAAATAGCCTGTTTTTTGCGATTTGTTGTGCGAAATAATTTTTTCAGCATGCTAACATGTGGTATGGGTGATATTCTTGAGACTTGGACACTAGCGCATCCTTACATCGAGGCAAGGCGAAATCAAGTTATTTCACCTTGTCGTCATGGTGACGAGTAAACATATGCGAAAATGCGCCATTTGTGAACGAACCTGGACAACAGCGTAACATAGTCTCACCTAGTTCCGAGTCAATATTTTCATTATTTGTAATACGCAAGGTGATAAATTGTATGCAAATTACATCAAGTTATTTACATCAGGTGTTGACCTCAAACGCTACGAACGCAAGATTTAATCTGTGGGGTAGAGATCCATATGAAATGTGTGTTGGGGAGTTGACATACAAGTGTTCTAGATGATCCAGACATCAGCCGCAAAGATGTTGTGGATTACCTATCTAGTTTTAGAACTCTTCTTTGAATCAATTGAAACTAAAAATCTTTAGAGTACTGTGAAAGCGGTCTTGTGAAAGGATGCATTATGAGAGCTCTGTTAGGCGGGAATAGTAAGTTGTATCACATGTGGAAAGGTAAGTACCCAACTAGAGGTAAGGTATACCTACGTACTTTCCGTATATTATTACTTGTTCATGTAGGTACTTCATTGATCAAAACGAAAGTGGGTACCTACCTAATTACCTTTTTTGTCCATACAATTTGCGTAACTGCAAAACTCGCGCAATAACTGCACTGCCAATGCCGTCTTTATGAAATCTTACCTTCTGAGGAATGCATTTCAAGGTTTTTTCCTTGCAGCTGGTTTTTAATTCATGTTGCATATTCCCTGATTCGATACTTGACAAACTTGCTAATCAGCGGTTGTATTCGTCGGCAAAGCAACGACCCACCTACTTTGTTTAGGCACTTTAAACCAACAGCAAATCTGGTAGGACGTACGTACCTACATAAGTAGTTTCGTTTCTTGATGTAGCAACCCAAGCCTGGCCTGGCCTGGCCTTTCCTGCCTTGTTTATTTTGACAAATCTCTCCTTTTATTCATTCAATATAGCAAGTAAAGCTTCCTCAGTTAAGCATAGTACTACGAACTTATAATAAAACGCTGATGAAGCTACCTGAGCAATGGCTAGGTACCTACACAGCAGTACAGACACCTGAGGAATTTCCAATCATATTTTCTTTACTATTTTTCAGGTTTATTATTCTCAAAGCCTAAACGATTGAAGTTCTTTAGTTTTCTGACACTGATTAACTACTTCTTGTGAGAAATAGGTTGGTTGAGTAGCGATTCATTGACGTAGGGCGGTATCATGGCCGACATTGGCTGAAACGCGAACCTACTCCAGGCGTGACGTCACGAGAATATGGGCCATATTCGGAATCGGCGTAAAATGTCCCATAAGAATATGTATCAAGTTTTCAAAAATTTCAAAGTTGAAAAATCAGTCAAAAATCGAAATAATGCCGTTCGCTAGTTGTAAAAATCGGTAATATTTGCATGAAACATTGTCCAAATTCAGATTGAACTACTCTTATGGAAGTATCCCTGTATAACCAATCCTAGAACCATACTGTTTAAAACGTAGGTAGTAGGTGCTTGTTTGAAAAAAAAAAAAAAAAAATGTAATCACAACTGTTGAGTTTACTCTGTGAAATATTCCATCCTCCGATTCTCTCGGTCGCTCTCTTTAATGTTTTACGCTCAACTGTTTTAGGACTTGATGTAGCTTTAATACTGACTGTGGCTTTTCTATTTTATGTCAAGATTTGATGATGTTATGATAGGATACTGTTAAGATTTCAACTGCCTTCAATACTGACCACATTGGACATTGAAGTCTATGAATATTTACCTACATTTGTCTTTAAATCTACAAGATTAGTTTAATAATAATTAAGTATGAGTACCTCCTAATTATTTTTAATAATTTGATTCCATGTTTGTCTATCAAAATCATAAACTAAAATTTCTCTACACGATCAATAGCGACTGAAATGTCGAAGATTTCTTCAAAAATTTGCTCATGGGGTCATGCTGCATGACTGTTTTTATTCATCTATGACTTTGGTCTAGTTTTGAAAAATATGTCAGTAGTTTCAAATTTCATGATGGAAGGGTATGAATGGAGGGGGTAGTTGCGATAAATCGTGATACTTATACTATGGTATTCATTTGATTTCCGTGATAGCTGTTATTATAGCACTTCCAAATTGAATTCGATATTTTCCAAATAGAAATGGACATTTTCCAAAAAGGTTTCGACACTTTTAAAGTACAATTAAGGAACTCTGATACTTTATAAATAACGCTTTATTACTAATATAGGTAGGTATGTCGAGCAAATTTAAAAAACTGGTTTCTCAAACTGGTGTTAGAAAACAATTTTTTTTTTTTTTTTTTTTCATTTGAACTGATTTTCAGTGAAGAGGTCGTCCATCTGCTGCCGCAGGTAGAAAGAGGAACATGTTCATGACATAATTACTACAGTCGGATAAAGTAATTGAACGCCCCTTGAAATCACCTCCTGTAACTGATGTTCACCACGTTCACTCAAGAGGCTCCGAACTATTGTCTTAATTTTGGAAAATGAATTTTCCACGGGATTGAGCATGGGAGAGTACGGAGGGAGAAACAAGTTCATTTGAGACGAACGTGTCAAATTTTGAATGTGTTCCGAACGATGAATTCTCGCGTTGTCCATTACAAAAACGTAGTTGGTGATGGAATGTGGCAGTTTTTCACGTACCTCCGACAAGAATTTCTAATAAGCTCGGCGTTAATTGTACCAGATGATATGACAACATTTTGAGCATTAATTGCGAGGATTAAAGAAACATTACGGCCTCTAACGGTAGGTATAGTCACAACTGCCCGGGCCTTCGATTGAGCCTGGCTGCGTTTCTTATGTTAATTAACCAGATTCGTCTATGAATATCAAGTTTTCCCGGTATTCAGGGATTACCTCATTGAACTGGATCGCAAATTCCTGTCAAAGTCGAATGGTTCTTTCTGCATTCATCCTATCAAGCTCAATTGAGGCTTTCTTTAGCGTTATTCGCAACATTCGGAGACCATTATCTATAGAAGACTTGCTCAAAACGATGTTCTGGGCGGTCAGATTTTCTTGAATTTGCACGACCTACCTACCAATATTAGTAATGAAGCGTTATTTATAGAGTATCACAGAGTTCCTTAATTGTATTTTGAAAGTGTAGAAACCATTTTGGAAAATGACCATTTTTATTTGGAAAATGTCGAACTCAATTTGGAAATGCTATATTTGTTCGATCCACATTTTAGTCCAGTTTTGCAACCTTGGAAGTTTCAATTTAACTGTTGGCGAAGAAAGGGGGGGGGGGGATTTCGGAGAAGTCTATATATACCTATATATAGTCTATATATATATATAAATATATATATAAGATTTTTTTCGTGTTTTCAACCTTACATCACAAAAACAGCTCTAACTCCCAAATGTTTCGAGTTTTCTCAAATCTAAGGATACCGTTGGAAAGAACGTTAATTTCCTATCATTCTGATGTAAATTTCAACTTTTTTTATTAGTTCTAGTTAGTGAAAAAAATGGCCAATGTTTAACATTTGAAAAAAAATGTAAAAAATGTAAAAAATTTCAACAAGCGCTTTCCGGGAAAAACTTTCTCAACCTGTCAGCTTTCCAACGGTTAACCAAAAAAAAAAAATTTTTATGGGGAAGTTTTGGGAGAAAATAGCGTTTGAATGACAAAAAATGTGATTTTGTCGTTCAAAATCGACGTTTCATCTTTTTTTTCCATTATGCACAGCTGTATTTGATGATAACAGACCAAAAAAATAATTGTCTCTACCTAACTCATCTTCCACCTGCCTCATCTACTTGAGCAAAATTAGATAATTATCGGAAGGGCAGGCGGAAAAATACGATAATACGATCGGCTACCTCAGTCACTTGTGCTTCAAAATTATTATTCCTCGGAAACTTACCTTTCATTTGATTAGGTACCTAATAAATAATACGGGGTGGGTTGGCAATGAAAATTCTGTTGTGTATCAGAGATCGCTCGTGTTATAAAAAAATAATAATTACTTCTTTAAAAAAATTATAATAAAATCAAAGCAGGTTCTCAAAGTGCTTCCTTCCTTCCTGCGTTATTCGCAACATTCGGAGACCATAATCTAATGAAGACTTGCTCAAAACTATGTTCTGGCGTTATTTCTAGAGTATCACTAAGTTCCTTAATTGTATTTTGAAAGTGTAGAAACCATTTTGGAAAATGTCGAAACCTATTTGGGAAAACGTCCAATTCTATTTGGAAATTGTCGAAACCTTTTCGGAAAATGTCGAATTCAATTTGGAAATGCTATATTTGTTAGATCCAGATTTTAGTCCAGTTTTGCCACCTTGGAAGGTTCAATTTAACTGTTGGTGAAGAAAAAAAAAAAAGGGGGGGGGGGGTCGGGGAAATCGTTTTAAACATACGAGTAAATATATATATAACTCGGCGCTTCGCGCCTCGCCGGATCTTTTCTCTTTTCTACTGCGTAGAAAACGAGGATAATTTGCTATGCAATTCTTAGCCTGAAAAAATGTGTGTATAAAAAGATGTCCAAGCCTGGCTGGGATTCAAACCCACGATGCGAAAAAAATTTGGAAAAAAAAAATTTTTTCAAGCATGGCTGGGATTCGAACCCATGAACTCACGCTTCGTGTCACGGACGTAACAAAAAAATTGGGACGTTACAAAAAAAATTATTGGGGGTCGGCCAAAGAATTGCATAGCAATTAATATATATATATATATATATATATATATATATATATATATATATATATATATATATATATCGCCCCCCCTGAACCCCCCGGATCTTTTCTCTTTTGTACTGCGTAGAAAACGAGGATAATTTGATATGCAATTTATTAATTGCATATTATCAATGCTAGCGACGATTAATTAATTAATTAATTTCGTCACGGACGTTACAAAAAAATTTGTTGGGGGTCGGGCTAAGAATTGCATGCTAGCAATTAATATGAAGACTCTTTAAGCGAAACGTCCTGGTAAACAAATCACTCCTTTTGTCCTTCCCCTTGTTTCTATATATATATATATATATATATATATATATATATATATATATATATATATTCAATCTTATTTTAATTCTAACAAAATTGTGTACAATCCATTCATTGGGACGTCACTGTAATGCATGCATTACTTAACAATATGTTTACCATCTACAATACCTCCCTTTTTGTTAGAGGGGGTCTGGCAAGTCAGGAGATTTAGCTAGCGAATTGTCCTCAATGCCTTAATAATAATTATAGTATTATTTTATTTTTTGACAACGTTTGGTATAAATGATGTGACAAGAAAGTTTTGTAATGCACAGTCAATGTTAATGAAATGATGTTATTTTAATTTTGCAGCGGATAAAGCCGATAGAGACAACCATGGTAACCAGTTGAACCCGAACCATCAGGCCTCAAAGAAATGAAAATACATACCTACTATAGAATAATTTCGCTACTTTTCTTATTTTAAATGCTTATTCTTTCACTAAAATTTTGTAATTTTTCTTAATAAAATGTAATTTGAAGAATTCTTCGTGTTTGAATACTTTCTATCTGCCTTCTTTCTGCGCCAGGTTTGAGCAAAAATCAAGGAGTCGATTCTAAAGCTGATCGAAAGTTTTTTTTTTTTTTTTTTTTTTTTTTTTTTTTTTGAGTTATTGCATTTTTATATTTTTTTGTCTTTTGTACATTTTGTCATTGTAAACTGTGAACTCAAAATTTATAACACCATTGGGAATTTTTGTATACAATTCTAAATATTGGTATTTTACGAATATTCTGTAAGTAGTCCTAGACTTCTGTGCTTTATAAGTAGGCTAGAATCAATAAAAAAGTTATGAAGATCTAATTTTACACAGGCTACTCATGATTACAGTAGGTCTACTGGTAAGTATTTCGGTACGCTATTCCTAAAGAAATTAAAGCCTGTAAAAGGTCACCGATTTTTAAAATTTAGAACCCAAAAAGTCCCCGATTTTTATTACTACAGATCTAGTAGACACCCTGCAAAGGTTCATTATTCAAAATAATAAACCAAAACTCTAAAATTCATGGCTTTGTATGAATTTCTTGCAAACTTTTTGAAAATTGCTTGTATCAATTCCTTGGAGGCGTTGTAAATTTCTTCTATTACATCTTTATTAACTATGCAAACCAACGCAATAAATTATTATTCTTAAAGAAAAGAAAAGGTGTCTGCATATCATTATCTGGTGGTTGCCTTCATGATTTCGTCCCTATCAATTTCGTTGTTCCTGACTGAATACTTCACTCTGCGCATACATTTTTGCATTATTTTTTAACGCCCTCGTGGATGGATTTTGCTCAAATTAGGATGATGGTTGGGGAATGACGATTATATCTTTCAATTTCAACACGATTGTATCATTAATAGCTACTGCGAAAGCTCCTCTCTGAAATCCTGGCCTTAAATTGACCTTAATTTCCAGTTTTCATCCGATTTAGATGCAATTTTCAGGGAATGCGCGGGTTAGGGTGTTGATGGTCTCCTATCAGTTTCACTGTTGTCAAATCGATACTTCACTCTGCGCATGCGCAAACGTAAATTCCATTGTGCTCCATTTTATCACACCCTAGTCGTCCGATTTCGCTCAAATCTGGATGACACTTGGGGAATGACGGTTTTATCATCCCATATCAATTTCAACACGACTGTATCATTAATAGCTACTGCGCATGCGCCACCTTGCATCGACCTTAATTTCCAGTTTTTATCTAATTTTGATGAAATTGTCAGGGAATGCGTGGGTTAGGGTGTTGATGATCCCGTACCTATTTCATTTTTCTCAACTCATCAGTTCATTCTGGCATGCGCAAACGTAAATTTTTTTTAAATATTTGAAGTAACTTAAAAAAGTAGAATAGAAAAATTCTAGAAATATTTAGGCATTACGAAATAATACCCCGTGCAAATAATGCTCCTACAGCGTGGGGATCATAATTATGTACAAATCTTGCTCAAAATCTCTCCTATTCACCGTAGGACGTCGAAATTTGATAGGAAGGAAGCCTCTCTGGGACAACAAGATGCAAGCAAAGTGAGGAGCGCCATCCTGATCATCTGTGTTGTGTGAGCTAAAATCTCTCCAGTTCACCGTAGGACGTTGAAAATTGATAGGGAGCCTCTCTGGGTCAACAAGAGACGAATGACCTTACAGGCTCCATCCTGATCAGCTGAGTGTGGTAAAAGTTATATCTTCTGTCTGATTACAACGAAATTCGATAGGGAGCCTCTCTATATTTTACCTACCTACTGATTTATCAACTTATATTTTACCTATCTCTATTCGAAAAGTTGGTTCTGCTTGAGCACCATAGCTAATTAGTTTCACCCCTAAATACACATCAAATTTATCATACCATATGAACTCAAATTTGTGAGTTAAAGTGGGGGGAGATATGTAAATGTTACCATTCGATTCAGCGTAAAAAATACGTAGAAACCGACCCCAAAAACTCGTGTTTTCATAAAAGGTTATTTTTCAAAAAACCCTTGATTTTATTGAAAAATCAATGGTTTTTAACATTAAAACACAGTTTCCCTCTAATTAGCAAAGTAAAATTGACTACACCGTTGGAAAGGTGAGATCTTGGCGCAGTTTTTACTGTCTCCGGGGGTAAAATCCAATGGAATACTTTCGAGTTATAGCTATAGTGCTCCGAATTTGGCTGATTTCTTAAGAATTTTCAACTTTAAGTCGGATTTCTCTCCCATTACGAATTTTTGAAGTGGTATCAGGGTGGTACATAATTTAACGCTCTTTTAAAAGGTGTGTACTCATTTTTTCAATTTTCTCTGTCATTTGAGGGAGTTATGGTTGTTTTAGTGATATAAGGTTGAAAACACGAAAAAATTTTAAATATTGAATTACCTACCTACTCTAAAACTAAGCGTTTTAAAAAAATCTCTATGAGGCACTTTTTGCTGCAAATTAGTTGTAGAATCGATCCCTGGATTTTTTACCATTAGGTTTGTCTGCCACACCCAAATTACCATTTTAGGTCCCTTCCAAATGTTGATATTAATTCCAAAATTAATGTTTATATTATCTAAACGTTCCAATAAATAACACTTAACATGATAGGTGAATTCAGATAAGGTTTGAACAACTTTCGAGTTAACTAGTCCGAAAATGAAGTAGAAAGAACACCGTCCCTGCCAAATGGGGCTTAATGTTTATATTATCTAAACGTTCCAATAAATGACACATAACATGATAGGTGAATTCAGATAAGGTTTAAACAACTTTCGAGTTAACTAGTCCGAAAATGAAGTAGAAAGAACACCGTCATTTTCTACCCCAATCATTTTCGAGATATATGGTTTTCAAAAGAGTTTTTCGGTTCTCAACTCGACCAAATTTTATTTTCAAGCGTTCATTCGAAATTGCGTAGAATTCTCCAATAGAACTGTGTCTTTTGATCCTCGAGAAATACCATCTAAATATCATAGGTACCGCCAGATGAAACATGAACTGCTTTGAAAAGTAAATATTCTTCTATTTAACTTGCCTAAAAGATAGTTCCTGAAGGTAGTCGTCTCTACTGCCACAAGTAATAAGTTTTTGACATTGCGATTTCGATTCGATGTGTTAAATATATTTTAGATGGAATTCTAAAAAACGTGGTCTTAGTTGTGGCAAGGAGGAAGAAGGAAGTGTTATTATGACCGCAATCATTTTCTGCTAGACGAACACTACAGTCCACACAAAGTCTAAAGAACGTTGAAGATTGAAAAGAAAAAAAAAAGCTAATTGTCACACAAAGGTATATTATTTCTGTATTAGATAGCCCTTTTATGCAAAACCCTGGTCCATAATTATTAAACCCAGTTTATACCTAGTATTTTTATTATCCAAACTCGGGCCTTCACGCTCCGCAATTGAGATCACTGCATAACAGCATCAGGAACCCATAATTTTACGCTTTTTAGTGAAGTTGAGGAACAAAATTATTAATGATTTTAAACTAGTTTTCATCAAGATAATCCAAAATACGTTTTCTGCGAACACTTATTCACAACTCTCCACATAGTAGCATAAACTAGCTAGCCTTACTTTACAATTCAAAAAGGGCGCGTAAAGTTGGCCCTAATATGTACACCAATGCTCTATTCAATTTGCATTGGGCGATGACTGAGATCCACATACAGTTGTAGGGCCTTGGTACATACTAACATCTAGACAGTTATGATTACATACATAAACTGATACTAAAATGTAACAATAATAAGTAATATCAAACAAAACAAAGTACAATAAACTGCTTTGTCATTTGCATTTGAAAAAAGCGTAGCGGGAGCGGGTTAATTGCAAAGCCAACACGACTGTAGTGGCACGTAAGGTAAGTATGGGTAACTGGGACCGGGATTTACAACATTCAAAAAAGAATTAATGTTTATCTACCCGTAGAATTTTTTTACTTGAATGAAAATTCAAAATAGCATTTTGGTTTGTTAATGGGGCTTATATAGAATGGGTTTCTACATCAAAACTTTTTTTAATATGATAAATATTATTTATAAAAAAATTTTTTTTTTTTCTAAGTTCAGTGAGCCCAGTTACCCGAGGCTCTTGAGGTATCTGGGCCATTCCCCTTCATTTTCCTTATGAATCTTAATTCAAACTATTTAGGCATCTGGGCCCATTCATCAACTATCAAGGTTTTTTATTTTTTTAAAATTTTTCCTTGAAATTAAAGCAGGAAAACAAGAGATGTAACCAATCCTGGCATACAGCCATGAGGGATTCAGAAGAAAAAAAGTATGAAATAAAGTGCTGTCATGGGCCACACCAACTAGTGCCCACAACCAGCGGGTGCCTGGGCAGGACAACAACAACAACCGAACGGGGAGTTGATTGTAGGTGATAACTGGCCGATTGCTTTGGGTTTGTTCGGACACGTAGTTCGTAACCGTTCGTAACTGGACACGCCCACTTTTGGCTGTTCGGACAACACGAGAACCAGTTCTGGAAGACCTCGAACTAGCAGTTCGTTGTTCGGACGTAGTAGTTCGTTACCATTCCGAACCAGTTCTACCAGTTCTGTCTTTTTTCCAGAACTAATAGTTCTAGACATGCGCAGTAAACAAGCTTGGCCCCGCCCCGTATGCACGTACCTCCCGCCAAACTTTCAAGTTGTCATCAGCCTTCTTAATTCACGTTCTCGCTCTCACATTTTTATCTGATGTCTTTTCAATTTATCTTGCCCTTAACGTTTCATACAACTGTAAGTAACTCGTGTAGGTACACGATTGCGACCTTACGGTACGACATAAAAACATTCCGATTCTAGAGATGGGTTTCTATACCCCTACTTAAAATAGCCTAAAATTATTATTTTAGGGTTAACAAATCGAAGTATGTGAAATAACGTCTTTTTTAGCAGTTGTTGCCTTTTCTCTTAAACACCTCAAGGGATTTTGATGAAATTCATAGGAGTTATTCTTCTTCTGGGTGCAAATTGTATTCAGTTCCCCTCATCCCGTAAGACTGGTAGTTACTTACCTAATTAGCAAAAAAGTTCTTAAATGGCCAATTGGGGGGGGGGGGGGGGGGGGGGAATAATCGGTTTTAGCACTTTTTGGTCTATTCTCCAAAATGGTTCGAGGGATATCAATGAAATTCATAGGAATTACCGAGGTCAAGTTCAGTTCCTGACAGGGCAACTCTCAACTAATGATAAAGAGGTTTAGTTCAGATTTATGTGTTCAGTAGCCATTTTCAAAACACATCAAAGTCAAACCTTGGGCGGAAATACATTGAACATGAAAGTACGCAATTAAATTCAAAACATTTTATTGAATAACAATTTAGGTATTGCTGCTTAAATGTAGTATCACAAGATACTAACAGGCCTCATAAACATTAACAGGCGGTTAACAGACTTGATAAAGTATAACAAAAATATTGAGTTATAGTTTTTATAACACAAATTACAAACATGTAGCCACTTTTTGGGAAAAAGACGGAGAGGTTATCAGGTTATCAATTCCGAACTACACGAAAAGGCGTTCGGACTGGGAGTTCAGAACTAAGAGTTCTGAACTGGTTCCTATCCCCTTCCTTTGCAGTTCGATTCCGAACTAGATGAATTCCGAACTGGTTCGGAACTACGTGTCCGAACAAACCCTTTGATATCGGAATACAACGAAAATTGGGTCGGCCGGCCCCGTGTCGCCGAAAAGTGCAAGGAGTGCAAAATGTGAAGGAAATAATTTAAAAAAAATTATAAGTGGCAAGGGCACCTTTTTCTGTTCATTCGTGGGAACGATCGAATAGAAGGAAGTTCGTGACATCTAACAGTGAATTTTTCTTAATCAAAAACCTATATTTCCCCGAGTGTATTGAGATCGTTCCAGCTGGCGCAGTCGTTATTGAATCTACACGATTTCCAGGTAAGTCTAGAACTAAATTTATTATTTTATTAAAGTTAAGAAGCATTTAATAAGTGAAAACCTCGACCACGTGGGGAACTTAGGTTCTAATAGAGAAATAACTACACAGGTCTCAAGATAGTTTTCACTAGTTTGAAGCTTGGCTAATTGCGATTCACTGTTTTGTTGTCCTATAAATTAATAAGAAAAACGTTCGGGTTATAAGTTGGTTTCGTTGCTACACCTACAAACATCACGAATTCACGATCCGTTACTTAACAGTAGAATTACTTTGGGTAAGCACAGAAGTGGAATATTTTACGTACCCACAGACCTATTTTCGTGATTTGAACTATCATTTGCTTAGTATTGATCATTTAGAGCTACTCTAGATAACTAAATTTCATAGTCCGGTTTCTTATTTCATTTTCACGCTGAATTCTGTTTCGGGCTCACTCCCTTCCCTCGTTCAGAATCAGTCTTTCTTTTTGTGGGAAGTGTTTTACCGCCGGAATCCCAGTGCCTGTATCCGAGAATTAAATAAAATAGAAATGAGCAAGGGATCTCAAACTAGTGTGGGCAAAATGATCGGAAACCTACGAAACGCTCTGCATTTCAATAAGCAGAACATAAATGGTAAAGAGTCTAGCTCTGCGCCCCAACCAATGGAGTTGACGTTGGAGAATGGGCCGTATCTAGAACCTAGGATTCCTAACAGTTTTGACCCTCTAATGCAACAAAATAGCTCGTTGCCTGCTAGTGGCGGTAATCCCTCTGGTCAGCCCTCTGAATATGACCTTCTACAGAGGACACCAGAGATACCCCCTTCTCTTCTACCCAATACAGTGGCGGGTAGAAATGATGATGACATGGCCGCTGCGATGAGGTCCCTGGAAGTAAGGGTCGTATCGTTGGTTGCTGAGGTATCTGATTTGAGAAGGGCGTTAGATTCCACCCGTGTCAATGAGGCAATGGTTGAACAATTATTAGACAACCAGACCTCATTAATGGAAACCATGACATTCATTTTTGATAGCATGGCAGGGCATGCAACTAATGTGAGGTTGGTCAGGGAGTCCACCGATAGAATCGAGGATCTCCTTTGTCGAAGGGAACCTGAAGACCCAGGCAATCACCAACAATTGGGTCAAGGGAACCCGGAAGTTAAGGAGGATGTACTACCGAATGAGGAAGGATGGCCGCCCATACAAGGCACAAGTACCCCCCATCTAAAACAGAATAGAAGGGTGACCTGGGACGTGCCACCACCATCCAACCTAACATTTACTACGAAAAACCAATCAGGTAGAACCTGTGAAGTACAACCACCCTCTAATACCACCTCATTGGCACATCCAAAAAAATATCCCCAGTCCCCACCGGGATACTTTGCCACATTTCATAGTTCCACTATGAGAAATGATACTTGCCCGGTCCAAAGTGAACATGAAATCAGCAACTATCCGGAGCTCTCAGAGCTAGGTATGAAGTTGCGAAATAAATTACCCACATTTGGTGGTGGGAAGAGTGAGAAGCTGGAGGACTTCATCCGTTCACTGGCGGATGCTGGCAAATTGTATCGTGCTCCGGCCTGGTTCTGGGTACAAATAGCCCTAATGCAGTTGAGGGGGAGTGCCCGGACCCGTCTGGAAGGGCAGATTAAACAAGGGATTGTGAGTAGTATGGAGGAGTTTGAAGGGGAACTGAGAAGACATTTCGAAGGCCCTCAGACACGTTCATACTACACGTCAAAACTTCACTCTGTGCAACAACAGAAGGGTGAGACTGTGGAGGCATATGGGGCTCGGGTCAGGGAGCTTATGATGAAATGCGTAAAAGATCCCAATAATCCAGCTCTAGTGGAACAGGCTGAGGAAAACGCAATTTCTTCATTCTGTAAGGGCCTCACGGCAGAGCTGGTGTTACCAACCTTGCAGAGTCAGGCTTCAACATTAGCTGAAGCCATTGACTTTGCATCCAGCTACAGGACCCACCTTGATATGGCCAAAGCAGCTGGTGCCAGAGATCAGCGCAACCAGGTGTTAGTAACCACAGCCTCACATAAACCTATAACACCCACACAAACCAAACCACCAACACCCAAGACTGAAAAGAGGGAACCCGAACAAAACAGACACTATAAAATGGACTTTAACAAACAAAATTCAAAGGGCTACAACAGGGGAGTAGGTGTCAGCCAATGGAGAAATAGCTTCCAAAAAAGGAACAACTTCCAAAGAGGGCCTTACTGCCATGTCTGTGGTGCACAAACACACTATACCAACCAGTGTGATTATCGACATGGCGGTCCTAAAGCAGGTCAAAGGATCCCACCTGGACCTGCTACAGATAGAAGTTCAGATAGAGGAAGTGAAAACCCCAGTACTTCCACAGCCCCAAACGAACAGCGAGGAGCCCAACAGCAAGGGACATAACCCAAAAATGCCTGAAAGACTCCAACTTGATAAACGACCCGGAACACTCAAAGAAGGACACAGAAATTGAAAGACGGACTAAAAATAAAATAAAAAATGTTTTAAAACACAATTCCTCCCTAGCAAATTACTTGGGCTGGAGTGAGAAAAAAGAAAATGAAAGAAATAGAAAAACTAAAGTGAAATTAGGTGGAGCCCCCCTTTTTTCGGTGAATGGTAGGGTAGGCTCTTCCTGGGGGATAATTATTGTGGATACAGGATCCCAAATCACACTAGTTGATCCATCAGTGTGTGAAGGACCTTTTGAACCCCTTGACAATATAGTAATAGTGGGACTGGGATCTCAACCCATTCAACCCCTAGGTGCAACAACTATAGAAGTCGCTATAGAGGGATGTGAGCCATTCATGGCCTATGCAGCTGTTTGTGCTCTCGGTGGTAAGGCTCTGATATTGCTAGGATGTGATGTGCTAAGTGAGAGGGAAGCCATACTTGATGTAAAACGGAAAATTGTCAATTTGTATGGTGAACCCATAAAAGCTCAGACACAAGAAGAGGGAGCAATATTTCCCAATAGAGAATCAGATCATGAGTCCCACACAGAGTACAACTCAGTATACGCTGTGTTGAAAGAAGAAGTGGTAATACCACCAGGGTCTGCGGTGATACTGCCACTTGAGGCACGCACCAGCACCGGTGTAACACCAATCACTAGCACAGTACTCTTCACTCCCAATAACAAAAACACCCCTGAAGTGTTAGCATACTCCATGAGTGATGCTAGGAATGTTGTGACAATGGCTTGCAATTTAACACACCAAGTCATAATATTACCGCAAGATAAATTAATGGGAAAAATCGAACCTTATGTGCCAATAGAAAACAATAGTGTAACCTGTCTGATTACTGAAACGAAAACAGAGGTTGAGCGCACAAAGGCACTAAACAAAGAATTATTAGAGAAATTAGAACACTTACCACCAGCACAGCAGGAGCAGATAAAGAGCGCCCTCCTCGAATACCAAGACATATTCAGTTTTGAAGGATTTGATAACCTTGGGTGCACAGATTTAGCTCAACACCAGATAAACACTGGGGATCATCCTCCTATACGTGCACGGCCCTATAGAATTGCTCATGCCCAGAAACCTATAATAAGGCAGCTCATACAGGAGCAGCTGGACCAAGGAGTAATCAGAGAATCAACCAGTGCATGGAGTTCTCCTGTGGTGTTGGTGCCAAAAAAGAGTGGCTCAGGTTTGAGGTGGCGAATGTGTGTAGATTACAGAAAACTAAATGCCATCACTGCACCTGAGTTTTACCCTCTACCACGTGTTGAAGAACATCTTGACAAGATGGGTAAATCCAGATATTTCACAACCTTGGACCTTAAATCAGGATACTATCAGTGCCCCATTTATGACAAAGACATCCCTAAATCTGCCTTTGTCACTGATGAGGGCTGCTATGAGTACCTAAGACTTCCATTTGGGTTGCAGGGAGCTCCAGCCACCTTCCAGCGCCTAGCTATGAGTTTAATTAGGCGACTAGGATCACCCAGAGCCCTATGCTTTCTGGATGATCTGATTCTTTTTCATCACGATTTTGAAACACATATCCAGGAATTATGCCAACTTCTAGGGATACTCAGAGAGGCAGGCTTAACCCTACACCTTGCAAAGTGCAACTTTGCTAGACATGAAGTCTCATATTTAGGCCATGTGGTGGATGCCAATGGAGTGCACCCCGACCCTAAGAAGATTCAGGCAGTGTCAGAATTCCCCCCACTCAAAAACTTGAAGGATGTTAGATCTTTCCTAGGACTCTGTTCCTATTATAGGCGCTTTGTACCCAATTTTGCAGGAATTGCTAAGCCACTTACAGATTTGACAAAGAAAGACATACCATTCAACTGGACAGAAGCTTGTGAGACAGCATTTGTGAACCTAAAAACTCGGCTCATAAATGCTCCAATACTAGCATATCCCGATTTCACAAAGCCTTTTATCCTAGCCACAGACGGAAGCAAGGAAGGCTTGGGGTGTGTTCTGAGCCAAATGGATGGTAAAATAGAACATCCTGTTGCTTATGCCTCCCGCCGCACAACAACAGCAGAATCCACCTCATATTGTGCCACTGAATTGGAATTAGCTGCACTTGTATATGGCGTAAAACAATTCCACCATTATTTGTGGGGAGTGGACTTTGTTGTTTACACTGACCACCAAGCCTTGAAATATTTAAATACGCATAGAGACTTAAATTCCCGCCTCACACGATGGGCATTACAGCTGAGTGAATACAGATTCTCTATAGTTCACAAAGCGGGTAAATCTCATGGCAACGCAGATGCCCTATCCAGAGTCTTGGCTACAGAAGTCCGTTATCTTCCCGTGATCACTAATGATGAAATAAGAAGTGAGCAGGAGGTAGATGAGGATACGAGAAGCCTGATTACCAGAAAGAACTTCAGGTATTCTAAAGATAAACTCATCTGCAAGGATACTGTAGATGGTCTTAAAGTGGTGGTACCAACGAAACTAAGAGAGAAAATACTACAGCTCTACCATGACCTTCCTCAAGCAGGTCATGGGGGAAACAAGAAAACACTTCTAAGAGTCCAAGAGCAGTTTTGGTGGCCGGGCATGAAAGAAGATGTTAGGAACTATGTCCAGTCCTGTACCTCTTGCAGCCAAAGAAAATATTATGGCAGAAAAACCGCTCCCCTTGGAGAGTTTTCTGAACCCTCAGAGTGTTTCTCTCAAATTAGTGCTGATATAGTGGGACCACTCCCCTTAACACCAAGGGGACATAAATACTTCCTCTCAATAATTGACCAGTTTTCTCGCTATGTCGACTTCTACCCATTACCCGACCACACCGCTGATTCAATTTCAAAAGCATTCTTACAATATTTTGGCAGAGTAGGAGCACCATGTCAGATTCTCACTGACCAAGGAGCAGAGTTCAGTTCTGAGCTTATTAGCCACTTCTGCTCTTTCTTCAAGGTAAAGAAAGTTAGAACTACAGCCTACCATGCCATGGCTAATGGGCGGGTCGAGAGAATTCATAAAACTATGTCCAACATCCTTTCCCACTATGTATCAGCAAATCAAGCTAACTGGGATGAGTACCTCCCCATCGCACAAATGGTCATCAATTCACAGAGTCATGAAGCCACCAAATACTCACCCTTTGAAGTTGTATTTGGGAGAAAGATGCGACTCCCTGCAGCAGAAGACATGAATCTGGGTGAGGATGTAGAACCTTACATTTTCCATGTCGAAAAATTGCGAGACACTTTGCAACAAATATGGTGCCAGGTACAGGCTAATCAAACAAATGCCACACAAAACATGGCAAAACAATATAATAAAGGGGTAACAAGAAGGAGTTTCCATGTGGGACAGTGGGTCTACCTACATGATCCTGTGTGCAAAACAGGAAGAACAAAGAAATTCTCCCGACCATGGAAGGGCCCATACTTAATCACTGAGGTTCCCTCTAAGCTAAACGTGATAATCATTGTTAGAGGAAAACCAAAGAGGGTACATATTAACCGAGTAAAGCCGTCCATCAGAAGGAAAAGCACCCTCCTTCCTCAAGCAGTGAGGGGGAGATCCCCTGAAGGAAACAAGAATCAAACTCCCTCAACTCCAGTGAATGAAACTCCTATGATACCACAACCAAGTTCGCCCTTATCAGAAAGTAATGTGAGGAGACAAATAGCTCAATCACGAGATCTGATGCCCCTCACATATCTTGAAGATGAGGACATGTGGTGGGAGGAACCAAAATTGTTGGCTACTCCTGAAGCTCAACATGAAGAAGCACAGGCAGGATTAGATGAAAGTCCTGCTTGGCTTGGCTGGGATTCAGCTGGTCAGAGTCCTCATTCAAGCGAGCATGTTCCATACCCTTCTACCAGTACTGCCCCATATGACACCCCTAGACTGGTCACTCGCCCCTATAATACAAGGGGAAGAAAAATAAATTTTAGGAAACTGGCTGCTGAAACTGACTCAGATTCAGATAGCAGCTGATTCATAGTGCAAAAATTATGTATATAGTCTATTAATGGGATACTAATTTAGTACTTATTGAATTTAATTCAATAACTATTTAAACGTGCAATAATGATAAAGATTAACATAGTGAGCAATTAATTAATTAGGTTACGAAAATCAAAGGCATTAAACGCCTAAGTTTGAATAATAGCAATCATGTCACTGAGGTATTTGAAAAAAAAAAAAAAAAAAAACTTAAGAGTAACTTTTGATAAAATTTAAGAAGTAGTGATGTATTTACTTAGGGGAAATATAATAATCTAATTTACAATTTCAGGAAATATAAAATAAGTCTTTTGATACTGGTGTAATGAAATAATATTTGGAAGTTAATGGATTTCCTCATTTCGCAGATTAAAAAATGAAAACGTTGCTCCTTATAACCAACATTTTCGTGGTCCCAATAATGACAGGAATCGGGTTGAGTGGAACGGGAGAACCTCACCAAGGAGTTCTGTTTGAGGACAACATACGGTCCAACATGCTGAGCTTGGTTGTGCTCTACAACTTCCCACCCAGCAGGACCTTGCCAGTAATTTCCATCCATGAAATTGTATTATATTTTTGTTTTCTAATTTTTTTTCCAGGATCCACAATAGTATGCATTTCTCACTTTCCAGGAACAAACTGTTTTTTTATATTTATACTTACATTTTTATCAACCCTTCAATAATATAATTTAAATAATAATTCCTGACTATATTATACAATTTGTGTGTACTAATCAACATTACAAATTTCAACATTTAGTATCAACAGCTCAGTCACCAGGAGGCGACTTCCAGGTGGCCAAGGGGGGGAGGGTGTACATTTTATTTGTTTATGTGTTAAGACCCTCGCTTTGCATGCACCCCTGCTTAATATTTTCCCAGTACAGAGTAAATAATACCCCGGGGTAAGTGTCTGTTATGTGTGTGTTACCGGTAACCGCAGCTGCGTTAGTATGTAAGACAATATCCCTTTATTGAATTTATTGGTATTATAGATAATTTAATTTTCAGTTTTAACCACAATTTTATTTTGTTTCTTAGACAATAATTGCTCACTATGGAAAAGACTGAATACTGTTAAATGTTTATGTATAACATATAATATAATGAATAATAATGAATAATGCTAATAAGGGAAAAATATATATAACAAAATAATAATAATAATAAGAAAAAAAAAACATATAATAAAATAATAATAATAAGGAATATATACATATATATATATAATAAAATAATAATGTAAAAAAAAAAATAATAATAATAATAAATAATAATAATAATAATAATAATAATAATAATAATAACTTATTTCAATTGTCTTATTGAACTATATAAATTCATAAACTGTAGTTGAATTTTGAATTTAAATTTTTATAAAAAAAAAAACAGGTCCCTTGCCACTAGGGAAATTTCGACCAAATGTATTCAAAATTATCTTCTTTTTTTTTCAGCTTTAACTACTCCTTGCACTAGTCCCTTGTCCCACACACAGCGGCTGGACGAACAACCCTTTCTCCCCTGGACGACCCAATTAGTAGTTGGAAACCCTTGGATGAGCAAAAAGCTGGTGTCACCTATTGTACTCCCCAAAGAATGAGTTCTGCCCAGGCCAATGAAGATCTATGGGACTAAGAGGATGAATGGACCAACAAGGACAAAAAAACCTAGACCTGGCCACACAGCTCGAGGACTAGCTGTGAATTGTTGTCGGGGGTGATGTCATGGGCCATACCAACTAGTGCCCACAACCAGCGGGTGCCTGGGCAGGACAACAACAACAACCGAACGGGGAGTTGATTGTAGGTGATAACTGGCCGATTGCTTTGATATCGGAATACAACGAAAATTGGGTCGGCCGGCCCCGTGTCGCCGAAAAGTGCAAGGAGTGCAAAATGTGAAGGAAATAATTAAAAAAAAATTGTAAGTGGCAAGGGCACCTTTTTCTGTTCATTCGTGGGAACGATCGAATAGAAGGAAGTTCGTGACATCTAACAGTGAATTTTTCTTAATCAAAAACCTATATTTCCCCGAGTGTATTGAGATCGTTCCAGTGCATTAAACTTTGTATGTAAATCAAATATCTTCAAAATTAATAAAAAAATTCCAAAAACCATGAAATATGTATTTTTTAAGAAAAAAATTAATAATATTTAATGGATGTGCCATTAGAAAAATCACAATATGTTTCAAGTTGACTAAAAACAATCATATAAAAAGGAGGACTGAATGCAAAAACTAGAAAAAACTGTTCTTGGTTTATAAGAAAAGGAGTTGAAACGAAATTCCCTCAACATTACCCTGTCAAATGAACAAGTAGGTACATATGAGGTACCTAAGTAAGAAGGAACAAATGTACCACGTTAATAGGTAAATATTTGATAAGTTGGTAGTTTAAAAAAATTGGTGCTAAAAGTAGGCACGTTGTTTGGAGAAAATCCAATCATAGCTAGTTTAATATAGTTGGTACATAGGTAGGTACTTGACTAAGTAGCATAATTTGGTTTTTGAATATATTAGTCAAATAATAAACCATGTACCTACGTCAGAGACACTAAACATTCCTCTTTTATTTGTAGGAACCGGGGGTTTTATTATCTTCAGTATCTCGTAGTCATTATACCACAAGATATCATCAACTTCTGGCCACTTCCAGCTTTTTAGCCCAGCACATTTCACGTGTTTCACCCGAACTCTATCATTTTCTACCTCCAATACCTGTCCTGGATATGTATTGCCGTCATATTCAACAACAACAAAATCTCCAGGAATGACAGTGATGGACCCTACAACATTAGTGTCAGAGTCGGATCTGGTAAAACTGTAATTTTCATCAGAGTTGCGATCTGAATCGGTTTCATCATCCAGTAAAGTGTTCCTTCTAGAGATACCAGCAGGAAAATTGATCTTCAACTCCTTAGATGTTTTCTGGGTTTTGCTCAGGTTACTGGTGCTTGGAACACCATCCTTTGGGTAACTGGGCCCTGGGGTGGGTCCAGTTACCCAAAGGGTATGGCCCAGTTCCCCCAAACGTGACAAAAACATTGGGTATCCGGGACCCCCCCTCCAAAATTCATGCAACAAGTGGTTTAGCAAAAATACTCATCTGCACACAAACAACAGTGTCTCCTTAGATAATTCAAACACTCACATCTTCAATAATTCAAAAAATGTATTTACAAGGCTGTGCAGAACTGATGCTGTTGGAGTGTTGTTTCGCAGCTTTAGGCCCGGTGCACACGAGCGTCAAAATGACGCTTGACGCCGCGTCATTTCTTGGAATCGCTATCTGCGTCCTATCTGAGATTCAATGCACACGAGCGGCAAAAGGACGCAGGACGCCGCGTCATGGCGTGTCAGTCACTCGCTCGCCAACTACGAGGATGGATCTGTACCCAGATATTGAAGAAGAAAGTGGTTTTTTCGTATTTGGTGCACAAGTACGTATTTCGCAAAGAAGAGGGCAGAAATCGGAAGTACTGAAGAAGCGAATATTATTGAAATTAAAGTAGGTACCTACGTTTTTCAGCATAATTTTGAGCAAAACTTATTAAATGTCCTAGTTAATCGTTTACAGTTTAGTTTTGACTAAAATTCTGCTAAAAAAGTTTAAATGTAACAATGTTTGGCCGTTGTTACCCATTTTTAGTGATTTGTTTAGTACATTTTTCGAAATTTGCCAATTTAATGGGCTAAAAAATACGTAGTTGACCAACAAACTCATCCTTTCGTTTGGAATGCTTGATTTGTTGGCCCAAGAACGGTATTTTTATCTCAATCCTAAGGAGAGTTATCGTCTGGAATGATGTATATATATATATATATATATATATATATATATATATATATATATATATATATATATATACATCAATTTATATAGGTATATATATAATCAATTACTGAAATTTCGATACAATTTAGCATAATATAATAAGACATGTAATTTAAGAAAATTCGCTCATTTGATCATACTGCATGACTGGAACTTTTTCTAAATAACATCCCCATACTCCCACATACATGCCCATATGTATACGTATATGAAATTGATATGAATATGGATTTTGGTCGGGGTTGGACGAAAAGTTGGAAGGACCTCGGAGCTAGGACTCGGATTTCAATGAAGAATGTTTTCGAAAATTGTTATTTTATAATTGCAGTAGCAATTTTCTGCGAAGATTCGCTAAAAACGGCATGTTGGGCATAGCACGTAGCTTTCTCGTATCCTTTGACAATGAATCAATGTGCAGAAAATTGAAGTTTTTCAAAAAATCGTGGGCCGAAATCTTCAAAATGATGGTTGACGCGAAGTGACGCAGCTGCACGTGTGCACCGGACGATTGACTGCTGAGTACTGCTAGGGGTATCGGGCGGCAAGATACCTATCGCCCGCAACGCGCGTCCCACAGAAACCTGCGTCAACTTTGATACCTATCCGCGTCAACGCCAGCTGCAGATAGGTATCGGCGTCCCGTGTGCACCGCACCATGCTCCGCTGTGTATCTCTAGTTATCCGATTGAAAATGACGCGGCGTCAAGCGTCATTTTGACGCTCGTGTACACCGGGGCTTAAGTTGCAAAACATTGAGACATCCTCACAAACAGACAAGATGGCTAAATCAAAAATGACCTGTTGTTCTGGAAGCTCCGTCTGGCCAGTGATGTCAACGCATCAGCCAAAATTTCTCTTTCCATTTAGAGACAACTGGGGAGGGTATGGCCTAAATACCCCATGGACCCAGGTACCCATACTTACCTTATACTATAAAAGCTTACAAAGTTGTCCATGACTACAGTATAGATATACGACGTCGTCACTGACGTCAGTCATTGTCAAATCATCAAAATTCGTGTTTGGTAATGTTTTCAATAGTTCCCGTCACATAGAATCGTGAATAAGAAACAAAGTCGAGTACATTATATTTATACCAGGCAACCAGTGTTTCAAACTTCGGGAGGAACCTGGTCAGTGGACCATTTTATCAGTGGCATGTTTGTATACCTACTTCCTCTAGGTACGTGTTTGTAAAAGGGTTATTTCTCCTAAAATACCTACCACGTATTTGTGTATGAAATCCGCGGGTTTTTCCCGTTTTGTATGTCTAAATATTTGAGATTGATGATGAACCAGGAAATACGGAAGGTCCGTCAGTTTGCCGTAACCGCTTACGAAACTCGGAAACTGAAATGCAACAGTCACGCTAAATACCATGGATACTCTCAATATCCATGCTGGTCTGCTCTGGAGCGTTCATGCTGCGACCCTGCTCATTGCAGCCCTCTCACTGCAAATCAGCTGACTTCCCAGCTTGCACGGAGCAGCTCTGAAATGGACAGTTCGAACAAACCTAGTGAGACGCAAGTCCCGCCCGAGGGGGCATCGTTCTCCCCAACCCCCTCTGTGCACAAGCCGATGGACAAGGCAAGGGGTGGACGCCCGGTCCACTTCCCCTCATAGGTCCATGAATAAAATGTTTTACCAGCGCTACTAGAGGATTCTTCAGACAACAGCTCAACATCAATGGTTTTCCGGAGCCTCTCCTGTGGACTGTACTAGATTGTTCCAGAACCTACATTCAGCCAATAGCGAACAGCCATTCCTGTGAAGTACAATCCCTGTTCAGTCTGCATGAGTTGGAGGGGGTCAACTTGCTGTCGCGCCGTCCGCCTCCCCCTTTGACTGGGGATGTCGATATCGGGAAAAATCGATATATCGATCATCTGTTATTCACAAATATATCGTTTTAATAATTTGATATATGATGAAAAAATTCGATATATCGGCCGGTTTTCCATTAAAGGTAGGTAGGTCAAACATCTTGCTGAAAGAAATAAATTAGTGCTTTCTTAATACTAGGTATACTAGCTACATGAATATTAATTATTACAATATAACAATCTATTTCTCTGTCTATAAATTGCATTTTTGTGCCAGCAATTATTCTAAAAACCAACCACATAGGTCATAGGTAATAAAATTTCTTTAGAATAGATATCTACCTTATTAGACTTTTTCGATTGGATGGATTCGAGATAAATAAAGGCTAGGTTCTTCAAGTAATAGTTGAAGAGTAGGTACCATGTCAAGAAAAAAAATCTTTACTGGAGTAACGCCATGGTAGAAAACCGCAAAGCAAAATCAAAAACGCGTAAGAGAGGAAAATGTTTCAATGGTGCGACTCTGCTGGCTGTATCTGATTTAAATTTAGGTATTCCTTCATGGATCTGAGATCACTTGCAAAAACGGCAAAAAATAATACCAAACCAGCAAGTGATCTCAGATCCATGAAGGAATACCTAAATTTAAATCAGATACAGCCAGCAGACTTGCTCCAGTGGAACTAGTTGAGTGCTTCGTCCATCCAGGGCAACGACGTACTCGCCTTTTTAGGAGAAAAAAATATCCGTTCCGATTATTGTAAAAATAATATTGATATATTGGTAGAAAAAAACATCGATATTTCGATATATCGATATTTTTTCAACATCCCTACTTCTACTTCTACTTTTATCTTTTCACGTCCTTGCACGGTGCACGCCACTTGTTCGTTGTTCGTTGCTCCCTTGTCCTTTGTGAGAGTTTACTGGCGCTTCGGTGACTTAATTACCTATCTTTATTTTTCGAGATTATTAGTGAAGAAATATATAATATTATTGTTTTCTCAATATAAGAAAGAAGAAGCAGAACACGTCTTCTGAGGTACGTAACTATTGGAATAGTAATTACCCAGTAGGTACTTAGTTTGGTTTGCATGGTGTTTGATTCTGCAATATAGGTATATGCCTCTGTTTTCTCATGTGCTGACTGTATTCATGTTCGCTGGCCCTGTTCTCAAAGTAGTCTCGCATTTTGTCTTATCAACAGTAGAAAATATGACAGTAGATAGGTACTTAGGTAGGTGAGACCACCTGTGAGACGCCTAGCTCAGTGAAGTTAGCAACGGTTTTGAGCAATGGTCCATAATTCCGTTAATAATGGACGAATTGCGACCTAATTTCACACATACACTCAGCACTCAGACTGGCACCTCCGATTAAGGTCGAGCACGGCGTACCTACCCCGGGGGCGGCTGGGGGCGGTATTACGCACCTCCTGGGGATGTGCCCCAAAAATAACTAAATAACTATCAGAATCGGATTCAGCACCCCAAAAAACCCCAATGGCACTAGTTTCGTATTTACTGGCACTTTTGGAGAAGGGGAAATTTTGGCTTGTTAGACTGGAGGGGCACGAACAACCTGACTAATAGCATGCTAGCGTCATACCTCAAGCAACGGTCCGTATTCCCGCTAATATCGTTCTAAATGATACCAAATTTCGCACATATACTCAGCACCCAGACTGGCACCTCCGAATCAGATCGGACACGGTGTACCTACCCCGGGGGCGGCTGGGGACGATATTACGCACTTCCCGTGAATGTGCCGCAAAAATAACTATCAGAATCGGATTCAGCACCCCAAAAACCCCTATGGCACTATTTTCGTATTTACTGGCAGTTTTGGAGAAGGGGAAATTTTGGCATATTTAACCGGTGGGGCACGAACAAGCGGACTAATAGCATGATAGCGTCATACCTCCAGCAACGGTCCGTATTTCCGTTAATATTGGTCGAATTGAGACCAAATTTCGCACATATACTCAGCACCCAGACTGGCACCTCCGAATCAGGTCGGACACGGCGTACCTACCCCGGGGGCGGCTGTGGAGGCGGCTGGGTACGATGTTACGCACTTCCCGTAGATGTGCCGCAAAAATAACTATCAGAATCGGATTCAGCACCCCAAAAAACCCCTATGGCACTATTTTCGTATTTACTGGCAGTTTGGGAGAGTGGGAAAACGGGGGCGGCTGTGGAGGCGGCTGGGGACGGTTATGAGGACTTCCTATGAACATGCCGATTTCACTTTTTGGAGATTTCATCATTTTTTCAACTTTCTGATCCTCTTCGTACTGCTATCATAACACTTAACTCTGACGAAAATCGAAGAAAACATTTATTGCTAAAAAGTATTGCTAACGTCTCTTGGCAATGATTTCCGTTGCTGGAATCTATTACTAACTTTACTCCGGTACATTTATGATAATTAATTAATTGAATATTATAATAAATATATTTATAATGTTGAAATATGTAGAAAATGTGGAAATTCGTCTATTTCTCTGGAACGGCACATCATAAAAAGAAACGAATTTCAAATTCGGATTCAAAGACATAATTTACGTACTAGAACACATTTTGATGAATTTTAATGAATATCCAGGGGCTGTAAAGGGGCCTTATACAAAATGGTCGGATTTTTTTTTTTAACAATTCCGAAGCACCTATGTAAGCTGAGGCCTCCAAATTTTATATGTACCCTTCAAAAACTCTGCAAAAATGGCGTAAAGAATTACTTTTTGAATTTTCATAAAATTGCGGAATCTAGCGAAAGCAGATTCTGAGAGCAAAATGGACTCAGTGCATCGACAAATGTAAGGATACTAAATTTGGTGAATTTTAGACAATTTCCAAGGGCATTTTGGGAGATTTTAAAGAAATTCATGAAATTTTGGATATCCGGCGAATGAAGCATCTTAGCCCAAAACAGATTTCAAAAGCGGATTCAGCGACTCAAAACATACTGGAATGCAATTTCGTCATACTTCCTGTGAGTTTTAAGGGAGAAATTGCGAATTTAAGATAAAAAATAAATTTTTAAAACAAAAAGTTTTTCCAGAATGAAGCCCAGGTGAGTCCAGTAAGTGCCCGCTCGGCTTTTTCGGCAAATCCAGTTTTGTTAAAAAATTTTTTAATTTTCATCTTTTAGGTAGGTTATCTGCATATATTATTTAGTATTTCTAGTGCATTTTAACCACCATAAAGGGGTCAATCAGTGGGTGGAGGGGGAAGACCTGAAATGTTTGATATTTTTAGTTGTTGCTAATGGAGCACCTACTTCTGATGGGGATGTGAAACTTAGTGTTTCCCATGTCAAATCGACCAAAAAAACATAATATGAAGGAAGTTTGGGAAATATCATGAAATTATGGTTTTTGTCATTTGCCGGTGAATGGAACGGCGTAGAACAAAACGAGTTTCAAATTCGGATTCAGCGCCTTGATTTACCTACTAGACCACATTCTGATGAATTTTAAACAATTTCCAGGGGCATTTTGGGGTGATTTTCATGAAATTTCAGAAATACAGTAAAAGGAGCGTCCTTGAGCAAACAAATTTCAAATTCGGGTTCAGCGCCCCGATTTCCATAATGTAACACAAGTTGATGAATTTTGAACAATTTCCAAGATGAATTTTGGGAGTTTTTCATGAAATTTAATATATCCGAAGAACTAAACGTAGTAGAACAAAACGGATTTCAAATTCGGATTCAAAGACATAATTTACTAACTAGAACACATTTTGATGAATTTTAATGAATATCCAGGGGCTGTAGAGGGGTCTCATACAAAATGGTCGGATTCTTTTGTAAACAATTCCGAAGCACCTATGTAAGCTGGGGCCTCCAAATTTTGTATGTACCCTTCAAAAACTCTGCAAAAATGGCGTAAAGAATTACTTTTTGAATTTTCATGAAATTGTGGAATCTAGCGAACGCAGATTCTGAGAGCAAAATGGACTTAAAATTTGAACTCAGTGCATCGAAAAATGTACGGATACAAATTTGGTGAATTTTAGACAGTTTGCAAGGGCATTTTGGGGAGATTTTAAAGAAATTCATGAAATTTTGGATATCCGGCGAATGAAACGTCTTAGCCCAAAACGGATTTCAAAAGCGGATTCAGCGACTCCAAATAAATACTGGAATGCAATTTCGTCAAACTTCCTGTGAGTTTTAAGGAAGAAATTGCGAATTTAAGATAAAAAATAAATTTTTAAAACCAAAAGTTTTTCCAGAATGAAGCTCAGGTAGGTCCAGTAAGTGCTCGCTCGGCTTTTTTGGCAAATTCAGTTTCGTTAAATTTTTTCTTTTCATCTCTTAGGTAGGTTATCTGCATATATTATTGAGTATTTCTAGTGCATTTTAACCACCATACGGGGGTCAATCAGTGGGTGGGGGGGGGGGGGACCTGAAATGTATGATATTTTTAGTTGTTGCTCATGGAGCTTCTGCTTGTGATGGGGATATGAAATTTAGTTTTTCCCTTGTCAAATCGACCAAAAAAACATAATATGAAGGAAATTTGGGAAATTTCATGAAATTGTGGTTTTGTTATTTGCCGTTGAATGGAACGGCGTAGAACAAAACGAGTGAGAGAACAAATTCGGATTCAGCGCTTCAATTTAGTTCATAGGAAGTCCTCATAACCGCCCCCGTTTTCCCTCTCTCCCAAACTGCCAGCAAATACGAAAATAGTGCCATAGGGGTTTTGTAGGGTGCTGAATCCAATTCTGATAGTTATTTTTGCGGCACATCCCCAGGAAGTGCGTAATACCGCCCCCAGCCGCCTCCACAGCCGCCCCCGAGAAAGGTACGCCGTGCCCGACCTCATTCGGAGGTGCCAGTCTGGGTGCTGAGTGTATTTGTGAAATTTGGACGCAATTCTTCCATTATTAAAGGAATTGTGGACCGTTGCTCAAAACCATTGCTGTCTTCACTGAGCTCTATAATTTCATGAGGCCCAGGGAGAATTGTTTTATTCTCTGACAGACATGATTGTGTACCTTCAATTTTACCTATTGGGTAAGGGATTTAACCCTGACTATAAATTGAATATGGTATCTGCTTGTAAAGCAGATAGTGGAACTCGTTTACGAGTTTCTGATTTCCGAATTTTTTCCTAGTTAGTTGATAGCTGCCTGAGAATGAAATCTGGTTACCTTCGGAGATGTTGTTTTTTGTTTAGATATCACGTACGTGTTGAACTACATTTTTGGAGCGTTCCTACTTAGCGCAGAAATTCAGAGCTGTGGTTCCTAGTCGTCAAGGTGCTTTTTTTCTGCTGCGAATAATTCTATTGAGATTTTGTTGGAAATTAGTAAGTTTAGGACAGTTTTCAGGGTTAGCCCAAAAATCGCATGCGATCAAAAAAATGTTCGTCTGATTCCCCCTATGGCGGAATTCATAGTCCTCACTAAGTTGAAAGGAAATGCTCAAGTGAAGCTCTGAGTAGTTGGTGGCTATTTGAGCTATTTTTCTTCATGGTCATGACTAAGGAATTGCTCAAGCATTCGGTGAAGCATTTCCTTTGTGGGGACTCATAAACAGAAAATCAAGCAAATGCTCAAGTTTTTTTTCCTCAAGCATTTGCCATGTGAGAATCCATCAGTTCATCCTTCCAAAAGTGTTTTTGTATCGTGTGTGTATAGTAGTTTTCCTAAGTAGTTAAGGATCTCGAGCAAAGTTTTGAAATTCACGAGTGGGACAAAGAGTTCGATATTCAAGAAAATATGATGAGGTGATGAAACGTTCGAGTCTGACGCGGTTCATTGTGTACTCGATGTATAACCTAGGTGTTAGTGGGTACCTACTGTTTTGTGTACTGACGGATTGATTATTTTTTTTTTTTTTTTTAGCAACTTTGATTATATATAGGAAAAGTAGGGTTGATCAGATCAACAAATACACGAAAATTTCAATCAGTGTTTCTTCCATCTTTCAGGTACCTAAAAAAATCTATATATTAACCTATGAGGCAGAAGAAAGTAGGGAACATGGACGATTCGGCACATGAACCGATCCCCCCCCCCCCCCCCCCCCCCCCGTTTTTGCGTTTATCTTGAAACTATCAACTTTTTTGCATACATACCTATTTTTGAAATGAAAGATTATTTACTTTCGAAATTGTCGTATCCAAGAAGTAGGTATTCTTGTATCCAATACTTTCATAATTCATCCTTGTAATTTCATTTTCTATAATTTGTAGCAAATAGCTATTTTCCTATTCATTTTCTATAATTGTAGCAATAGTTACCCAAGGTAAAACTTCGTTCGACTCGAGTATAGGTAGGTAGAAAACTCTACCTACCTACTGTTGTATTTACCTACTGCACAATGACAGGATTGATTTTTTTCGATGGAAATGCGGCTCTACATTATCTCCAGAGTAGATAACCAAAATAACTTTTCAACGACGTGCTATTGAAACGGTTTGGTGTATTTCTAGTTGGATTGTGTAAGGTAGGATAGTTTTTAAGGTTATGATGTGAGTCTGCTGGTATCCAAAGTACTAAACTACACATTTCGGATCACTATTTGTCCAACTAAAGTACCAAGTTTACATTTCACTAAAAGGATTGGTTTAGAGTATTTTTTATTTATTTTTGAGATTCGAGCTTGAGATATTTTTTTATTTGTGAGATGCGAACTTGCAACTGGAAATGAGTCGATTGTGGCCGCAAATATGTTGTGCTTTTCCCTAGTTAATTTGAGCGTAGTTATTGAAGATAAATCGTTGCGCTTTTCGTTTGTGAATTATTAACAGCTGTAGAGCTTTTTCAACTGCACATTAACTTTCATTAGCGCTTAATCCATTGCAGCCTATATTTCTGCCAATTTCTGACTTTGTTGATCTGGTAAACTCTACTTTTCCTAGGCTACTTCGCTAAATTTACTCGAGATCCATAGCTACTACGAAAACTACTATATGCTACACTATATGAACTACAAAAACGCTATGGAATAAGCAGATCTTGGTCCTACCTTTCTTAGGACATTAGGGTAGGTAGGTACCTATCCAAAAAATAAGGGCCTGCGTCCACGACACACTCATCCCTCTAATTTTTTGAAGGTTATAAATTTCGAAGGAGGGGTTCTAGTTCAGAAAAGGTTCACATCTGCATCACCTGGTGCCAAACATGTGTGTACAGGTAAAGTCCTCTACAAAATGCATTATTTCATGTTCTATGGCAATCTTTGTTTTCGTCAGTTTTATTTTTCAACAGACCATTTTACAAAAAAAAAAAAAAAAAAAAGTTCTAAAATGTTTACGAACAAATCTATGTTGAAAAAGTACTTGAATTTCCTTAATATTTGATGAAAAATCGATAAAAATTCTATAAATCCTGAATCTTTTTTGAACCACAGAATATTATTTAGAACGAGTTTTTACTGCCATGAAATTGGTAGTTAACAATTTATTTGCACTCAAAGGTCTTAAATTGCAAAACAGTAGAACATAATGTAATACGACAATTTATGAAAATCGCTCGTACGATCATACTGCATGACTGGAATGGTTAAAATTTTCTTGAATTGATTGCTACTAAAAGGGTGGCTATTTACATCTAATTAATATTAATTATTTGCGCCCACTGTGATTAGTACATTTCTCTTTATAATGGTACTGATAGAACTCCTCCGAGGAGCACAAGTTCTGTGAAATTGTTCCTCAGTGGGCAAAGATTAGTTCAATTATTTGTTAGATTAGTTCAATTAATTGTGACGGAATAAGGAAGTGGGACCAACCTTTTCGTCTACATTTTCGTTCACTACAATTAGATGAAAGAATTTCATGTCTCGAAACTCGCATGAGATCAAATTGGAACTTCAACGAACATTTCAAGACCAATGCGAGCAAAAACCGTCAATATTTACTCCATTAAGGTGGAAAAACCATAGTGCGGAACGAATTTTTTTCATAATTTCCCGCATTCTTTCGCTGATTTCTTCGGGAAGGCAGCATCTTTCAGCGATGTTGACGGCACCATCGTGTTCTACTGGTCCTAAAACGTAACTTTGTCGCTGACATACGAATTGTTCTCGGGTCAAATTTTAATATGGCATCGGATAGAAGATCCAGCACTCGGGCAAAAAACGCGCATTAAAAGGGGCTCCCACCCCCTCCCGCCGTCCAGCCCATGGTTCGGAAGGGAATAGAAAATTGTAAACCGTTTGTGCCCCCTTTCGGAAAAATCCAAGAAGATGATCCCTACTCTCATAGATTCCCCCCACTCGGCTGTTTGGCCGTTCATAGTATGGACAGAAAAACGAACAGATGGAGTTTCATTCTCATTAATAATAGAGATAGAGATTCATCTTTCATAAGAGATTTGGTTTTCACGTTCTATTCAATTTTCTCTCAAATTTTCTCTAGTAATTTGCCACTAAATCTTGAGAGTCTTGACTCTCGAGTTGAATATAAGAATTTTCTTGTCAATTTTTGCCGCCATTTCACCGACTGACGGGTCCCGAATTCAGACTGGAAACAAACACGTTTGATCGCCGCCGGTTCGGTTCAGATCGGGAGTCGCCAGATTCGGAGAAACGGCTCCAATGTAGGCGCCTGCCATGAAATAGTTGTTTGGTTTTCTCCCGGCGGACGGCCATAGCCGGTTCGGATCAGGAGACTTCCGGACCCTAAGGCGGCTTTCACACTGCCCGCGATTTGAGCGAAGCGAAGCGATGCGATGCGATTACGCGCGAAAAGGACAAAACGCCGCGCGAGTAAGGTTTTTAAATGGGAGGAGGCGACGGTTGTTCACACTGCGAGCGGTAGAGGGCGGTTGCGAGCGATTTCGTGCGAGTGGCCTCTCGCAATCGCAAGGAACGAAGCGATTTGAAGCGAGCAATTCGTGCGAGTAATAGATTTCACTCTAATAAAAAGGAATTAACAGAGTTAAATGGGAACATCTTTCCGGGACACCAAATACTCGACTGGTCTACTCGCTCGCCTGTAATCGCTGGCAGTGTGAACACATCATCGCATCGCATCGCTTGGAAGTTCGCGCCTCCATTCGCATCGCATCGCATCGCGGACAGTGTGAATTCAGCCTAAGGGTAGTGCTATACAATCGAAGCCTTGATAATAATCAATGCTTTTAATAATAATACAGTCCATTCTAAAGATTTTAGATACTTATTAAGTAGGTACCTATAAGATAGTATTCGTAATTTAAGTAATTCATTTATACTCAATTTACCAAAATATTTTATAGTTATGATTTATTATTATTTGGTAGTCATATTCTTTCATAACCGTTGCCCATGGAATTTGACATGACCCAAGTGGGATTTTTGTTTCATGAGTTTAGATCAAAATTAATTCACATTGAAAGCAAAACAAATGGAAGAAAAACCTCAATGATCTTCTTGACTGTCAAATAGGTGAATAGTTTTGTGCCCCACTCTTTTTTCAGACCACCCGCCGCCACTGCAAATGCCTGCTGGGTGGTGGACTCGAGGATAGTTCAGAAATATCTAATTTATTTTCTTATTTTCAACTTCAAAGACAGGCATAATGTAGCAAAGGCTCTCCACTATTATTATTAATTATCAATGATTTGTTATTGAATCACAATGCCTCGTGATTCAGTTACTCATCGTTGATAACCCCTGACTAGGGTCTACCGCGCAGGTTTGCAGGCCCTCTAGCGGGGCAGGGGCGGGGGCGGTTTTTAATATACCCAGCCCAAGAGACGCAATTGTTACTTGACAACTGTTCCACAGTTGAACGATACTAAGGTAAGGGACTGGCTGTTCCACAGTTGAACGATACTAAGGTAAGGGACTCGTCGTGGGTAATGGTTCCAAATGCCTGCTCAAGTTTTCAACTTCAAAGACAGGCATAATGTAGCAAACAAAGGCTCTCTACTATTATTATTAATTACCAATTATTTATTATTTCTATTTCATTTTTTCTTCGTGGCGTACCCAGTTTTTTAAGCCTGATTGGGTAGAACTTCGAAGATAAGAAACTTAAGTAATTTTAAATTTTATTTTCTTAAACTGAATTTCTGAATTAGATTTGTTTTCACAAAAAAGAAGACGATGAGTATTTATTTTACAGATTTTGAATTGGATATTTTGATTTCTATCTCCTTGGGAGATAATAAAAAACCAATTTAAGGACAGATAGGCCGTATTTTGTAAAGTCTTCGAAGATCAGCACATCTATGGGTGTGACAAAATCTCGTATTAAGGATTTTAATGTTTTTTCTGACTTTGGATTATTAAAAGTGGGGTTAATGTGGAAGAACGAAAATACATTAATAATAATGTACGCCTACACTATCCTATGGCATTTACACTGTAATCATACATTTCTCTACAATAGTCTCCTTTTTCACGTCTTCGTTTTCAGTTGAACAGGTTATTATTTTATTATTGTATTGTCTTGAATTTTGTATTGTACCTTCTGATGCTAGCGAATGTTTGTTATTAAAGGTGCTGAGCGGATCTCAAGAAATTCAAGTTTCCAACAGAAGCATTGTTGAATGGAGATCGCATTGCTCTTTCCGATGTGAGTCGAATAACCTAGTTAATTTAAGCGTAGTTATTGAAGATAAATCGTTGCGCTTTTCGTTTGTGGATTATTAACAGCTGTAGAGCTTTTTCAACTGCACATTAACTTGCATTAGCGCTTAATCCATTGCAGCCTATATTTCTGCCAATTTCTGACTTTGTTGATCTGGTAAACTCTACTTTTCCTAGGCTACTTCGCTAAATTTACTTACTCGAGATCCATAGCTACAACGATAACTACTATATGCTACACTGTACGAACTATGAAAACGCTATGGAATAAGTAGATCTTGGTCCTACTTTTCTTAGGACATTAGGGTAGGTAGGTACCTATCCAAAAAATAAGGGCCTGCGTCCACGACACACTCATCCCTCTAATTTTTTGAAGGTTATAAATTTCGAAGGAGGGGTTCTAGTTCAGAAAAGGTTCACATCTGCATCACCTGGTGCCAAACATGTGTGTACAGGTAAAGTCCTCTACAAAATGCATTATTTCATGTTCTATGGCAATCTTTGTTTTCGTCAGTTTTATTTTTCAACAGACCATTTAAAAAAAAAAAAAAAAAGTCCAGTCATGCTGCATGACCCCATGAGCGAATTTATGAAGAAATCTTCGATTATTTCGATTTTTGACTGATTTTTCAACTTTGAAATTTTTGAAAAATTGATACATATTCTTATAGGAAATTATACGCTGATTCCGAATATACCACATGTTAGTATGATGAAAAAATTATTTCGCACAACAAATCGCAAAAAACAGGCTATTTTGAAATTTTTGACGACATTTTTGAAGATTTCAACTCGAAGATGTAATCCAATGTAATCATGCTGGCCAACGAACTTGAACTTTCGTTTTGTGTCCTTAATATTTTAAAATTTGTTTGAAGTTTCTAGCACAATTCTACGGACAGTTATCGTCTGGAATGACACATACATATATACATACATACATACATACATACATACATACAAAAATGCGTTAGACTTCAGAATAGCCTGAAACGGATTTCTGCACAAAATTTTTTCAAAAAATCACATTTTACAAATTTTGAGGCGAGAGCAATAGCTTAATTTTCTTCAAAAATTCGCTAAAAAAGAAAAAAAAAAAGTTCATCAACTACGAACTAGAACATTAAAATGTTTACGAACAAATCTATGTTGAAAAAGTACTTGAATTTCCTTAATATTTGATGAAAAATCGATAAAAATTCTATAAATCCTGAATCTTTTTTGAACCACAGAATATTATTTAGAACGAGTTTTTACTGCCATGAAATTGGTAGTTAACAATTTATTTGCACTCAAAGGTCTTAAATTGCAAAACAGTAGAACATAATGTAATACGACAATTTATGAAAATCGCTCGTACGATCATACTGCATGACTGGAATGGTTAAAATTTTCTTGAATTGATTGCTACTAAAGGGGTGGCTATTTACATCTAATTAATATTAATTATTTGCGCCCACTGTGATTAGTACATTTCTCTTTATAATGGTACTGATAGAACTCCTCCGAGGAGCACAAGTTCTGTGAAATTGTTCCTCAGTGGGCAAAGATTAGTTCAATTATTTGTTAGATTAGTTCAATTAATTGTGACGGAATAAGGAAGTGGGACCAACCTTTTCGTCTACATTTTCGTTCACTACAATTAGATGAAAGAATTTCATGTCTCGAAACTCGCATGAGATCAAATTGGAACTTCAACGAACATTTTAAGACCAATGCGAGCAAAAACAATCAAAATTTACTCGATTAAGGCAGAAAAATCATAGTGCGGAACGCATTTTTTTCATAATTTCCCGCATTCTTTCGCTGATTTCTTTGGGAAGACAGCATCTTTCAGCGATTTTGACAGCACCATCGTGTTGTACGGGTCTTAAAACGTAACTTTGTCGCTGACATACGAAGTGTTTTTGGGTCAAATTTTAATATGGCAGCAGATAGAAGATCCAGCACTCGGGCAAAAAACGCGCATTAAAAGGGGCTCCCACCCCCTCCCGCCGTCCAGCCCATGGTTCGGGCGGGATTAGAAAATTTTAAATCGTTTATGCCACCTTTCGGAAAAGTCCAAGAAGATTCCCCCCACTCGGCTGTTTGGCCGTGCATAGCATGGACAGAAAAACAAACAGATGGAGCTTCATTCTCATTAATAATAGAGATAGAGATTCACCTTTCATATAAGATTTGGTTTTCATGTTCTATTCAATTTTCTCTCAAATTTTCTCTAGTAATTTGCCTCTAAATCTTGAGAGTCTTGACTCTCGAGTTGAATATAAGAAGTTTCTTGTCAATTTTTGCCGCCATTTCACCGGTTGCCGGGTCCCGAATTCATAGAGGAAACAAACACGTTTGGTCGCCGCTGGTTCGGTTCAGATCGGGAGTCGCCAGATTCGGAGAAACGGCTCCAATGTAGGCGCCTGCCATGAAATAGTTGTTTGGTTTTCTCCCGGCGGACGGCCATAGCCGGTTCGGATCAGGAGACTTCCGGACCCTAAGGGTGTTCATGCTTGCATATCCCCATGGAATTTAATCTTCATTACTGTGGAGTTGATCCAGAAGTGCCAGCACCCTGCCACCATAAAGGCCGGGCCACACGCCATCATGCACTCTCTCTTTCCTCTTCTTTCTCTTTCCATTGCTCAGTGCTCCAATCATAAAATGGGGCTCTGAACATGAGAGGCTTGAGATAGAGTGCAACACGTAAACAATGACCTTACTGGTTTGCTATTTTAATGCTTATAATGACAGTCGTGACAGACACAAGTTGTTTTTGTTGTTTTGTCGTTTTTTTTTGTTTGTTTGTGTGTATCTTTATTATAATAATTTATTTAATTGACGTCTGACGTCACACTTCTTTATTTCATCGTAATTCAATTTGAGTTCTTCAACATTCTTCAGAATTATTTCTCCTAAGTAGTTCACTAGTGCTATACAATCGAAGCCTTGATAATAATTAATGCTTTTAATAATAATACAGTCCATTCTAAAGATTTTAGATACTTATTAAGTAGGTAGGTACCTATAAGATAGTATTTGTAATTTAAGTAATTCATTTATACTCAATTTATCAAAATATTTAATAGTTATGATTTATTATTATTTGGTAGTCATATTCTTTCATAACCGTTGCCCATGGGATTTGACATGACCCAAGTGGGAGTTTCATGAGTTTAGATCAAAATTAATTCACATTGAAAGCAAAGCAAATGGAAGAAAAACCTCAATGATCTTCTTGACTGTCAAATAGGTGAATAGTTTTGTGCCCCACTCTTTTTTCAGACCACCGGCCGCCACTGCAAATGCCTGCTGGGTGGTGGACTCGAGGATAGTTCAGAAATATCTAATTTATTTCCTTATTTTCAACTTCAAAGACAGGCTTAATGTAGCAAAGGCTCTCCACTATTATTATTATTTATCAATGATTTGTTATTGAATCACAATGACTCGTGATTCAGTTACTCATCGTTGATAACCCCTGACTAGGGTCTACCTCGCAGGTTTGCAGGCCGTCTAGCGGTGCAGGGGCGGGGGCGGGTTCTGATATACCTGGCCCAAGAGACGTGAATGTCACTTGACGCGAACTGTTCCCCATTTGAAAGATAGTAAGGGACTCATCGTGGGTAATGGTTCCAAATGCCTGCTGGGTGGTGGGCTCGAGGATAGTTCAGAAATATCTCGTTTGTTTTCAACTTCAAAGACAGGCATAATGTAGCAAAGGCTCTTCACTATTATTATGAATTATCAATGATTTATTGTTGAATCACAATGACTCGTGATTCAGTTACACTCTTTGTTGATAACCCCTGACTAGGGTCTACCTCGCAGGTTTGCAGGCCCTCTATCGAGGCAGGGGTGGGTTTTAATATACCCAGTCCAAGAGACGTGATTTTTACTTGACAACTGTTCCACATTTGAACGATACTAAGGTAAGGGACTCATCGTGGGTAATGGTTCCAAATGCCTGCTGGGTGGTGGGCTCGAGGATAGTTCAGAAATATCTCGTTTATTTTCAACTTCAAAGACAGGCATACTTAATGCAGCAAAGGCTCTCTACTATTGTTATTAATTACCACTTATTTATTATTTCTATTTCATTTTTTCTTCGTGGCGTACCCAGTTTTTTCTAGCCTGATTGGGTAGAAGTTCGAAGATAAGAAACTTAAGTAATTTCAAATTTGATTTTCTCAAACTGAATTTCTGAATTAGATTTGTTTTCACAAAAAAGAAAACGATGAGTATTTATTTTACAAATTTTGAATTGGATATTTTGATTTCTATCTCCTTGGGAGATAATAAAAAACCAATTTAAGGACAGATAGGCCGTATTTTGTAAAGTCTTCGAAGATCAGCACATCTATGGGTGTGACAAAATCTCGTATTAAGGATTTTAATGTTTTTTCTGACTCTGGATTATTAAAAGTGAGGTTAATGTGGAAGAACGAAAATACATTAATAATAATGTACGCCTACACTATCCTATGGCATTTACACCGTAATCATAAATTTCTCTACAATAGTCTCCTTTCTCACGTCTTCGTTTTCAGTTGAACAGGTTATTATTTCATTATTGTATTGTCTTGAGTTTTGTATTGTACCTTCTGATTTTAGCGAATGTTTGTTATTACAGGTGCTGAGCGGATCTCAAGAAATTCAAGTTTCCAACAGAAGCATTGTTGAATGGAGATCTCATTGCTCTTTCCGATGTGAGTCGAATAACCTAGTCAATTTGAGCGTAGTTATTGAAGATAAATTGTTGCGCTTTTCGTTTGTGGATTATTAACAGCTGTAGAGCTTTTTCAACTGCACATTAACTTTCATTAGCGCTTAATCCATTGCAGCCTATATTTCTGCCAATTTCTGACTTTGTTGATCTGGTAAACTCTACTTTCTTTCGCTGATTTCTTTAGGAAGACAGCATCTTTCAGCGATTTTGACAGCACCATCGTGTTGTACGGGTCTTAAAACGTAACTTTGTCGCTGACATACGAGGTGTTTTGGGTCAAATTTTAATATGGCAGCAAATAGAAGATCCATCAATTGGGCAAAAAACGGGCATTAAAAGGGGCTCCCACCCCCTCCCGCCGTCCAGCAAATGGTTCGGGCGGGATTAGAAAATTTTAAATCGTTTATGCCCCCTTTCGGAAAAATCCAAGAAGATTCCCCCCACTCGGCTGTTTAGCCATGCATAGTATGGACAGAAAAACGAACAGATGGAGTTTCATTCTCATTAATAATAGAGATAGAGATTCACCTTTCATATAAGATTTGGTTTTCATGTTCTATTCAATTTTCTCTCAAATTTTCTCTAGTAATTTGCCACTAAATCTTGAGAGTCTTGACTCTCGAGTTGAATATAAGAAGTTTCTTGTTAATTTTTGCCGCCATTTCACCGACTGCCGGGTCCCGAATTCATAGAGGAAACAAACACGTTTGATCGCCGCTGGTTCGGTTCGGATCGGGAGACTTCCGGACCCTACGGGGATTCATGCTTGCAAATCCCCTTGGAATTTAATCTTCAGTACTGTGGAGTTGATCCAGAGGTGCCAGCGCCCTGTCACCATAAAGGCCGGGCCACATGCCATCGTGCACTCTTCCGATCACTCTCTTTCCTCTTCTTTCTCTTTCCATTGCTATGTGCTCCAATCATAAAATGGGGCTCCGAACATGAGAAGCTGGAGGTAGAGCACAGCACGTAAACAATGACCTTCCGATTTGCTATTTCTAGTATTCTTTGTTGCCTATGAGGGCAGTCGTGACGGACGCAAGTTCATTTTGTTGTTTTGTCGTTTTTTGTTTGTTTGTGTGTTCCTTTATTATAATAATTTATTTAATTGACCTCTGACGTCACACTTCTATAATTTCATTGAAATTCAATTTGAATTCTTCAACATTCCTTCAGAATTATTTCTCCTAAGTAGTTCACTAGTGCAATACAATCGAAGCCTTGATAATAATTGATACTTTTAATAATACCGTACATTCTAATAAATTTTAGATACTTATTAAGTAGGTACCTATAAGATAGTATTTGTAATTTAAGTAATTCATTTATACTCAATTTACCAAAATATTTAATAGTTATGATTTATATTATTTGGTAGTCATATTATTTCTTAACCGTTGCCCATGACATTTGACACGACCCAAGTGGGATTTTTGTTTCATGAGTTTAGATCAAAATTAATTCACAGTGAAAGCAAAACAAATGAAAGAAAAACCTCAATGATCTTCTTGACTGTCAAATAGGTGAATAGTTTTGTGCCCCACTCTTTTTTCAGACCACCGGCCGCCACTGCAAATGCCTGCTGGGTGGTGGACTCGAGGATAGTTCAGAAATATCTAATTTATTTCCTTATTTTCAACTTCAAAGACAGGCTTAATGTAGCAAAGGCGTTCCACTATTATTATTAAGTATCAATGATTAGTTATTGAATCACAATGACTCGTGATTCAGTTACTCTTCGTTGATAACCCCTGACTGGGGTCTATCTCGCAGGTTTGCAGGCCCTCTAGCGGGGCAGTGGCGGGGGCGGGTTCTGATATACCTGGCCCAAGAGACGTGAATGTTACTTGACGCGAACTGTTCCCCATTTGAAAGATAGTAAGGGACTCATCGTGGGTAATGGTTCCAAATGCCTGCTGGGTGGTGGGCTCGAGGATAGTTCAGAAATATCTCGTTTGTTTTCAACTTCAAAGACAGGCATAATGTAGCAAAGGCTACATTATCAATTATTTATCAATTATTTATTATTGAATCACAATGAAACGTGATTCCGTAACTCTTCGTTGATAACCCCTGACTAGGGTCTACCTCGCAGGTTTGCATGCCCTCTAGAGTGTCAGGGGCGGGGGCGGGTTTTAATATACCCAGCCCAAGAGAAGCAGTTGTTACTTGACAACTGTTCCACAGTTGAACGATACTAAGGTAAGGGACTCGTCGTGGGTAATGGTTCCAAATGCCTGCTCAAGTTTGTTTTCAACTTCAAATACAGGCATAATGTAGCAAAGGCTCTCTACTATTATTATTAATTATCAATAATTTATTATTGAATCACAATGACACATGATTCGGTAACTCTTTGTTGATACCCCTGACTCGGGTCTATCTCGCAGGTTTGCTGGCCCTCGAGCGGGGCAAGGGTGGGGGCGGGTTCTAATATACCCGGCCCAAGAGACGTGAATGTTACTTGACAACTGTTCCACATTTGGACTCATCGTGGGTAATGGTTCCAAATGCCTCGAGGATAGTTCAGAAATATCTCGTTTATTTTCAACTACAAAGACAGACATAATGTAGCAAAGGCTCTCTATTATTATTATTAATTATCAATTATTTATTATTTCTATTTAATTTTATCTTCGTGGTGTACCCAGTTTTTTCAAGCCTGATTGGGTAGAACTTCGAAGAGAAGAAACTTAAACAATTTCAAATTTGATTTTCTTAAACTGAATTTCTGAATTAGATTTGTTTTCACAAAAAAGTAAAACAATAATTATATATTTTACAAATTTTGAATTTGATATTTTGATTTTTGTCTCCTTGGGAGCACGTCTATGGGTGTGACAAATTCTCGTTTTAAGGATTTTAATGTTTTTCTGAATCTGGATTGTTAAGTGGGGTTAATGTGTAAGAACGAAAATACATTAATAATAATGCACGCCTACACTATCCTATGGCACTTACACTGTAATCATACATTTATCTACAATAGTCTCCTTTTTCACGTCTTCGTTTTTAGTTGAACAGGTTAGGAATGCTTATAAAATTAAATTAAATTTCTAAAAATTTAAGTTATATTAAATTAATTTAATAAAAATAATTGTATTGAGTAGTCTTGAATTTTGTATTGAACCTTTCTGATTTTAGCGAATGTTTGTTATTACAGGTGCTGAACGGATTTCAAAAATTTCAAGTTTCCAACAGAAGCATCGTTGAATGGAGATGTCATTGCTCTTTCCGATGTGAGTCGAATAAAGGGTAAACATGTAGTAACACCAAATATATATATTCAGCACATGTATCGTATCCCAATGTTGATAAATTAGGTGGGTAAAATATTCTTTGTTATTGGTCCCTCTCCCCGTTAAATATGAGTGATAGTGAAAAAGGGGTAGAGCCAATGGATGCTGATAGTTTTTGTTCAGATAATGAAATTGCAGTAAGAGGTGAAGTAGGTGAAAACTATAAAAAAACAAACCATGATTTTGAGTTATCTTTGGGTAATAATCCTTGCAGATATATGTCTCGCAATAATGACTCGCAAATTCGGGGTAGACGCAAACGTCTAAACATATCTGTTTACAAACCAGCAGACGGATCATCGTTGCAAGTTGAAACTACGCAGATATTGAATGAAACGAACCAAACTTCATCCTCTACGTCTCCTAATGGTAGATTCTCGTCAGGAACTAGAGGGCCGATTTCAAAACTGAGCACACTAAGGTCAACTGAAGATCAAGACGACATAACTTCCAACATTCTGTACTCTGCCGTACTAACTAATTCAGTAGAAAATGGGAAAAACGATGGAGGTGTACCTGGGATATGGCGAAAAGATGGAATGTCTCAGTCAATGGAAAACGAAAGTACGGTTGTAAAAACTACCCCAGAATCCAAGGGTCCTCTAATCAATTTAGGTGCATCTGGGATATTTCGAAACTCCAAGAAGTCAGTGACTGATGAAGAAACCGAAGTGCAGGTCCTACCTAACATTCAAACACCTTCTATTAAACCAAATGACCCAATGCAAGGTACCCCACAGGAGTCTGAAATGGTTGACGAAGGCGCTTTTTATGATTTAGAAGAAGGACTAGATGAAACTTCACAGGAGTGTGACAGCTTTTCAGATATCGAAGGCTTGATATGCGGCTTGAAAGAGTTTGAGCAACATAGGTGGAGCTCTTCAACTTCACCTCATCGATTGTACTTTGGCAGTGCAGGGTCGTGGTATGAAGGAGATGTCGATGGTAAAAAGATGTCTGGTTTAGGCACTTTATACAGCAAAGACAAACGTCAATTCATTAGAGGAATGTGGTTTGACAATATCTTGAAAGACCTTCACTCATTCCAGTTCACCGATCAAGGATCTGATGAATGGACTATTTATATCAGAAAGCAGGCCAACAGTTACTTGCTTACATTTGATGAGGATGAGTTTGTCGCCAGAGCTCAATTGTTTTTGGATGATGCGGCTGATTTCAGTCTTCCTTTCCGTCGTATTAAACTACACTTCTTCGAGAACCTGTCAATTACCAAGGTGATTGAAGATAGATTACAATCAGACAGACAATCATCTATGTTTATATTTGAAAAAGCATTGAGAGCTGTGGTAAAAGGTGCTGACAGCCCAACACATTTCGCTGCTTCACTCATTTTACTTGATAAGTATTCGAGAGACAATTCTCCAAAATCTATATTGACCAACATAATCAATAATGAAGATATCCCTGTAAAACTGCGCAGTGCTGCTAACGATTTGCTAGTTACTGACTGTCAACTGTCACAAAGAAGGCTGGAGTTATTCAAGTTTTCTCATGATATGCGCCCACCTGAACTAAATATTCGATCCGTAATAAAGACTGTGTACACCGAAGCTATCAGGTACCACAGAAAAGCATTAGTTGACAGGTGTCCCAGCTCTCTTCCTAGCCTTATCACTAGCATTGAGGGTTTACCTCCAGAAAAGATCATCTACGTTTCCAAACAAGACGTGGAACTCTTCCATCATTTGACTAGCATGACAGAAGAACGACACTTTATGCCATTTTTCAATTATTTGCACTCCACTCTATTTGAGAAGCTGTATAGCATCGGTATTTCCAGTCCTCCATGCTTTGTCATGCCTTTAAGCTCACCCGTTTATGGATTTCTTTTCAAGAGTTTCTTGGAAATTATCTCTGAAATAAGCCTCAAAGCAGAAAACTGTAGCGTTATGACAATGTTTACCAATAACTGCGGTAAATGGACCCTAATCGATGAAATTCATTGGAAGAAAGATGTAAAACTATCCAAACAAACTTCACTAACACAGCAATCCCTTGAATGCCAATATGGCTTCATCTTTAAGCTCCTCCGCCACTTTGAACCGAAGTATTATTCTTGCAATAAAACATTTGAATATGATTTGAAAGTGTTTAACCATGAGGATTCTGATGACGCTTGGATTTACAAACAATTTAAAAAAATGAAGAAGCGCTTGATAAGGAACAAGGATGCAATTGATATTCCTGAAGATCGCAGGATATGGCTTTATATCCTTGACCATACCATCTACAAGGTACTCAAGCAAGATTCTCCTAATTCTGCTTCTTGTCTCGAATTATTCAAACCATTGTTGGATCGCTATATCACATTCATCTCAAGATGCCCTACGTCTAGTTATGAATCCTTCAGAATAGTGACTCAAATTATTTTGATGTTTATCGTGCAAGCAAGTCCTCATTTTCAGGTGACAGATAAACTCTCTGACAAAGATATTATAATTTTGGATAAACAAATGAAGTACATAACTAGTATATCTGCTGACATCAAAAGTGACGTATCAGCTTCAAGTGACTTCAGAAATCTCATAGACGAGTACAATAGGTATTGGAGTTTGCGGCATTTGGTAGCGTCAGATGTTTCAATGTACCCACTTTATTTGGTCTCTCGAATCGAGGAAATTCGTGAGCTGATGTTGACATTGGTGGATGTGTCTCTAGATAAAGCTGTACACGTTTCGACTTTGATAAAATATTTCAGAGAGTTGAAAGATTTCATAGAAGACCTGAAGGACATAGACTTCTCCACTAATTGGTTTGTCAAGAGTGACTTCAGTCTGGCTGATGTTACTGAAAAAGTAGACAACAAAATAGCGTCCGAAGCCAGGTGCTCATATAAAGTGATTGACATCGAAGAATTTGTCAAACGTTCCGATGATAGCTGTCTCCCTCAACATTATATCATTCATGTTGTGCGTAAGCTGATGGAGTGTGCTGTTACATCTCTTAACACCAACTGGACATCATCTAGTGAGCTATCTGTGGCACAATTGGAAGGCACAGGCGCATTGTTAGGTGCTGTAAGGAGATCATTCCTCTACTTGAAGGAACAACCTGATTATCGTGACTTCGAATTGTTCTCAACAGAAAGTGTTCAACCATTTTTACAAGTAGTAAATGAATGTCACGCTCTGGAAGAATTCAAGAATCGCATCAACATATTAAAAGAATCGTTTTGGTACATCAGAAAAATGGACGAAATTGGAATAGATGAAGCTTTGGAATTGATCAATAAATTGAATAACAGTAGTTTCAATTTAGAAAAACTGAAAAAAGGCTACGAACGCTATCTGTTGAAGTACAATGAGTATATTGGAGAAGTTCAGTCAAAAAGTACGGATGACGGTATTGATTATGTAGTCAAATGTTTGCGAAATGATGAGGAAAATCAAAGAAAATTCAACGAATGGGACAACAATTTCAAAACTGTAAAACTGCCAATTATTCTTGCTGGAGTCAGCGCAGTTTGGTCACTTTTAGTTTCGAAAGATGTACGTGGCTCTGGAAAGTTTCTTAAGCCACACTGCATCCAGGTTTTATGCATCATGCGGCTATTAAGTTTAGATAAATCCTCACTAGGAGTGGAACATCATCTCGCCCAAGTTCTTACAGGCCAAGGAAAATCAGTCATTCTTGGTCTTCTGTCAGCAGTATTGGCTTTCGTTGGCTATAAAGTACGTTTGGTTTGTTACAGTGAGTACTTGGCTAGGAGGGACGAGGGGGATTTTGATGAATTTTTCCGCACATTGGGGTTTAGTTATTGCATCAATTATGGGACTTTCGGTGACATGGTGGCTGAGTTCGTGTACCCGGTAATTGAAGGGAAGAAGGTTTCCCTAAGAGGAATGGTGGAATCTTTAGTTCTTCAACATCGTCCATTGAAAAAGTTAGGCTCCCCCACCTCAAGCTCGAATGAAACTGTGCTATTGATTGACGAAGTAGACGTATTTTTCTCAGAACATTTCTATGGCAACACTTGCAACACTTTGACGACTTTCAAGATTCCTGGGTTACCACTGATTCAAGAGAAACTTTGGGAAATCGCTCTCGAGAATGATATTCTCCCAGAAACATTGTTTAGTCGTATTCAAAGGTTTATTGATGAAGGGGTCAAATCAGGAAATCGGGAGCTTGAAGAGTACAATGAGTTTGTACAGAAACCAGGAAGATTCACGCTTCTTGATGATGAAGGTCATGACCTAAAAACTAAGGAATTCACTAACCGATCTCTTATGGAAAATCATCTAATGGAGATGGCTGAAGCCGCAATTCTAGTGTCGAAAGGTACAATACATGATTCGTACATCCACCGGTTTAAGCTAATCGATGGGAAAATATGCACGCTTAGATCGGTAGATGGTATTTACAGTTGTCTTCGAAGCAGGGGCTATTATGGAATTTTTAATTACTTTAGATTAAAAAAAGTTGAATTTGATCACACTAGTTTCAGGAATTATGGTTATATTTTATTAGATACGGGAAGCATTTCTTATGCTGAATTACCCAAAGAGTTCCCATTGATTCTTGGGGTGAGTGGCACAGTGAGCAACTTGACTGACCATGAAAATGAAGCCTTAAGATCTTACAACATAAATTCCTATTCTATACTTCCTTCGTTTTTTGGGGATTCGAACCTCAAGTTTAATAAGGTCAGTGATTTCACCGTTCTAAATTCCACACATTTGTGGAGTACTAACATTTTTGAGCGAATCGCCGCTGTACTGCAGAAACATCGGTCGGTTTTGACGTTCTTTGAAAATGATGTGGAGTTAGAAGCATTCAAAATGGAGCATGGGACTAAATTTGATCGCCTCAACCTCCTCACAGAAAACACTAATGAGTTCCTCAAATCCAAATACATCGATGAAGCTGGAATTGCCAATACTGTTACTTTGTGTACTCGGGGAATGGGTCGAGGCGTCGATTTCAAATCCAGCATGTCGGTGGAGAAACAAGGAGGAGTGCACGTGATCCAAACTTTTTTCTCACTTGATGTTAAGGAAGAGACGCAAATTAAAGGCAGAACAGCTCGCAAGGACAATAAAGGGTCCTATGAACTGATTTTGTGTAAGGAGCATTTGATTGCTGCAAACCTGCTATCAAAAGATCATTCCGGAACTTGTGATTACTCAAGCCTTCAACAATCTAGATTGACATTGATGGAAAATTCAAGTGAATTAGTTGCTGAAGAAATAGAAATTTCCGAGAACTCTCATAGATTAACGATGGATTTTTTTGGAATTACTCGAAGCTCAAAGAAATAGATGAGTACATCCATGTAATGGAGGGAACTGAAGCCCCCACTATCTCCATTTAAACCAAAATTCAGGTTTTTTCTTTTTGAGATGGAAACAAGTTTTTTCTTTGAAAATTTGAAGTTTTGTGTTACCATATTGGTGAAACTATATTAGAGGTTTAATTTGTAAGTTGTATTGCAACATGTTGTTGTACCTACTGCGAAATATTACGTTAATTACGTTTTAATGATTTCTGTTCTATTACTCGTTCAAATTGAATATAATTAAAAACAAACATGTATTTACCCTTATTACACTTGTTTCATCATATCATCATTTATAAGATGTTACGAAATTAAAGTAAACTCTTCATGCAAAGGTATATTATATTGGTTTAACACTAATGGTGATTAGATTTTATAGGATAATCCATGTAGTTTCGCAGGTTTAAGGGGATTTCACTTAGGTACAAGAAGGCCACTACTGTTCTTTTGGAATTGTATATAATTTGAGGTCTACCCAGTCATGCGGTTTTGATAAATTGGCCATTGTTGAGGTGACTTGTCCTTTTCCTTGGATTCTCTCAGGACATGTAGATATAAGTTCTTATTATTTTTGGGCTAGAGCAGCAGGTAAGAAACTGTCGAATTGTTATATTCGAACATTGATGCTAAGGCTTTTGATAAAATATGGAGCATCGATGTTGGCCCAACCGATTTTTTCCCACTTGCGCAATAAAAGGTTTGGGGGGGATAAAATTAAGGGGTTTGATAAAAAAATTTCCAAATCCAACTTCTTCCATTTGTATTACTTATCCAACTTCCTTTAAAAGGAAAACAAAGATGTGTTTTTGCGTCTACTTGTTTTAGTTTAAATATAAATTTCTGCTGGGTTAACCAATAATTTAAAAAAAATTTGAAAATGTTTAATATGCCAGCATAAGGGCAGAGCCTAATTTGATTTTTGAGGGATATTTGTTTTTGATAAATATCTTTAGATAATAAATGTTCTAATTTACTAAAAATGTTAACAACATCGATGTTTTACTTTCAGTGCATCGATGTTTAAAAACATCGGTGGCAAGAATACCGATATTTACGCACATCGATGGTCACTGGTCGATGTTGCCATCGATGGCAACATCGATGTTTTGGCTTCGATGTCCGATCCCTAGTTGTGTCTGGCATGTAGATTGACCGTTGGAAAACTGGGATGCACCAAAGGAATGAAGGAGTGTGACAGGGAAACCTACGTTATAGGTATAAGCTTTCAATGGATAAAATGAGGAAGGTTAATTTAGGTGTTTCCAAGGTCTTCTGAATGCAAGGCTGACTCAACCAGTCCTGCACTCGCAGAACGAAATTATCTCGGACAGCGAAATGATCAGGGGGGTCTCCTAGATCCGGAGAGGTTGCTGCCAATCTAAAGCCCGACTATGACGTTGGTCGTAGATGATTTGAGTTCAAGAATCCTTAGCACATTCCACCATGATGCAGTATTTTAGCGAATTTTTGTAAAAAAAATTAAGCTATTGCAATGCCTCAATTTTTAAGATTTTTTTCGTTTTTCGATCACTTTAACTATCATAACTGAAACTATTAAAAAATCTAATAATAATAAAAAATAAATAAATAAAATAATAATGATGAAATAATTAAATGATTTTAAAAAATCTATATCTTTCTATAATACATAATTTGCTGTGTAAGTTCAAATTTGGGGATGCCGTTTGAAAGAACATTAAATATCCTATCGGCCTGAGCTTTTTTATGAATCAAGGTTTGAGACAAGAAAATGTTACCTAATTTGGGAAACCTCGAGTTTTATTCATTCGAGAATTGAACTATGAGAACCAATATTTTCTCAGGATGCAAGGACGGTAAGAACGTCTGCGCCGAGATGTCACCTTTCCAACGGTGTAGTCAACTTTACTTTTACTTAAGGCTAGTACACACTGGGATTCATTGTTCGGACTCCTTGTTGCAGACGCTCGGATTCATGTCTCAGATTCTTTGCCCCGCGACATTGTCGCTCTGCAAATCGTGTACGCATCTAGTTTGAACCTGAGCCATGTCGAACGAGGTCGCGCTTTTGGGGTTTGCAGTAGCACTTTACAGAGCTCTACAGAGTAAAAAAAAATGCTACTGAAAATAGCCACCGCGTTGGTGGATGCGTGGGCCCTTCATTAACACTCGGTTTTTTTAACGGTTTTTTCCATATCGTGAGGCCATTATCATCTTTTGTGGAGGGACCGCAAAGCTGCTGCAGCCTGCAGGACATCATAGACAAGGGGGAAGAGGTTCCGAGAGTGTCTAGAGTAGAGATGAGAGTGTGACCTGAACTGAAGCAAACTGTTTAGAAGACTAGAAGAAGGCAAAAAATTATTACATGATGTTTTATTATATCTGCATTAGATAGCCCATCTGCGCCAACCACTAAGAAGGGTGTAATGGTGCTTCATGGGTCAATTCTAGAGCTCATTTCTGATCGAAAGTACTTGTTAGAGATTTATTTTAATGCTTTGTTTTTCTGAGTAATTTCATTTTTAAGATATGTTTTCTACCTTCGAACGACCATAACTCCACTTGAGATCACTGTAAAATCAAAAATATGACCACCGTTGGAAACAGCGTTAATTGGATAATCCAGCTATTTGATGTCAAATCGATTTTATAAGACGACTTAATAAGTTAGTAAAAAGTTCCAGTCATGCAGCATGATCGTATGAGCGGATTTTCGTAAATTATCTTAGTATATTTTGTTAAATTGTTTTGAAAATGTAGGATTTTAACTAGGAAGAAATGTTCACTACCGATTTTGTGACAAATAAACTTGTCCTAAATAATTTTCGGCAATTCAAAAAATGTTTTAGCGAATTTTTCAAAAAAAATTAAGCTATTTTTGATTTTTAGCTTTTTTTTAGCTGTTTTTATCCATTTTTGACAAATATTAATGAAATTTAAGTACCTACTTTTTTCAGCACAAATTTCTTGTTTTTCTAGTTTATTGTTAATAAAGTTCTTTTGACTAAAATTCTGCTTAAAAAAAAATTAACAATTTTTACCCGTTTTTAGCTACAAGCATAACAACGATAACTACAAAGCGATAACAACGAAGATACACCGGTGAGAGGCCCACTTTGTTCGATATTCACGTACGCACTGACTCAATGTTGCGCAACATTGTGTAAAGAATCCCATTCCATATGGGACTCAAAAAATACTAAAACGCAACACACGAGATGCAAGACTCAATGTCACGGAGCGTCCCGGATGCAAAAAAATGAGTCCGAGACGCAGCTCCGCGACAAAGAGTCCGAACAAAGAATCCCAGTGCGTACTAGGCTTTAGTTAATTAGGGGAGAAAACTAAGATGTTGAAAAACATTATTTTTTCAATGAAATCAAGGGTTTTCTTAAAAAATGACCTTCTATGAAAATACGAGTTTCGGGTCACTTAATACGTATTCTTTTACAATGAATAGAAATGGTAACACTTGCATATCTCCCCAACCCCGTTATAACCAAGTTTAACACTTTAACTCACAAATTTGAGCTCATCTGGTATGATAAATTTTACGTGATTTTAGGGGTGAAACTAATTAGCTAAAGTGTAACTAAAAAAAATCGGAAAGCTAAAAGAAACGAATAAAAACTAATTAAAATATGTAAATTGTTGGTGTGACGCTGCGCTGACCAGAAATCAAGGAAGTTGAGGAAGGTCCTAGATCCGGAGAGGTTCCTGCCAATCTACAGCCCGACTATGATATACAGCCAACGCCTATGACGTTGGTCGTAGGTAGATAATTTGAGTTCAAGAATCTTTAGCACATTCCACCATGATGCAGTATTTAAGCGAATTTTTGTAATAAAAATTAAACTACTGCAATGCCTCAGTTTTTTAGATTTTTTCGTTTTTTGATCACTTGAACTATCATAACTTAAACTATTAAAAAATCTAATAATAATAAAAAATAAAAATAAATGAATAAAATAACAATAATGATATGATTTTAAAAAATCTATATCTATCTATAATACATAATTTGCTGTGTAAGTTGAAATTTGGGGATGCCGTTTGAAAGAACATTAAATTTCCTATCGGCCTGAGCTTTTTTTATGAATTAAGGTTTGAGACATAAAAAAACCCGTTGAAAAGAAAATGTTACCTAATTTGGGAAACCTCGAGTTTTATTCATTCGAGAATTAAACTATGAGAACCAATATTTTCTCAGGATGTAAGAACGTCTGCGCCGAGATGTCACCTTTCCAAAGGTGTAGTCAATTTTACTTTTACTTAGTTAATTAGGGGAGAAAACTAAGATGTTGAAAAACATTGTTTTTTCAATGAAATCGAGGGTTTTCTTAAAAAATGACCTTCTATGAAAATACGAGTTTCGGGTCACTTAATACGTATTCTTTTACAATGAATAGAAATGGTAACACTTGCATATCTCCCCAACCCCGTTATAACCAAGTTTAACACTTTAACTCACAAATTTGAGCTCATTTGGTATGATAAATTTTACTTGATTTTAGGGGTGAAACTAATTAGCTGAAGTGTAACTAAAAATAACCGGAAAGCTAAAAGAAACGAATAAAAACTAATTAAAATATGTAAATTGTTGGTGTGACGCTGCGCTGACCAGAAATCAAGGAAGTTGAGGAAGGTCCTAGATCCGGAGAGGTTCCTGCCAATCTACAGCCCGACTATGATATACAGCCAACACCTATGACGTTGGTCGTAGATAATTTGAGTTCAAGAATCCTTAGCACATTCCACCATGATGCAGTATTTTAGCGAATTTTTGTTAAAAAAAATTAAGCTACTGCAATGCCTCAATTTTTAAGATTTTTTCGTTTTTGATCACTTAAACTATCATAACTGAAAGTAATAAAAAATCTAATAATAATAAAAAATAAAAATAAATGAATAAAATAACAATAATGATATGATTTTAAAAAATCTATATCTATCTATAATACATAATTTGCTGTGTAAGTTGAAATTTGGGGATGCCGTTTGAAAGAACATTAAATTTCCTATCGGCCTGAGTTTTTTTCATGAATTAAGGTTTGAGACATAAAAAAACCCGTTGAAAAGAAAATGTTACCTAATTTGGGAAACCTCGAGTTTTATTCATTCGAGAATTAAACTATTAGAACCAATATTTTCTCAGGATGCAAGATCGGTAAGAACGTCGGCGCCGAGATGTCTCCTTTCCAACAGTGTAGTCAATTTTTCTTTTACTTAAGTACCTAGTTAATTAGGGGAGAAAACTAAGATGTTGAAAAACATTGTTTTTTCAATGAAATCGAGGGTTTCCCTTAAAAACGACCTTCTATGAAAATACGACTTGGGGGTCGCTTTCTACGTATCCTTTTACAATGAATAGAAATGTTATGATACATTTCACGTGATTTTAGGGGTAAAACTAATTAGCTAGTGTAATTTAAAAAAAAAAACCGGAAAGCTAAAAGAAACGAATAAAAAATAATTAAAATATGTAAATTGTTGGTGTGACGCTGCGCTGACCAGAAGTCAAGGAAGTTGAGGAAGGCAAAGATGGATGTAAGGAAGTGCCTCGATAAAATGAACACCAGTTAAGGTAAGAAACCCGACGGACGCAGGTGATGCGGTAAAAGCACTATTGCTGAGATGCCCAACTCGAATAACTCCGTGGCACTTTTCCCGCACCACACACCGCGCCATGACACGGTCACAGCCTTAGCCTTGATGCTGTTTGTCGCCACTACTTTTAGCTCTGCTATCGCTTCCCGCAGGTCATTTCTTTCATACTTATTTATCTTAGCCTATCAGGTCTGCTCCATGTCCACACTGACAACCTGGACATCCAGGATTATGGTAGACTCATTGGGCTCCACAGCAACGATATCTGGCCTTCTTGACAAAGCAGTGATATCTGCTTGACAATTGCATCATTACGTAGTATGCTCAATGTTTGTAACTTCGTGGCACTTTTCCCGCACCATACCCCAAACTGTCACCATGACACAGCCGCGGCCATAACCTTGTTGTTTTGGGTCGCCAACCCTATTAGCTCAGATATTATTTCCTGCTGCAGATCATTTCTACTTTTTTCTCTTCAGCCCGCCAGGTCTGCTCTACATCCTGCAACTGACAACTTAAACACCTAGGATAGTGGCAGACTCATCAGGATTTATGGCAACAATTCTTGCCTTGGTCACTAGGCGTACGATAAAGTCTTTTCCTTTCCACATCCAAGCCACTGATGACAGAGCACTTGATAACTGCGTGGCAACTGCATCATGCCGTAGAATGCTGCCATCATGAGTTCACAGTCACTTCTGCTCTACAAGGTACACAGTTGCACGGGTTCACATTTTTACCATAACAGGCATGTCAAAGGATATCCAATGCCTAAACCTGTAGAACTCCTCACAGAGGCTAATGTGACCACCTGGACAGCCTGAAAATGTCGATAGACTCGGGGTCCCCATGTCTTCTGGAGCCCATACTCAAACACAGATAGACAGACATGAAACCAACGTTTTTCAGCATGGCCTAAAATGTAAAAGTTCCAGTCATGCAGCATGATCGTATGAGCGAATTTTCGTAAATCATTGTATTATATAATAATAGATTGATTTGAAATTTGAGCTTTTTGAGTGCAAGTAAATTGTTAACTATTGATTTTATTGCAAAAAATGTATTCTAAATAATAATCTCCAGTTCAAATAGAGGTTTTAAATTTTTAGCTTTTTTGCAGTTTTCATCGATTTTTTAGCAAATTTTAATGAATTCTAAGTACATTTTACAGCATAATTTTTTACATAAATTTTTGAATGTTCTATTTCATAGTTAATAGACTTTATTTGAGCAATATTCTAAAAGCAAATATGAGTTGAACGATTTTTAGCCGTTTTTAGCTATTTTTAGTGATTTTTTAGTACATTTTTTGAAATTTGACCAATTTAATGTGCTCAAAAGGTGTTGTCCTACAAACTCATCCTTTCTTTTGAAATGCTTGATTTTTTTGGCGAAAGAACGAAGTTTTTATCTCAATTCTATCGAGAGTTATCGTCTGGAATGACACATACATATATATAGATATATATATATATATATATATATATATATATATATTAATTGCTATGCAATTCTTAGGCCGACCCCCAATAATTTTTTTAAAATGTCCACTTTTTTTGTGTAACGTTTTTTGTCCCGAGATGGGAAGCGAGGCCTGAAAAAAAAATTTTTTTTTTTTTTTTCTCGTGAGACGAAGGTTGTGGGTTCGAATCCCGGCCAGGCCTGAAATTTTTTTTTTTTTTTTTTTTTTTTTTTTTTCTCGTGAGACGAATTGCATAGCAAATTATCGGCGAAGCCCCCCTGGCGGGGTCAAGGGGCGGAGCCCCTTGCGAGGCCCGAAGGGCCGAGTATATATATATATATATATATATATATATATACACAAAAAAGAGTTAAAATCCAGGAATCAGTTCAGAATGCCTCAAAATAGATTTCGATGACGAAAATTTTTGAAAATTTCTATTTTAAAATTTTTGGAGCCATTGCAATAGCTTTATTTTTTGAAAAAATTCGCTAAAATGCAAGTGAACATTTGATTTCTGAGAATTTTTGTTTGTTCTTGTTTTTCAATGTTTCTTTCACCTAAAGGTAGACTGGGAAGCAAAATTTGATCTAGGGCTTACGGAATGGGGTTTCATTTCACGAAGTTGATGTTGTTGGACAGTAAATTGATCTGTAAACAGTAAACGTTCTGCTATACCATTTGTTGCCGGGTGGCCTGGTGCGATTGATTTTTGGAATATTCCATTATCATAGCAAAATTTTGAAAACTCAGTACTGGTAAAAATACTTGCGTGGTCTGATACAAGGAATTCTAATTCTAATGTACGACGATGGTAACTTGATTGATTCCGATTTTTCGGATGAGAAAATCGTTCAATTTCTAAATACGAACGAAGACCTTATACGGTTCGTCCAGTTCCGGATTGTTTTAATTTACTCGAAGATGTCGATTTTCGCGCCTGTTTATGGCTATCGTAAGAAACAATGATGTTTGTGCTGGAGTTGATTGAAGGGAAATTAGAACCCCGCAGTGACAGAAACAACTCCATATCGCCGATCACAAAACTTCTCCTTACACTCAGATTCTATGGTCTAGGTGAGTAGTTGTTACCTAATAATCTAATATGACAGTAGTTGATACCTAATAATGTAGCATGAAATGACAATCGAGATCCCTTGGCATCAGAGATGGTGGTGATTCTTTGCTTCGATGTCCTCGTTTTACGTCTGACGCATCCGAGAGGACAGGAGTGTTGTTGTGTTGTGCTGTACCTATCTACTCTTTACTCTTGGACGTCACGAAGAACTATAAATGCTAGTGTTGTAAGCTCTTTGGTTGTAAGGCTGTTTTGTGGGGAAATCATTGTTGTAGTAGTGGTACCCCTTTTTCCCACAGACGAAGTTATCTGAGCAGTTAGCTATCTGAGGGCGTAAAGTTGATTGATAAACGCCCTACCAAATTTGTTCGGTAGGTTGCGGTAACCTGTAGGTATCTACCTGAGGTTTGCCTGAAAGTTACTGCTGTGATCGATAAACAGGCCCTATAGATCTATAGATACCTTCAATAGAAGCCAATATGGGTGATATTCTCAAGATTCGGACACTAGCGCATCCTTACATCGAGGCAAGGCGAAGTCGAAGTTATTTCACCTTGTTGTCATGGTGACGAGTAAACTATGCGAAAATGCGCCATTTGTAGCCACAGCTGGACAATTGCATATCATAGTCTGACCTAGTTCCTAGTCAATATTTTCATTATTTGTAATATGCAAGGTGATAAATTGTATGCAAATACATCAAGTTATTATCAGTTGATGATCTCAAACGCTACGAACGCAAGATTTAATCTGTGGGGTAGAGATCCATATGAAATGTGTGTTGGGGAGTTGATGACACAAGTGTTCTAGATGTTCCAGACATCAGCCGCGAAGATGTGGGTTACCTATCTAGTGTCAGAACTGTTCTTTGAATTAATTGAAACAAAAAATCTTTAGAGTAATGTGAAAGTGGTCATGTGAAAGGATGTGCTATGAGAGCTCTGCCAGCCGGGAATATTAATTATCGCATGTGGAAAGGTGAGTTCCTAGAGTACAGCTATACCTACATACTTTCTGTATATTTATTACTTGTTCATTTACTTCATTGATAAAAACGAAAGTAGGTACCTATTACCTTTTTTGTCCCTAAAATTTGCGTAACTGCAAAACACGCGGAATAACTGCACTACCAATGCCGACTTTATGAAATCTTACCTTCAGAAGAACGCATTTCAAGGTTTTTTCCTTGCAGCTGGTTTTTAATTCATGTTGCATATTCCCTGATTCGATATTTGGCAAACTTGCTAATCAGCGGTTGTATTCATCGGCAAAGCTACTACTTTGTTTAGGCACTTTAAACCAACAGCAAATCTGGTAGGACGTACGTACCTAGATACCTAAGTAGTTTCGTTTCTTTGTGTAGCAACAACCTGCCTTGTTTACTTTGACACACTATCAAATCTCTCCTTTTATTCATTCAATATAACAAGTAAAGCTTCCTCAGTTAAGCATAGTACTACGAACTTATAATAAAACGCTGATGAAGCTACCTGAGCGATGTCTAGGTACCTACACAGCAGTACAGACACCTGAGGAATTTTCAATAATCTTTTCTTTACTATTTTTCTGGTTAATAGTTATTCTCAAAGCCTAAACGAATGAAGTTCTTTAGTTTTCTGACACTTATTAACTACAATAGTTAGTAGGCTCCTAGTCCAAATAAAAACTCGTCCACGTTAGATTGGTATCGTTGACAGCAATCTACAATCAATTATTGCGCTGGCAGGCACGCTTATTATAACATTTAGTCGAATTGAAACTCTGTATTGCTACAATATTATACTTTTTCAAAACAAAACTGTTGAAAAATGGCCTTATAACCACGAATTATGTTGACGTGAGACAGCAAACTTCTTGTGAGAAATAGGTTGGCTGAGTAGCGATTCATTGACGTAGGGCAGCCATGGCTGAAACGCAGCCAACTTCGCAACTCCTTTACATGCATTTTATAATCCACAGGACTGAATTTCGTGTACAGAAGCAATCTTGTGTAATTAATCATGAAACCCAATGTATAGAGAACAATTCTTATTTAATGAAAATTCTTGGTAAATCGCAATATTTATTTACATGTTCATGTAAATGTTTCACTGTTCATAGTGAACTAAAACCAAATCAATGTTGTTCACTTTAATTTACATATAATAATAAAATATTTAAAAAAGTTGTTAATTAAATCAGATTATTTATTCTTTCTAATATTGGGTTGTTTTTTACTCCGAGTTCAAATCCAAACGTAGCTTCATAACTTTGATTATAGTACGGTTTTTGTAGAAGACTGTTTACTTATGCAGCTGACATGTTTACACTCAGCACGCGGGTAATTCTTAAAGGAAATATTTGAAAAAACCTGTGAAACCTCGACGTTTGAAATGAAAATGGAAGTTTTGCTCTCCTGTGTTGGTCATCCTGCCCACGCCCCACCTTGTTGGAGAGCTGGTTCCCCACTATGTTTCACTGCACACCGCTAAAACTGGTTTCACATGAAGCGGAAGGACGGAAAAACCAGTGGAGGGGTGGTGGAGTCGGGAAGATTGTTCACATGATGTCAAAGCCCGGAACCTTGGTGAACGGAATCATAACCTTTCTACTGAAAGCCTCTCTGATCTGAAACCTCTACTTAAGGTTATCAACATTCCTGTCCAATGAGCTTGCGTGGAGCTCAGCAAAACGGGAAAACGGAATACAAATTTCGTCTGTTGTCCGCCCGTGCCATCTTCAACTGTTGTCCCAACAGCCAATCAGATTGGTTCCGTCTTTCCGCTTTCTGCACTCGTTCCGCTCCATGTGAAACCAACTTAACAATTCTCGCTTTCACCGTCTTTTCTTATATTTTCTTACTGAAAATTGTGTTTTTTCTTTTCATTTTTGGCTTTTTGATCATTTTGTCGGTCGTGATATTTGATACCAAGTTTCGGAACCGATGGAGCCAAACACAAAAGCTCAAAGTCACAGGCACGGTCGGGGACACCGCAAAATGATCCAGGTAAACTGTTGGATGGTTTTATTTTATCATATCAAATATCTTTTCTTACATAAATTGTTTTAGGTACCTACCTACCTAAGTTACAAACAACATAAAAATATAAAACTAGAAAGCAACATGTATCAACATAAAATTGAAATATATTAAGAATAGTAGGTATATATTAGTTTCAGAGAACAAGAACTCAGTGACAAAAACATAAACAATATTTCTGAGTCTGGAATGAGTTTGAAGCACTTGAATTTGAAATTGCAAACTGATTCGGGCAGACTGATTTCAAATTGCACACAGCGAGGAGCTATCTTGATCTGATGAGGGAAGCCACGTAGATCCAGACGGAGAGGATGTTGCAGGGGAAAGCTCTGACGTAGACAGCAGCCGAGAACTCCATTTCAGGAGCGTCGTTCAGATGGACTCCTGTCGACTTGACGGCCTCCACCAGCGCCGACGGACCCGAATAGGGTTGGTTGATGGGGAAACCGCACATCTGCACAAAAACAGGAAAGGAAATTTATTCATACATTTTATTTATTTATTCGTATGCAAACAATGGCGTAGTTCGAGGAGCGGCAGGGTGGGCAGAGCCCCTCCAACAATCATAGAGGATGCAGAAGTTCGTTGTACGAATACAAATAAAATTAATAATTTTACGTTTCTAATATCAGTACCTAACACCTTCAATTGGAGAATGTAATTCGTAAAAAAACAATTATTATTATACGAATCCGCTTGCCTAGCAACTTCAGAAGCTCTTTGAGATACAGAGTGTTTACAAAAGGACGCTATTTTTAAAAATGCCAAAACAACACTTTAATTTAAATAAATAAATAAAAAAGACATCATTGGATTCAGGAGAACCTCCGGTTTAAGTATGAAATATTATGTCATTCATGTGAGCCCCTCTGGCCTGATGGCACACGGGTCATTCCATGTCAATTCAACACACCCAATTTACCTCACCATTTTAGATTTTGCTCAAATTTAGTATATTCATAGTAGGTGTTGAGACTAAGAAAAATACCAAATTTTAAATTTTTATCTCAAACCGTTTCTTAAATATGGCTATGTAAAACTTACAAAATCTCGACAAAAAACCATGAACGGATTTTATACTATTCGCTCTAGGAACTGTCCTAATTGAGCTAGAGAGCTGGGAGAGGTATCATTTTGCAGCTTTTTTTATGCTCTTTCCAGTGATATACAACAGGACATAGGTTCTAATAAAACAATTTTGTCAAAATAAATACAAATTTTGATTTAATTTTTTTCCAAAAAGTGAATAATTTAAAATTTCAAAATATTCCTATAATACTTAGTACTGTTGTAAATAATTGTAAATAATGTGACAAAATATAAATATGGGATGATAATGGGTTCATTGTTGAAAAAAAAAAATTCCTGACACTAGTTTTCCACTAATAGCCCGGTTTTGACTAAATAATAAACATACGTACCTACCTACTTTTAAAAAAGTGGTAAGCTATTTAATTAAATATATAAAGGTATACTATGTATAAAGGTAAAAAAATATCAGAAATATTAATTCAAAATACTATCTTGTTAAAACAAAACCAATAACCATAGATACCGATATTCTAATAAAAATTAAGTTAATTAGGTTGCTTACTTTAATTTTATACAATTTAAAATAAGTTAATCGCCTATTATAGTAAAACAAAAATCTTGAACATTTCTATAACAATAAATTTGAAAAAGGAGTTTTTAGGTAATTGTAATGAAAAAACCTTTAGATTATCACATAGGTATTCATTGCATTAAGCAAAAATACAAAGCTTTTCAGCTAAATTTTAGCCATCTTCAGGTATTCACTGGTATACACTTCAGTGTATACCTGAAGATGGCTAAAATTTAGCTGAAAAGCTTTGTATTTTTGCTTAATGCAATAAATACCTACCTATGTGATAATCTAAAGGTTTTTTCATTACAATTACCTAAATTATGGAGGATCATCACAAGAAGACTTCACCAACTCTTCTGAGATTATTGAAAAAGGTATGAAAATAGTCTAAATAGTTATGTAATAATTCTGGTACAAACAGCTTAATCAAAATTTACATAATATTATACATATTTATGATGATGAGTAGGTATACGAGTAGGTAAGTAAATGTAACACAAATGGTGCAGTACTAACGATAATGTTTAAACAACTATCTAGATTAACACTAACCTGAGGAAAAATTGACAGCAGTTTCCCCAAACATTATCTCAGTTTACGGATCTACATTTTGTAAAAGCCAGTTGGGTTACATTTACTTACCTACTCATCATCATAAATATGTATATTATGTAAATTTTGATTAATCTGTTTGTACCAGAATTATTACATAACTATTTAGACTATTTTCATACCTTTTTCAAATTTATTGTTATAGAAATGTTCAAGATTTTTGTTTTACTAATTAATAGGCGATTAACTTAGTTTAAATTGTATAAAATTAAAGTAAGCAACCTAATTAACTTAATTTTTATTAGAATATATCTATGGTTATTGGTTTTGTTTTAACAAGATAGTATTTTGAATTAATATTTCTGATATTTTTTTTTACCTTTAAACATAGTACCTATACCTTTATATATTTAATTAAATAGCTTACCTCTTTGGTAAAAGTACGTATGTTTATTATTTAGTCAAAACCGGGCTATTAGAGGAAAACTAGTGTCAGGAATATTTTTTTTAAACAATGAACCCATCATCATCCCATATTTATATTTTGTCACATTGTTTACAACAGGACTAAGTATTTATAGGAATATTTTGAAAATTTTAAATTACCTATGTACTTTTTGGAAAAAAATTAAATCAAAATTTGTATTTGTATTTTGACAAAAAAATTTTATTAGAACATATGTCCTGTTGTATATCACTGGAAAGAGCATAAAAACGCTGCAAAATGATACCTCTCCCAGCTCTCTAGCTCAATTAGGACAGTTCCTAGAGCGAATAGTATAAAAGCCGTTCATGGTTTTTTGTCGAGATTTTGTAAGTTTTACATAGCCATATTTAAGAAACGGTATGAGATAAAAATTTAAAATTTGGTATTGTTCTTAGTCTCAACACCTACTATGAATATACTAAATTTGAGAAAAATCTAAAATGGTGAGGTAAAATTTATATTTAAAGTGTGTTGATTTGGTATGGAATGACCCACACACGGTTAAGAAAGTTGGCGATGACTGCCCCACAGTTCTCCCAGCTGAGATCCTCGATGACTTGCCAAATTTCTTCCTTCAAATCCGTGATAGTGCGAGGTCTCTCGTAGACTTGAGACTTGACAAACCACCATAAGAAGAAGTCGCAGGGAGTCAGGTTCACGACCTTTTACCGGCCAATTTTGATCTCCTCGAAATAAAATCAAACGATTTGGAAACCTTTCGTGCAACAGTGTTAAGGTCGCTGCAGCACTGTGGCATGGGGCTCCGTCTTGTTGAAACCATAGCTCGTTGATATCGAGTTTATCAAGATGGAGCCACAGAAAGTCTGTAATCCTGGTGGGATAACGTTCTCCATTAACAGTAACTGCCTGCCCTCTCTCATTTTCGAAAAAATAAGAGCCGATAACGCCGCCTGCCCAAAATCCGCACCAGACGGTCACACGCTCTGGATGCATTTCTCTCTCTTGAATTTCGTGAGGATTTTCTGTTCCCCAAATCCGACAGTTTTGTTTGTTTACAAATCCCGACAAATGAAAATGTGCCTCATCAGAAAAAATTATTTTTTTAACGAACACATCGTCCTCCTCCTGCTTGGCTAAGATCCAATCAGCAAAGATTCTTCTTTTACCGTGATCTGCTGGCTTCAACTCCTGCACAAGTTGGGCTTTGTAAGCGTGCATCTTGAATCTTTCACAAGGATATTCCGAACAGTGCCAGTTTACAGAACAGTAAAAAAAACTGCGGCCAATTCAAAAAGAGTGTCCTTTTGTAAGCACCCTGTAGAGTTAAGTATTAAAGTGATTTAGTGGGAAAATGAAAAGTGCCTTTTGTTAATTTCTCTGTATGCAGAGCACCCAGAGCTGTGGCAGCCAGACCATAAATTGCTAAATTGCGGCTAAAATTGCTGAATAGCCCACTGTTATCCTCCTTCTAATCCTTCAACAAAAGGGAGTAATTTATTTTCTTTAAAAATGACGACTCCCACATGCGACGCCTTTTCTTTTTTCGCTTTTCCTCCGCTAGATGGTCTAAAATGAGGATAGCCGCCGCGGAAACCGCAATTGTGGATAGCGCGGGTGCGATCTGTTTGTTGAAAATCCTCACGGGCAACTGATCGTCACAAATGCTCAAGCAGTGTGAACAGAGGGCTCGTTTGTGTTCGTGCTCTTCAAAACTGGCGAGCAACGCGAATGCTCAATGCTCGGGGATGTTCAGGCAGTGTAAACGGGGCTTTAGGTACCTATGTTACTACGATTATGATAAAATATTTATGTATCTTAATTTTACACGATAAATACTTGCATTACTCTCAAATTTCTAATCATCAGAGGTATTTAAATCAAATTCCAGTTTAGGCACATATATTTTGTGATAGAAATAATTTTATTGATCGTGATGATGGAGAATTTTTAAAAATTGTATCTGGTTGTTACCATTCCATTGTAACATAGTTCGAATTTGGCCATTAGGTACTTAGGTATTGCTTTTTATTCCATTGTGAAAATTATATAAGTGACACTAAAACTGAACCTTCCAAAACTAGACCGAATTCCTGGTTTAAAAAAAAGGAATCATGAAAATCTGACGGTATTAGTTAAAACATGATTTTTTACTATTACCCCTTTTTTTTACTATTCACTCCCTTTCATAATTAAATTTGAAATTCCTTTTTGCGATCCAAAACAAGACAGAATTCATAGTTGAACAAGAAAAGAATCACGAAAATCGGACGAGAATTGTTAAAATACCACAATTTATCAGTATTACCCCCTCCATTCACCCCCTCCTATGATGAAATTTGTTCCAAAACTATATCAAATTCTTAATGGAAGAAAAAAAGAATCACGAAAATAGGTCGAGATTTGTAGACAGACTTCCTAGTTGAACAAAAAAAGAATCATGAAAATCTGACGGTATTAGTTAAAACATGATTTTTTACTATTACCCCCTCCATTCACCCTCTTTCATAATTAAATTTGAAATTCCTTTTTGCGATCCAAAACAAGACAGAATTCATAGTTGAACAAAAAAATAATCACGAAAATCGGACGAGAATTGTTAAAATACCACCACGATTTATCAGTATTACCCCCTCCATTCACCCCCTCCTATGATGAAATTTGTTCCAAAACTATATTGAATTCTTTATGGAAGAAAAAAAGAATCACGAAAATAGGTCGAGATTTGTAGACAGACTTCCTAGTTAAACAAAAAAAGAATCATGAAAATCTGACGGTATTAGTTGAAACATGATTTTTTACTATTACCCCCTCCATTCACCCCCTTTCATAATTAAATTTGAAATTCCTTTTTGCGATCCAAAACAAGACAGAATTCATAGTTGAACAAAAAAAGAATCACGAAAATCGGACGAGAATTGATAAAATACCACGATTTATCAGTATTACCTCCTCCATTCGCCCCCTCCTATGATGAAATTTGTTCCAAAACTATATCAAATTCTTAATGGAAGAAAATAAGAATCACGAAAATCGGTCGAGATTTGTAGACCAAATTCCTAGTTGAACAAAAAAAAAAAGAATCATGCAAATCTGACGGTATTAGTTAAAACATGATTTTAGCGAATTTTTGAAGAAAATTAAGCTATTGCTCTCGCCTCAAAATTTGTAGAATGTGAATTTTTGAAAACATTTTATGCAGAAATCCGTTTCAGGCTATTCTGAATCATATTCTGAAGTTTAACGCATTTTTTTAAATGTATGTATGTATGTATTTATGTATATATGTATGTATGTATGTATGTATGTATGTATGTATATGTGTCATTCCAGACGATAACTGTCCGTAGAATTGTGCTAGAAACTTCAAACAAATTTTAAAATGTTAAGGACACAAAACGAAAGTTTAAGTTCGTTGGCCAGCATGATCGGATTACATCTTCGGGTTGAAATCTTCAAAAATGTAGTCAAAAATTTCAAAATAGCATGTTTTTTGCAATTTGTTGTGCGAAATAATTTTTTCAGCATACTAACATGTGGTATATTCGGAATCAGCGTAAAATTTCCTATAAGAATATGTATCAAGTTTTCAAAACTTTCAAAGTTGAAAAATCAGTCAAAAATCGAAATAATGCCGTTCGCTAGTTGTAAAAATCGGTAATATTTGCATGAAACATTGTCCAAATTCAGATTGAACTACTCTTATGGAAGTATCCCTGTATAACCAATCCTAGAACCATGCTGTTTAAAACGTAGGTAGTAGGTGCTTGTTTAAAATTTCATTCCATGTTTGTCTATCAAAATCATAAACTAAAATTTCTCTACACGATCAATAGCGACTGAAATGTCGAAGATTTCTTCAAAAATTCGCTCATGGGGTCATGCTGCATGACTGGACTTTTTTACTATTACCCCCTCCATTCACCCCTTTCATAATTAAATTTGAAATTCCTTATAGTTGATCAAGAACAAGATAGAATTCATAGTTGAACAAGAAAAAATCACGAAAATCGGAGGAGAATTGTTAAAATACCACGATTTATCAGTATTACCCCCTCCATTCACCCCCTCCTATGATGAAATTTGTTCCAAAACTATATCAAATTCGTAATGGAAGAAAAAAGTCCAGTCATGCAGCATGACCCCATGAGCGAATTTTTGAAGAAATCTTCGACATTTCAGTCGCTATTTACAACTAGCGAACGGCATTATTTCGATTTTTGACTGATTTTTCAACTTTGAAATTTTTGAAAACTTGATACCTACATATTCTTATAGGAAATTTTACGCTGATTCCGAATATACCACATGCTGAAAAAAGTAGTAAATTTTAGTATGCTGAAAAAATTATTTCGCACAACAAATCGCAAAAAACAGGCTATTTTGAAATTGTTGACTACATTTTTGAAAATTTCAACCCGAAGATGTAATCCGATCATGCTGGCCAACGAACTTGAACTTTCGTTTTGTGTCCTTAACATTTTAAAATTTGTTTGAAGTTTCTAGCACAATTCTACGGACAGTTATCGTCTGGAATGACACATACATACATATATACAAATATACATACATACATACATAAAAAAATGCGTTAAACTTCAGAATATGATTCAGAATAGCCTGAAACGGATTTCTGCATAAAAGTTTTTCAAAAATTCACATTCTACAAATTTTGAGGCGAGAGCAATAGCTTCATTTTCTTCGAAAATTCGCTGAAACATGACTTTTCATTTAATATTTCATGGTCCCTCAATTTGTGATCTGAAGCTATTTGTTGAAGTACATTTTTCCTTACATAGTTTTCTTAGCTCTGGGGATAATTCAAAATTTTCGTCCGACAGCAAACAATGTCACGTTTTTTTTTTCACCCACTATCGATCGTTGCCAGAGAGAGAGAGTTACACTCCCCGATTTCCCATCCCACAAAAATTGTTCGTTGGAAAGTTTGTTGCTCTGTGAATTTATAACACGTGAATCCTTATTCCAATGGGTCAATTTCCCCATCCTTAACCCTCCTGAAAAGTCCTAGCTTATGTATATTAACTATTTTTGGGACTCTTACTGGATCAATCCACTACTCTGCTGGGGTTTTTCTCCCTAGTTCAATACTCAGTTGATTTTTCTCACAAAAATGGTTTACTACTAGGTGATGCAGTTACCAGGGAAGCCAATGGCATATCCATTCACTTTTTATGTGCGTGTAGCGTTGTTACTTTTGAACAGTTTAATCGCAACTCTTGATAATTATTTTTGTCATTCGTATAACTCACCTATAAAATGTGCCTAGTATGATAAAGTACGCTATTGAAGTTTATGTGCCATAGCAAAGACATAAAATGTCAAAACTTATGAAACTTAACTTAAAACTTCATTTTCTACGAAAATTCGCTAAAAATTGGTTGCTTTTCTATATCGTTATTATCCGATAAACGATATCTTCCCAACCAATATATCGGTGTATCGGTAGTTAGTGCAAAATATAATATCGATAGTCAGTATCGATATATTTGTCTTGATACCCATCCCTAGAAGTGTTTCCCTCTTCTTCCATGTCCACCCAATGATTCTGTGTCCATCTATTCTGTGTGAATTACATATTTTCTACCAACCGGGCTGTGACACGAAATCTCGATCTCAACCAATCAAATACTCGGGATGGGTATCGATGTATCGATGTTTCAAAAACATCGATGTTTTCCCCCAAACATCGATGTTTTTTTCATCGATGTTTACTCCGATGTTTTTTAAACAACGATGTTTTTTCCCAGACATCGATTTTTTTTTAAATGTGTTTTTTTGTCGTTAATGTAAAAATGATGGTTCTTTTTATACCTGAACAATAATTATTCTTGTTTTATAAATGCTTTTACAACTTTTTTGCTTTTACAAAATTTTTTACAACTTCTTTACAATTTTTCAGTGTTTTAATGCGAACATTTTCTTTCTACTTTTCTGCTATTTTACTTATGTAGGTACTATTATTAAAATTGTTGAAAAGAACTACTTTTTTCCGCAAATTTTCTAAGAAAATTAGTTTTTTCTTTTGGTTTTCTAAAAACCATCGATGTGTCGAAACATCGATGTTTTTTCTCCGATGTTTTTTAGACATCGATGTTCCTTTAAAAAAAAACATCGATGTTTTGTTCATCGACACCCATCCCTATCAAATACAGCCAGAGCAACAAATGAATAAATGATAGTGGAGTGGGGGAACTCAGTTTCTGTAAACCACATTGTTAACACCAATCAGGTTCGGTATAATCTCCGTGAATCACAAAAAACGTAGCTACTGCCGCTATTGCGCATGCGTAATACTAGTGTATAAAATGTTGGGAGCCGCTTTCCTTCTCATACCTAGGGACGTTCTGATGCCACTTTCGATACGGTATTTGATATCGAATCAGTATCGAATCAATGGTATCAATATCGATACAGTATCGAAAGAAAAGTATCGATATAAGTAGTATCAAATGAGTACCTACATGGTGTTGATACAAGCTAAAAAAAAATTCTAGACAAAACCTGACGTTTGTAATCATACAAAAGCTTTATTATGATACAAAATGCAAAGATAATATTATATTTTTTATGTATTATTTCGAGATATAAGTATAATACAAATAGTTAATTAACCAAACCACTCTCTGTCACGAACGCTGTCCAGGAAGATTAGTTTGTCGAGAGCAATCTCTTCTTATCAGTGCCGATATCGAAATGGCATGAATTGGAAACACCGCCACCACCAACCATAGGTGTTGCGTCTTCTAAAGCAAGCTACTACTACTTCTCTATTTACAAAACTGAGCACTCGGAGTTTCAATACTTATTGTTGAAAGATACACCTAACGAAAATTTAAAATTATGTTAATCTAAAAAGGAAGTACTCATTCGATACTGTGGATTTTCTTTCGATACGACTTCAATATCGGATGATTCGATACCAATATAATACCAGTAGTATCGAAACAAAAGTATCGATACCTACTCATTTCGGTAGTATCAATCAATTTCAAAAGTTTTGACATTTTCATGTCTTTCATATGGCACATAACAAAAAAATCGTCATGAAAAAAATTGTCCCAAGTGGCCACAACGATGATTATGACCATCAGAAATGACGTTGACCATTCATAGGTAAACACATGAAAATGTCCCAATGCGTTGCAGACTCGTATGCAAGCGTTAGGTTTAACTTAGAGTAATAAATTTAACTTAGAGTAATAAATCAGCATTCCTTGACACTACAATGGCTTAGAGGTCATGAAATGTCGTGGTAAAATGAGAGCATTTGACATGGATATGTCTTTGCTCTGGGGGGTCAACCAAAAATTTCCGTGATGCAAAATTTGTGTCACAATTTCAGTGTTTTTCACGTACAACCCAGCCGTTGCTAGGGGAATGGAACTTCCGCAGTTTTCATCGCACATAAATCGTTTGCCACTCGTTGGAAAACGCTTGATTTATGTGATAAATGTTCACATCTCAAGATACCAATTTCCCCCTCCTTACGTACCTGGCTACATTCCTAAACTAAGTTGATTGGACTATAAACAATTTTAATAAGCCGGTTACAATATTCTTAACGTAAAGCAATAGTAGCATCATTTACTCCACTCCATAGGAAACATGTTCATCCTCTTGACAACAGTCGATTTATTTTCTTTTAACATGATACAAATAACTATATATATATATATATATATATATATGCACATTTTACTATTTCCGTAAATAAAATAGGTATAATAAAAATATATTCAATGTGCTTTTCAAACATTTTAAAAGAAAAGAAAATTTTTCGTCAGTTTAGCTATAATTCAGCTTCTGCTCTGACGAAATCAGTATGTGTAACACTTTTTGAGATGGCTACCTTCTTCTTCAGTAAAATTAAAGAATAAAGACTATAATTCTAATTTGAAAACAACGAAAAACCCAAGAAGAAACCCAAAAGAACAAAGAAAAACCCAAAACCCACTCGAGATGATTGATGAATGATTGTCCATTGAGTGAATTTTGTCCACTCGAGATGAATGATTTTCCATCTATTTCATGTGAATTACATATTTTCTACCAACCGGACTGTGACACGAAATCTCGATCTCAGCCAATCAAATACAGCCAGAGCAACAAGTGAATAAATGATAGTGGAGTGGGGGACCTCAGTTTCTGTAAACCACATTGTTAACACCAATCAGGTGCGGTATAATCTCCGTGAATCACAAAAAACGTAGCTACTGCCGCTATTGCGCATGCGTAATACTAGTGTATAAAATGCTGCGAGCCCCTTTCCTTCTCACACCACTTGCGGCACTTGCTCGTTCCTACTCCTGCTGTTGTTCTGTCACTCGAAGTCTCCAAATCTCTCTAAGTAAGTTCTTTTGATATTTTTATATTACTGAGTTCTAATATTAGGGTTGCTACCAACTACCTTGTAAAACTCTTGCAGGGTATTTTTATTAGGGTGGTCCAAAATAGAAACCTAACTAGGTAGGTATGGCGCATCAGGGAAAGTCAGGGAATTCTTTGCGTCGGGAAAAGTCGAGGAAATATCAGGGAATTCTTTTAGTTGAAAACTTGGTTGTAATAATTTGAAAGGTTTTTAGGTATACTCCTAAACAATCAAACTTCAATAGCGTACTTAATCATACTAGGTACATATATTATTTCATAGGCGAGTTATAGGAGTGACAAAAATAATTATCAAGAGCTGTGGTTAAACTGAATGTAGCAACGCTACACGCACGTAAAAAGTGAATGGATATGCCATTGGCTTCCCTGGTAACTGCATCACCTAGTAGTAAACCATTTGTGAGAAAAATCAACTGAGTATTGAACTAGGGAGAAAAAACCCAGCAGAGTAGTGGATTGATCCAGTAGAGTCCCAAAACTAGTTTGTATACATAAGCTAGGACTTCTCAGGAGGGTTAAGGAGGGAGAAATTGGCCCATTGGAATAAGGAATCACGTGTTATAAATTCACAAAGCGACTTTCCAACGAACGATTTTTGTGGGATGGGAAAATCAGGAAGTATAACTCTCTCTCTGGCAACGATTGGTAGTAGGTGAAAAAAACGTGACATTTTTTGCTGTCTGACGAAAATTTTGAATTATCCCCAGAGCTAAGAAAACCATTTATGGAAAAAATGTACTTCAACAAATAGCTTCAGATCACTAATTGAGAGACCATAAAATATTGAATAAAAAGGCATGCAGCATGATCGTAAGGGTGAATTTTCGTAATTTATCGTATTACATTTAGGGTAAATTGTTATGTTATTTGAGCTCTTCGAGGACAATGAAATTGTTAAATATGAGTAGACAACATATAAGTAGTCTTTTCTTCCCTTCAAATCATACGATTTTGGTTTTGGAGGCATTAAAGGTACAAAAAAATGACGGAAAACAAGAAAAAATTGAATTTGATATTTTTTGTCAGGGAAATAGAAAAAAGTGTGTGTGTGCGTGCGTGTTTTCGAGATTCTTTTTTGTTTGATCCCAATTTTAGTCTAGTTGTGCAACAGACCTCGGAAATTTTGAATTCCGTGGTGGAAGAGGGGGGAAGTAGGGGGCAAAGCCGGAATTTTTTTTTTTTTTTTCGTCAAATTTTGTTGACACAGTCCAGGCTACAATTCTCAACCAATTTTCGTGATTCTTATTTGGTTCGATTCCAATTTCAGTCTAGTTGTGCAACAAAGCTCGGAAATGTGGAATTCCATGATAGAAGAGGGGGGAAGTAGGGGGCAAAGCCGAAAAAACGTGTTTTTTTTCGACCAATTCTGTCGACGTCGACCAGGCTACAATCCTCAACTAATTTTCGTGATTCTTATTTGGGTCGATTCCTATGTCAATCTAGTTGTGCAACAGACCTCGGAAATTTTGAATTTTGTGATGGAAGAGGGGGAAAGTAGGGGGCAAAAACGGAAAAACGCGGTTTTTTTTTCGACGAATTTTGTCGACAACGTCCAGGCTACAATTCTCAACCTATTTTCGTGATTCTTATTTGGTTCGATCCCAATTTTTGTTTATTTGTGCAACACATCTCGGAAATTTTGAATTTCGTGATGGAAGAGGGGAAAAGTGTGGGGCAAAGCCGAAAAAACGTGCTGTTTTTCGACGAATTTTGTCGAAGCCGCCCAGGCTACAATCCTCAACCAATTTTCGTGATTCTTATTTGGTTCGATTTCAATTTTAGTCTAGTTGTGCAACAACCCTTGGGAACTCCGGATTTACTGTCGTGGTGGGGGTGGAGGGGATAATTGCCGATTCTTTCAGGCGCTGCCTAAGCTACAAATCTCGACCGATTTTCGTGATTCTTATTTTCTTCCATTAAGAATTTGATATAGTTTTGGAACGTATGTCAGGAGTTTTAAATTTCATCATAGGAGGGGGTAATACTGACAAATCTTGGTATTTTAACAATTCTCGTCCGATTTTCGTGATTTTTGTTCAACTATGAATTTGGTCTTGTTTTGGATCTTATATAAGGAATTTCAAATTTAATCATGAAAGGAGATGAATGGAGGGGGTAAAGCCTCTGATGTGGTAGGGACCGTGTTTGCACTGGCCTCGAGAAAAACTAATGTTAGGAGGCTAGACGAGAGAGAAAGGGAGCAAAATACTGCGCATGAATATAGCGCCTAAACTAAAAATATCACGCACCTGTGAGGTGCGCGCGACTAGCGGAAGGTTAAAATTGGAATCAAACAAGTCGAGGATTGTGGCTCGTCAAAATTTGTCAAAGACATTTTTGAATGGGTTGTTCTCCATCTCCCTCGACCAATTCCAATAGGTCGTCCCACTTGAATACGAAGTCTCCCCTGGAAGACCTAGCTTCTGAGGGACGTCCTGAAACAGAACCACTCTTTGTAGGAAAGGGCGGATGAGGTCAAAATATTACACTTGAAAAATCTACTTTCGATTAACTGTTGTTTTCTTTGATTTCAGATCATTTGAAGATGAATCCTTCAGACAAGAACAGGACTAACCAATGCAACCCTAACCACGAGAAGACAGGCCCAGGCCACAACGCCGGCTATCACGGCACAGGTACCACTTTACTATCTACAGTGAACTAAATATTAGTCATCCAGCATGACCACATACTAGGGATGTGAAAAAAATCGATTTTCCCCCTTTCGATTTAATCGATTTTTTGGATAAAAAATCGATTAAAATCGTATGAAATTTAACCTCTTCAATTCAATGGCTCAATTTGATTTTTTAAAGTAATTCTGAAGAGCACTTCATGGTATGCCCATGGATGAACCCTGGTATGCCCAGTAACACCTCTACTGTCTGGGCAAATAAGGCAAGGTGAATAAAAAGATAACTCATAAAAAATGGAAATCTATAAAAATGTTAGGTAATAGGTATAAAATGTATTTTAAAAAAAATTGTACCATTCGAAAACTTGAAAATTTTATACATATAGAGGAACTTCTAAACGGTAGTACTTTTTGAGGGTTGAGAGTTTCACAGTAGGCTTCTCAAATTTTTAAAATGTTTTATTGCTAAGTAAGCGCTTTCGCCATTATCGGCCTCGTCAGAGATTATATTTAGTGATTCGGTACTTCGGAACTTTCGTTTTTTGCCTATTTTGTGGCCTCTTCAACATCCCAAAGGGTACCTTAGAGATTGGAATGTTTCGTCGTATTTGTTAATATGAAACTGTGGAAATCTGGTTGATTTATCACTTATTGTCTTATGAATGTGTCCTTATATGTTTAAGGGCGTCAATATTGTCAATTTAAATTGAGAAAGGATGACGAAAAATTTCACTATTAACATTGTTAAAAAAAAAAGAAAAGTTTTAAAGTCAAATAAAATACAGAAAAAAGCCACAGTTCCTTTGAGCCTGACGGCTAAAATTAAAAAAGATGAATATGCTTTAGCCGTACACGACTCACTCCTCGTCGATTCTCTGAACCCGACCCCCCATCGGCCTCTGAACTCTGTTTATCATTCAAAACAAAAAAATGTTTTAGCTCCTCGCTCTCACTTTATTACAGAAATGATCACGACCATTGAGCTCTTGCGAGATAATGATCTCCTAATAGAAACTCGCGAGTAAACATTCACTTTATTATAGAAATGATCACGACGATTGAGCTCTTGTGAGATGATGATCTCCTAATAGAAACTCGCGAGTAAACATTCACTTTAAAAAGGAAAGAGCCTAAAGAGGCTACATACGAAATTACAGCTTCCTATAGTGTAAAGTATAGAAATTACCTATTAAAATAATTTAACCACCGCTTCACAAATCTAACCGTTCTCGCAATATTCGGATCACCTACTATGAATCACATAATCGAAACACCAGCTCAATGAAATCATCAGAAATTAACAAGCGGTTGCAATCATGTTCACAATATCAATAATTGAGAATGATCACCTGTGTGTAAACAATTATTCATATAACCATGCTCATAACTCAGCTTGTTGGCCACGCACTTCGCAGTAGTTAATATAGTATGGTTGGATAAATCGAGAGCTTTCGAACGAATGGTCAACGAATTTTGTGGGATGAAAAACGACGAAGTATCATATCCCTAGCAACGACTCGGTTGTAAGCGGAAATCATCACAATTATTGGCGCTACTTTCGTTGCACTCTCGTGGGACATTTTTCGGTAGTTAGGTCACGGCTAAAGCATATTCATGCTAAAAGCTTTTCCTCCGCTTGGATTCGAATAACAACAACATAGATCTATGTTGTTGTTTCATTCTCATTGCTAGTCACGGCTAACGTGACGAATCAATCATGAGTTTATTAGTCGTTGCTGTTGATGACAAGTTCGCGTCATCTCGTTCGATCATGAGTTTAACACCTCGTTTCTTCGACAAATCGTAAGGAAAAAAATGTACGATTAGTTTGTACGATAAAATCTAAAATGTGGCTTAAAACAGTACCACCCAAAAAGTCCGATTATCAATCGATGTTTTCCCAAAAATCGATTCTTTCGATTTTCCAAAAAATCGATTTAATCGATTCTAACATAGATTTTTCACACCCCTACCACATGCAGGGTGTCTCACTTTTGGGCGCACCACCGGCTAGGGTTCAATTCTACTACTGATTTGTGACTTTTTTGTCCTATAAATTATATTGCTTCCGAGTCTACCTAAAGGTAGCGCAAGCATTGTTTTCACTTGCGCGAGAAAAACAAATTTTTGGCCTCCAAAATCAAAATTTGCACTCGCATTTTACGTTAAAGACCATTCTGAACAATTTTAGTTCCGTGTCTGTCTGTGTGTGTATCTGTCGTGTGTCCGCAAATCCCTGTAACAAGCTTATTTTCCACAGTTATCATCCGATCTGGAATGTGCGGGTCCTCTATCAGTTTCATTGTTGCCGAATCAATAATACTTCACTCTGCGCATGCGCAAACGTAAATTCCACTATGTTCTATTTTTTCACGCCTTAGTCGTCCGATCTCGCTCAAATTTGAATGATGGGAAGATGACAATTTGATTATCCCATATCAATTTCAACGTAATTGTATCATTAATAGCTACTGCCCATGCGCCTATGTGAAATCCTTGTAACGACCATACTGTTTTACGGTTGTAGGCGGTTCCCTATCGTGCAACCGTTGTGTGAAGTTAGCAGTTGCGAAACATGAATTGTCAAAAACACAACTTACAATTATAACTTTGTTTACAAGTATGGTTGTGTTATTTTGTTTGTGACAACAGAAGCATTAGACAAAGCTATGTTTTCCAAGTATAAAAGCCTAGAGCCAGTCTTATTTGGAAATACCTTCTTACAGTTACCGACGAAAAACTAAAAAACCTAGTCAGTCTGCTTAACTTGTTTTATTCAGAAAGAAATCAATCCTAGTAGGCAATAAAAGTTGCCTATTAATTGTTACTTGATAGATAACAAAAAAATATCAAATTTTGTATTTGCACGAATCAAATTAACTAAAGCCTTGAATGAAAATATAAATCTGAAATTTAGAATTTGTAATCAGAATTAATCTTTAAAATTTATTTAATATGTTTTATTTATTTATTTTTAGATATAATTTATTTATATATATATATATATATATATATATATATATATATATATATATATATATATATATATATATATATATATATATATATATATATGCATGTACTCCCCAATCTACGCACAGAAAATAAATTAATGGGGGGGGATTACTGTTACCCTGAAAGTTTTCGAGATCTCGATATTTCAATATTTCAGCCCTTAATTGATCAACAACACTGCCCCCTGATGTGCCTGACGTTACTGGCATATCAAAGGCCGATGTATGATTAATGTTGGATAGTTATTACAACTATTAATACGGAAATGATAAACCTTTTAATAATTCGCCCTGTTCATGTCAGGCAGTGTTGCCAGACGTCGGGGTACATGTCCCCCCTTTCCACGCACTGATCCCCCCCCCATTTTAGTAGAAAATAAAGCTATCGCAGTGGTTCTAAAATTTCAAAATAAAAAAATTTCGAACATTTTCTTCGTTGAAATGTATTGAGGCATTTCCGACACGAATTTTCGTGTGTGTGGGTGTATGCGTGTGTATGTCATTCCAGATGATAACTCTCCTTAGGATTGACATTTTGTTTTCCAAATGAAAGGATAAGTTCGTTGGCCAGCGCTTTTTAAGCACATTATATTGCTCAAATTTCATAAAATGTGCTGAAAAAATCACTAAAAAGTTCCAGTCATGCAGCATGATCGTATGAGCGAATTTTCATAAATGGTCGTATTACATTTATGTTAAATTCTGTTGAAGTTAGAGCACATTGGGGACAAATAAAAATGTTATTATACATTTTATAGCAAACTAACTTTTTGTCAGTAATATTTCAATGAAAAAACGGTTTTGTGGATTTTTACAATTTTTTCAAGTGTTCCTATCGATTTTTAGCTTATATTAATGAAATTTAAGTACATTTTTCAGTACAATTTTGTGCTTAAATTTTTAAATGTCCTAGTTCATGTTCGATTAATTTTTTTCGAGTAGCATTCTGCTAAAAAATAGAAATTTGTTAATTTTAAGCGGTTTTTTGCATTTTTAGTGATTTTTTAAGTACATTTTTTGAAATTTGACCAATTTAATGTGCTCAAAACGTGTTGTCCAACAAACTCATCCTTTCTTTTGAAATGCTTGATTTTTTGGCGAAAGAACGAAGTTTTTATTTCAATTCTATCGAGAGTTATCGTCTGGAATGACACATACATATATTTATATATATATATATATATATATATATATATATATATATATATATATATATATATATATATAAAAGCGTTAAAATCCAGGAATCATTTCAGAATGCCTCAAAACAGATTTCGATGAAGAAAATTTTTGAAAATTTTGATTTTAAAATTTTTGGAGCCATTGCAATAGCTTTATTTTCTGAGAAAATTCGCTAATAAAAACGGATGAAAATTGTTAAATTTATATTTTTTTGCAGAATATTGCTCAAAAGTTTATTAACTATAAAATAGAACATTCAAAATTTTATGAACAAAATTAAGCTGAAAATTTTATCAAATTACATTAAAATTTCCTTTAAAAAAATCTATAAAACTGCAAAAAAAGGCTAACAATTCAAAATCTATAAAACTGGAAAAAAATCCAAAATCTCTTTTTGAAAAGCACAGTATTATTTAGAATAAGTTTTTTCTCACAAAGTTAACAATTCCTTTGCACTCAAAAAGGTCAATTTTCTATACAATTTACCATTATACAATACGATAATTTACGAAACTTCGCTCGTACAATCGTACTGCATGACTGGGACTTTTTATAAACAGCATCCCAAAGAATCGGATGAAACCACCCGGATCGCTGTACGCACAAATATATTGATATGCATTTCTAAAATGAATTTTCTATCTGATATGAATTCTCTATATATTTCACTAAATACAATTTCCTTCAAGTTTTTTTTTTTTTTTTTTTTTTTTTTTTTTCAATTATAATTACCTATGAATTTTTGAATACTTACTGACTCCATAATAATAATTGCTACCCATCATCTGAAAACCACTAAAGACGCACAACTTTAAGGCCGGGTTTACACTACCTATATAGCTGGAGAAGTATATAGCTCTATTATATAGCGTAGCTATATAAAAGAATTAAGCTAAATAGCTCCGTCAGCTACATATAGCTCTGCTAGATGTAGCTGTGCTATAAGTGAATTTTTGATGCTAATTTCGTGTAGCAGAGCTATACAGTATACAGCTGTTCAGTTCTTAGCATGATGCCGAAGAAGAAGGTAGTTCTTGCAGCAGCCGCTGCTGTAGCCGCAGCTACTGTGATATTTTCAACAAAAAAAGAGAAAGAAGATATTGGATCAAGCCCTCACTTCAGGCGTCGTGTTTCTTGTTGCGATTTTTATAGTCGGCAACTGTAGCGTCCCACAGCACCGGGTAGTCCCTAAATAGTTCTATCAACTTTATAATGTTGTCTTTACTCCACTCGAATTCACTCAAAAGATTCTCCATTATTGCACAATCGTACAAGCAGAAAGAACACGTGAACAACTGCACTCGAAGGACTCTGACCACAAGCTGAGTCAAAACAGTGAACAAACGTACGACATCAAAGGTCCCGCGGCGGCATTTAGGGAGGGGGTAGCTACATGTAGCTCTGCTACAAACAAAAATGCACGTGTAGCAGAGCTAGATATAGCTCAGATTCCCTTTGATGTTTACCGAAACTTTTGGATAGCACGATATCTGCTATATAGCAGAGAAAATAGGGTTAAATTTGCTATATAGCAAATCTCCAGTGTCACTTTTTGAACTTGCAGCCGAGCTATATAGCTGAGCTTTATATAGCTGTGCTATATAGCTCTGCTACATAGTGTAAACCCGGCTTAAAGGACAGCTAAATAGAGCTTGAGGAATCTGAGGTTAAAATTTGTGCTCGTGTTCTCCTTAATTTCAGTTCTTTGATTCATAGTATACGTTGGTACCTAATTAAGCAACTAACAGCTCAAAATAGGTACTTACCTAATCATTTTTTGGTTTCTCAAAATACTAATTAGTGTGGGTATTGTAAGAACTTTAATAAAGTGCCAGTTATACATGTAGTATATGCCCCCCCCCCCCTTCCTTTCCACTCACTGATACCCCCACCCCCCGGTGATTGGGGGGGGGGGGGGTATTGAAAAGTACCCCTTTTTACTCCCCCTTTTCATGACCCCACACTCTTTTCCGTCATTTTCACTCGTTAAACTACGAGCTTGGAGAAAATTTAGGTTGGTACATCAGAAATTGACACTTGTTTGTTTGGTTGGATCTGTTTTGGCGAAGTTTTGTAGAAAATGAAGCTATTGCAATGACTCCAAAAGTTTTATAGAAACTTATGCTTCTAACTTATAGAATTCACAGTCGGAATTTTTCTTCAATGAAATCCGTTTAGAGACATTCTGAGCCGGATCCTAGAGTTTGACTTTTTTCTTGTCTTTGTGTGTGCGTGCGACAAATTTTGTCGACGCTGCCCATTCCGAAATTCTTAACCGATTTTCGAGATTCTTTCTTTGATCGATCCCAATTTTACTCGTAGTTTAGTTGCGCAACAATCCTCGGAAGTTTGGAATTTCAAGATGGAAAGGGGGAAGGGAGGGGGTAATAACGAAAAAACGTATTGTGCAACGAATATTGGGAATTTCGAATTTGCTGTCGAGGTGGAGGGAATAATTACCTATGTTTTCAACCACTGCCATAGCCACTATCTCCACCGATTTTCATTATTCTTATTTTGTTCCATTATGAATTCGATATAGTTTAGGTAAGTATGCCAGAATTTTAAAGTTTCATCAAGAGAGGAGCTGAATGGAGAGAGAGGGTAATACTGCTAAACCATGATGTTTTAACTATTCTCCTTTGATTTTCGTGATTCTTTTAGCGAATTTTTGAAGAAAATTAAGCTATTGCTCTCGCCTCAAAATTTGTAGAATGTGAATTTTTGAAAAATTTTTATGCAGAACTCCGTTTCAGGCTATTCTGAATCATATTCTAAAGTTTAACGCATTTTTTTAAATGTAAGTATGTATGTATCTATGTATGTATATGTCATTCCAGAAGATAACTGTCCGTAGAATTGTGCTAGAAACTTCAAACAAATTTTAAAATGTTAAGGACAAAACAAAAGTTCGAATTCGTTGGCCAGCATGATCGGATTACATCTTCGGGTTGAAATTTTCAAAAATGTACCTAGTCAACATTTTCAAAATAGCCTGCTTTTTGCGATTTGTTGTGCGAAATAATTTTTTCAGCATGCTAACATGTGGTATATTCGGAATCGGCGTAAAATGTCCCATAAGAATATGTATCAAGTTTTCAAAAATTTCAAAGTTGAAAAATCAGTCAAAAATCGAAATAATGCCGTTCGCTAGTTGTAGAAATCGGTAATATTTGCATGAAACATTGTCCAAATTCAGATTGAACTACTCTTATGGAAGTATCCCTGTATAACCAACCGTGAATCATATAGTTGATTGAAATCGAAGATTTCGGGTGATTATTGAGGTGCGGTCGATAAAGGACACTGGTTTATTTTACCAACGTTTCGTACGTTTATTCGTACCTCTTCAGGGTTCAGAGATAACAAATATGGGAACTTAGTCTAATGGTAAATTAATGTGATAATGGAATGATATCTGTAACATGATTGTGTGGAAAGTTGTACAGTGAAAAAAAAAAAAACTCGGCGCTCCGCGCCTCGCCAGGGGGCAAGCCCCCTGGACCCCCGGTTACTTCTATTTACATACTTCGGACGAAATTATTGAAACACAGAATGTGTTTGCGTTGTCGCGCAACCAAGTGACAACCAAACAAGCGTCATTGTTTACTATTCATTTATAACATCAATTTATATAGTTATAGTATGAAACTACGAAAAAAAAATACGAAATAAATTCGTGATAAATCAAGAGCGATTTATCAAGTAAATGTCCTAAAGAGGCTACATACGAAATTACAGCTTCCTAGAGTGTAAAGTATAGAAATTAGCTTTAAAAGCCACTCATCTGATCCGGACCTTGGACATCGTCAAGTAAATGTCCTAAAGAGGCTACATACGAAATTACAGCTTCCTAGAATGTAAAGCATAGAAATTAGCTTTAAGAGCCACACATCTGATCCGGACCCTGAGCATCGTCAAGTAAATGTCCTAAAGAGGCTACAAACGAAATTACAGCTTCCTAGAGTGTAAAGTATAGAAATTACCTATTCAAATTATTTAACCTCCGCTTCACAAATCAAACCGTTTTCGTAATACTCAGATCACCTGCTATGAATCAAATCATCGAAACACAAGCTCAATGAAATCATCAGAAATTAACAAGCGGTTGCAATCATGTTCACAATATCAATTATTGAGAATGATCACCTGTGTGTAAACAATTATTTATATAACCATGCTCATAACTCAGTTTGTTGGACACGCACTTCGCAGTAGTTAACATAATATTGTTGGATAAATCGAGAGCTTTCGAACGAATGGTCAACGAATTTTGTGGGATGAAAAACGACGAAGTACCATATCCCTAGCAACGACTCGGTTGTACGTGAAAATCATCCGTCACACATTTCGTTACCATCCCGCGTTCCATTTTCGGCTAGTTAGTCCATGGCTAAAACACATCCTGTGTTAAAAACGAGTTGTGTTGAAAGATGAAACTCACAATTTCACTAAACATTTATGAAATGAAATTTCACTACAGTTAAGAGTGAGTACCTACACCAAACGATGTCTTAACACGAAACTGAGCTATGAGAGGGACATCTTAGGTACCTGTTGGATTTATTTCTGTATTGGGCTGTGAAAGGCTTACCTGTCCCATTGTCTGGGGTTTAGGTACCTGTAGTGTACCTGAAAGTGGTATATTTTCGGCACGGGGTTGACTTTGCTTGGGAGTGAGTCCGTTGAAGAGAGAATTGGTGGGGAACGGTTGATGTGACTGACTTTGGTTATGATTCAAATGGATTAAATTTGCGTAGCATTTACTTAAATTTTGAATGTCAGATTTAGAATTTATTGCTGTATGGTAATTTCTTTCTATTGCTATCATTTCTTTAACGCTACTTTTAAATATATTGTTTTCATGTGTTACAATTTTGGTTTCATTAAAATTAAAAATGTGGTCTTCGGTACGGGCGTGAGTGGTTAGGACTGTGGGATCCTTTTTCTGTGGGTTTTTTGCGCATAATATCGACACTATGTTTGTGACTGTATACTCTAGCTTTTAGATGAGAATGTGTAACTCCATAGTATGATTTTCCGCAAGAACAAGGAACTTGGTATAATAGATGAGATTTCATTTCTTTTGGGATCGGATCTTTAGTTTTACTGAAAATATTGTGGATAGTTTTTTGGTTTTTATAAGAAAATTTGTTGTTGCTTTCGTTGTCTGCTAGAATTTTATTTAGAGGGGGGGATAAGTGTTCAACGTAGGGAAGTAACTCGGCCATCAAAATTTTACTCACGTCCCTTGTTTTATTATAGTATTATTTTATTTTTATTTTTTGTCAACGTTTGGTGTAAAAGATGTGACTAGAAATGTTTGTAATTTACAGTCAATGTTGATGAAATGATTTTATTTTAATTTTGCAGCGGATAAAGCCGATAGAGACAACCATGGTAACCAGTTGAACCCGAACCATCAGGCCTCAAAGAAATGAAAATACATACCTACTATAGAATAATTTCGCTACTTTTCTTATTTTAAATGCTTATTCTTTCACTAAAATTTTGTAATTTTTCTTAATAAAATGTAATTTGAAGAATTCTTCGTGTTTGAATACTTTCTATCTGCCTTCTTTCTGCGCCAGGTTTGAGCAAAAATCAAGGGGTCGATTCTAAAGCTGATCGAAAGTTTTTTTTTTTTTTTTTTTTTTTAGTTATTGAATTTTTTATATTTTTTTGTCTTTTGTACATTTTGTCATTGTAAACTGTGAACTCAAAATTTATAACACCATTGGGAATTTTTGTATACAATTCTAAATATTGGTATTTTACGAATATTCTGTAAGTAGTCCTAGACTTCTGTGCTTTATAAGTAGGCTAGAATCAATAAAAAAGTTATGAAGATCTAATTTTACACAGGCTACTCATGATTACAGTATGTATTTCGGTACGCTATTCCTAAAGAAATTAAAGCCTGTAAAAGGTCACCGATTTTTAAAATTTAGAACCCAAAAAGTCCCCGATTTTTATTACTACAGATCTAGTAGACACCCTGCAAAGGTTCATTATTCAAAATAATAAACCAAAACTCTAAAATTCATGGCTTTGTATGAATTTCTTGCAAACTTTTTGAAAATTTCTTGTATCGATTCCTTGTAAACGTTGTAAATTTCTTCTATTACATCTTTTTTAACTATGCAAACCAATGTAATAAATAATTATTCTTAGAGAAAAGAAAAGGTGTCTGCATATCATTATCTGGTGGTTGCCTTCAAGATTTCGTCCCTATCAATTTCATTGTTCCTGACTGAATACTTCACTCTGCGCATGCGTTTTTGCATTATTTTTTAACGCCCTCGTGGATGGATTTTGCTCAAATTAGGATGATGGTTGGGGAATGACGATTATATCATCCCATTTCAATTTCAACACGATTGTATCATTAATAGCTACTGCGAAAGCGCCTCTTTGAAATCCTTGTATAGACCTTAATTCCCAGTTTTCATCCGATTTGGATGCAATTTTCAGGGAATGCGTGGGTTAGGGTGCTTACAGACTGGAGCTGCGCTAAGAGCGAGGAAAGAGCGAAGAGAGCTGAGAGTTGGCCAATTCAGAGTGGAGCGAGAGTCAGTGCGGTTCACATCCTTCTAGACGATGGATGACTATTATTTCTTTGCGGAAAACCCGTCATTGAGAATTTGATATTTACTTCGGGGGCGAAAAGTAGAAGGGATTCACATAATTAATCAATCGAGACATATACACGGGGAATTTCATCATTTGTACAACGAACTGCGAGAAGATTCCGGCAGGTTTCATGAATATTTTTGGATGGATATTACGACATTTGACTACTTGTCCCATAAAGGTTTTTCCCTGAACACAATATCAATTAAATCATCAGGATTCATGTTACAATAAATAGTAGCGCTAAGAGCGACGAAAACAAACTGGTTTGATTTCTTCGCTCTCTTCCTTTGCTCGACCTTGAGGCGCTGCCCCAGTCTCCGCCCCATCATATGCCTACTAGAGATGTGCTAAATGATTACTTTGCCGTACCGGTTACAACGGTTACGATTACAGCTTGGTACCAGTTACTTTTAGTGATTACTTTGTAATCGCGATTACATTTGCGGACACAGCTCCTATCGTAGACTCGAGTACCAGGTAACTGTTTTTGTCTGCCTGTTCTAACGAATACGATTACTTCCTGTAACCCATGTACACTATCGATTCCTGATTACAGTTCTATAACACGAATATATTAACGACTCCTAATGTAGGGAAATAAGACTACTACATAGTTAAAATACAAAATAAAGTTATCTAAAAGTAGAGTGCAGTGAGTGGCTATTTATTACAAATTAAATGGAGATTTTGCTTATATGTAATACAGTTTATATATAATATTTTTGTTTTTATATAATATAGTATTTAAATTACAAACTTATTTTCTTATAAAGCCATTATAGCCTACAAAGTTTCTTACGTTAGAATAGAAGGTGCGACGACATTATGAGTATTACGACTGGCAAGCCAGTAGGCCTAACTCAGTCTGCATTCGCCATTTGGTGCACTGACCCCTAGTTCAGTTCAGCAGGGTACAGGTACAAAGGTCAAAGGATGGGGGTTGGGGTATCGCGTCGCGTCGTCAGTAGTCAGTACACTCCTTGGCTTTCTTGTAGTGAGGTGAAGTAAGCTTGGATTGTAAAACATATTGTGTGTGTGCAGAGTGTATAAAGTGGGAGTTAGTTGCATAGTTAGTTCATAGTGTAATACAGTGTTTTTTTAAACTATAATGGAGCCTCCAGCAGCAAAACGTAAAAAGACAAGTGAGATTTGGAATTATTTTGATCCATCAGGTACGAGTCAAGCAATTTGTAAGCTTTGTAAAAGCAAATTCTCTTTTACTGGTTCTATCTCTAATTTGAAAAAACATATGTTAAGGAAGCATCCAACAGTTTCACTGCCTGCAACAGTAGCATTACCAGCTACCAGTAATGGAGGCAGAACAGATGTTATTACTCAAGAGACACCTATAGTTATCGAGTTTTCACAATCTCAACCAGTAGAGCTTCCCGACACAGATTCACACACAGCTGGACTGTTGCCTGCAGTAATGTTTCAGAGTACAAGTAGGACTACCACAGGCACAGATGTAACAGTCCCTTTGTACACGTTACCATCAAAGAAAAAACAAACACCAATCACATCATTTGTGCCTAAAAAAATCACACCATCGGATAAAAATAAAATTGACTTGGCTGTATTAAAATTGTTTGCCTGGGATTTCCAGCCATTTTCAATGGTAGAGGACAGAGGCTTTAAAAATCTCATGGATATTTGCTGCCCTTCCTACAAAATACCTAGTAGAAAATATTTTTCTAACTCAATGATGCCAGCTATTTTTGAGGAAACCCGCACTACACTTAAACAAACTCCAGAGAAGGAAGCAACAAGTATTTGTCTTACAACAGACATATGGACGTCAAGTAAAAACGACAGTTATATGGGAATCACAGGTCACTACATAACTGAAGATTTTTTAATGAAAACAGTACTTTTTCAATGCTCAGTTTTCGAAGAAACCCATACTGCTAAAAACTTAGCAGACGAAATTTTGTCAGCTATGAATGAGTGGGATATAAAAAATAAAGTATCCATGATAGTTTCAGATAATTGTTCAAACATCACTAGTGCTGTAACAAAAGTATTAAAGATGAAACACTATGGCTGCTATGCCCACAAGCTAAATTTACTTGTACAAGAATCATCACGTCCAGTTGAAGACCTGATAAAAAAAGTCAAAACTATAGTGTCCCACTTTAAACGTAGTAACAAAGCAGTACAAAAACTGGTGAAGTATCAGGAGTTGCAGGGAGTCAAACAGCCTAAAAGGATCTTGCAGGATATTGCTACAAGATGGAATTCTACATTCTACATGTTACAAAGGTTCGTAGATTTGGAAGAGGCGATAAAATATTCCTTAGCAATCCTGGATACCGATTTGACCCCATTAAGTTCGGATGAGTGGGAAATTTGTAAGCAGTTATGTGATGTCTTACGCCCATGCGAGGAAGTCACTAAAGAGATGAGCAGCGAAAAATATTTGAACGCCAGTAAAGTAATCCCAATAACAAGGGGTTTGAAGTCTGCTCTTAAGAAAATTTCTGTTCATGTTACCAAAGAAAGAGTGAAAGACGTGCTTAAGTCCATGCTCAAAAGCTGTGATGACAGATTTCCGAACTTGGAAAAAAGTAAAACCTTAAGTCTTTGTACATTCCTAGATCCCCGATACAAACATCACATGTTTTTAGAAGAATCTACAACCATTGAAATAAAGAAATACCTGTGTGATTTATTAGTTGGAATCATAAATCAAAAAAGAAATGAACGAAATCCAGAGGACCTCAGTGATGATGAAGTTGAAGAATACCAAGAAACAGAATCTACCGAGAAAAAGATTTCAGTTTGGGATGATGTTGAGGAAATAATTGGCAAAGTGAAACCTAAATCCAATCCCACTTCAATTGCAGTCCAAGAGGTAATTGTAATGATTTATTTTTGTAATAATAAGAATGCTTGTGTTTTATACTAGGTGTACTAGGTTTATACTAGGCCTATGTGCTTAAATATTTGACTAAGAGGATAAACGCAAACTTAAAACCTTAATGTAAATTGTTTGTTGAAAAAAAAAAAAAACATTTATTCATAGCCATTCAATTCATTAATAACTGTTTTCAGGTAAACCCTACCGGTTTAAATTTTTTTAAGCTTAAAACTTTTATTATAAATTGTTTCAGATCCAAAAATACATGGATGACAGTCCAATATCCAGGAAAAAGGATCCACTGGAGTGGTGGAAATGCCATAAGAATATTTATCCCCATCTAGCCACAGTATTTATTCGAAGCTCTGGCATTGTCGCAACATCCGTCCCTTGTGAGAGGATGTTTTCTAAAGCGGGCTATTTTATAAGTGACAGAAGAACCCGTCTAACAACAAAAAAAGTGAATGAACTGATGTTTTTAAACACAAACCTAAAGTAGACTAAGACTTTTAAGACTACAACTCTGGTGAATTGAGTGTAGGCCTAACGTTTTTCGAAAGTCGTTGAGTAGTTTTGTATGTAATTATACCTACATAATTATGACTAATGGCTCTAGTTGATCTGTAAATATTTTTTTGTATTGTGATTGTATGAAGTAATAATTTTGTTATTTCTGTTAATTTGTTCCTACAATATTTACAGCCTAAGTATAAGTACATGTACATGACTGATACATGTGTTATTATTTTCTTAGTTAGGCTATTTGCACTTAAAGGAATCCCAAAGACTTCTGTGATGTAAGCAACCATAAAAAGATTAGATGGTTTGTTTTAAATTGTGGGTATATTATTTATAATATACTTTGTTACCGTACTCTAGTAGATAAGAATTTGTGGTCCTTACTGATTTTTAAATATTACTTTACTTTGTATTTTTAAACAATGAGTTTGTTGTTCTTATTTGCAATACGGTAAGTTGCACCAGATAGAAAAGGCTTATAGTTACTTTTTACTTCCTATGCAAGGAAGGAATATATTTGATTTTAAAAAGAGATTCCTTTTGTTATATATTTAGTTTTAATTTCCAGATAGGCAAGGCTGTAAAGACTTACTTGTAATATCAGGAATCCTAAAAATGATTCATTTGTTTATGTCACTGTAATTTTTTTGTATGTCACTGTAGTACTATAAAAAATGACAACACCTCTAAAACATTTTTATTATGTCAGTTGAATAAATAAAACGAATACGCCATAATTGGAGTTTTTTTTTATGAACCTGACTTTAACATTACTGAGTCACAATTTGTTTACCATAACGTTTTATCTACTGTAAGTAGCAAATGTAAAACTCACACGTTTTGTTTGGCATTCAGTAAGTTCAGTAATATGATGAACCAGTATTATTTTTAATGCCTGACCTTAAACATTTAATCCTGTCATGATTACATTTTTGTTTTAATATCGAGATAATAAGATGTCTCAAATGATTAATTTAAATACTCGATTCTCATATAATTGAGTACACATAGTAGAGACTATCAAATATTTTGTACTCGCTTGCCGTGCAATTTACTCAGTAGTACCATCAAAGTATAGTTCGGCTCGATTACTAATACAAGTACCAAGTAATCTCCTGTAGATTGACAGAAGTAATCACGAAAACTCACCCTGACCGACCGAACTGGTACTGCTTGAAAGTAGCAGTAGCAAAGTAATCACTTCCCGCGTTCGGTCGGGAAGTGATTACTTTGTAACTGGTACTCGACGCCTAGAGTAACCGATTACTTTTTGAGAGGCAAGTACCAGTTACAAAGTAGCGATTACAGTTACTTGGACCCACCTCTAATGCCTACCTGCGTTTGTTTTCTTTGCTCTCTTTCCTCGCTCTTAGCGCAGCTCCAGTCTGTAAGCACCCTTAGGGTGTTGATGGTCTCCTATCAGTTTCACTGTTGTCAAATCAATACTTCACTCTGCGCATGCGCAAACGTAAATTCCATGGTGCTCCATTTTGTCACACCCTAGTCGTCCGATTTCGCTCAAATCTGGATGACACTTGGGGAATGACGATTTTATCATCCCATATCAATTTCAACACGACTGTATCATTAATGGCTACTGCGCATGCGCCACCTTGCATCGACCTTAATTTCTTAGTTTTCATCTGATTTTGATGATATTGTCAGGGAATGCGCGGGTTAGGGTCTTGATGGTCCCGTACCTATTTCATTTTTCTCAACTCATCAATTCATTCTGGCATGCGCAAACGTAAATTTTCTTAAATAGTTTTTATTTATTTGACTAGCGTTCCCCGCGCGCGTTGCTGCGCCCAAATTAAATTTGTTTATTGATCGTAATTTTAAACTGTTATTAAGAGGTGATTGGATGGACGGAAGCTTAGCCTTTGGTTTCTCCCTCCTCCTCATCCTCCTCCTCTCTCACTCCTCCTCCCTCCTCTTCCTCCTCCTCCCTCCTCTTCCTCCTCCTCCCTCCTCTTCCTCCTCCTCCTCCTCTCCCTCCTCCTCCCTCCTCCTCCTCTCTCACTCCTCCTCCCTCCTCTTCCTCCTCCTCCTCCCTCACTCCTCCTCCTCCTCATCCTCCTCCTCTCTCACTCCTCCTCCCTCCTCTTCCTCCTCCCTCACTCCTCCACCCTCCTCCTCCTCTTCCTCCCTCCTCTTCCTCCCTCCTCCTCCTCCTCCCTCATCCTCCTCCCTCCTCCTCCTCCTCCTTCGGTCTTGGCTTGGGTAGTTAATTTTGTAAACAATAAATTTCTAAAACCTGACACTGCACCCTTTTATGCCCTCTGGGTCAGAGCCCTTTGAACGGATTTGCACCAAACTTTACAGGAACAATCCTTGAATCATGCCTAATAATACCTGAAAGTTTCATTACAATCTGTCGAGCGGTTTCGGAGTCTATAGGCAACATACATACATACATACATCCTCTTTTATAGATATATAGATAGAAGTTACAAAGAAAAGTAGAATAGAAAAATTCTAGAAATATCTAGGCATTACGAAATAATACTTAATCATAATTATAATCATAATTATGTACAAATCTTGGGCAAAATCTCTCCTATTCACCGTAGGACGTCGAAATTGATAGGGAGCCTCTCTGGGACAATAAGAGGCAAGCAACGTGAGGAGCGCCATCCTGATCAGCTGAGTGAGCTAAAATCTCTCCTGTTCACCGCAGGACGTTGAAAATTGATAAGGAGCCTCTCTGGGTCAACAAGAGACGAATGACCTTACAGGCTCCATCCTGATCAGCTGAGTGTGCTAAAAGTTATGTCGTCTGTCTGATTACAACGAAATTCGATAGGGAGCCTCTCTATATTTTACCTACCTACTGATTTATCAACTTATATTTTACCTATCTCTATTCGAAAAGTTGGTTCTGCTTGCGCACCATAGCTAATTAGTTTCACCCCTGAATACACATCAAATTTATCATACCATATGAACTCAAATTTGCGAGTTAAAGTGTTGAAACTTGGTTATAACGGGGGGGGGAGATATGTAAATGTTACCATTCGATTCAGCGTAAAAAATACGTAGAAACCGACCCCAAAAACTCGTGTTTTCATAAAAGGTTATTTTTCATAAAACCCTTGATTTTATTGAAAAATCCATGGTTTTCAACATTAAAACACAGTTTCCCTCTAATTAACAAAGTAAAATTGACTACACCGTTAGAAAGGTGAGATCTTGGCACAGTTTTTCCTGTCTGCGGGGGTGAAATCCAGTGGAATACTTTCGAGCTATAGTGCTCCGAATTTGGCTGATTTCTTAAGAATTTTCAACTTTAAGTCGGATTTCTCTCCCATTACGAATTTTTGAAGTGGTATCAGGGTGGTACATAATTTAACGCTCTTTTAAAAGGTGTGTGGTGAAAACCACCCCCTCTTGTCAACAGCCCTTTTCAGGACTACCAAAAAGAGGTAGACACAACACAAAAATATTTACAAGACGTCGAGTTATAACTCCGTCAAACAAAATATTTCACCAGAGAGAAAATACGAATTTCTCTCTCAAAAGTGAAATATTAACTAAAAACATACAAGGCGACCTCCCTAGACACTTACTGGGCGAGAGAGATGCGACAAGTATCTCGAACCAAGTCGCCTTGAACGAGAAAACTCAAACAGAGAATCAAACGTCCTCAAAAACTAGCAAGGACAATTCAAACAAGCCTACTCGCCAATCAGAAACACTGATTACACGAGAGACAATAGGCGAACCAACCAAGAGGCGGCAAGCAACCACCTCTGGTCCAGCAGCCACCCCGGGGACCCCGTCTGAACAACTGACGCAGAGAAAGCACCCGAGGTCCCCGGCTAAACTCAAGGTCGTCGGCTCCGCGACGGACGCTCGTAAGCACCCCGGAGGACCAGCTCAGCTATCATACTCGCAGATACTGAGAAAACAATGTGCGAGCCAATGAGATTACACAGTCGAATTAATGAAATTAAGCGGACCAATCAGGAGGCGGCAGGAGGCGGCAGGAGGCGGCCACCTCCCTATAAAGACCCCGCTCGGAGCCCTCCGAAATTCATTCTACTCTCCGCTCTCGACGACGACACCTCGAAGTACGAAGATTTCTACACGCTCTACGCTGACGAACCTTCTGCATTCCGAGTTCATCTCAAGAACGGCTTCCTACTGCTTTCTACAAGGCCTACCTTCTCTCCACACAGATCTCGCATTGGCATCTACGAGTCCAGTGATTATTCATCCTGCTCATTGCCCAACGTAGTTCATCTGTCAGGACGCCACCCGGTACATCTATCGATATTCTCTTTAGATCGTACGCCCGAGGGACGTTCCGAGCCGTATCACCCGGGTTTCGTAGCATTAGGCTCGTCACCGACCGCCGGGATACGCCGGTAAATTACTCTGCTCATCCGCTCTAATTTACCGTCCAAGGAAGTCTTTTTCAAGACTACAAGGTAGGACCCTGACATACGAGCAAAGGAAAGACGCTCTGTCAAGCGAGTCCACCTTCCTAAACCCTCTATTTCTGTACATAGAGGCATCGAAACGAGCTAATAACTCGACTATTTCGATGGAACGTCGGCCGTCTTATTTCCTCATGCAAGGGGAGACAGACGACGGCGAAGCCGGGCCTCTTAGCCCCCGTAGCGCTCCCTACAGGCTACCCGGCCAATCCGCCGGTCCCAGCGACGGCACAAGGCTCGATCCTCACGACGAGATCGCCTTCTCACCTAACGTATTCGTTAAAGAAACGTTCGATCAAGCCTCGCCTATACAAAAGATCGAGAATACCTTCCAGACCCGCTCTGAAGTCAATCATTACGATTCGACCAAGCTGTCCGAGTACCCACGATATTCGACGCAAGCCTACCCGGCCGATCCGAGTGTCAAATACACTCCAAATGTGCAAAAAGCGAAGGATACTTTTCAGTACCTCAACCAAGCTCAACATATTCCTCCTACAGATATAAATCTTAGACCGGAATATTACAAAACGGCTCAGTACCAAACTGATCGAACCCAGCACCCACTATGCGAGCCCAGTGCTCCACGCGGCTGCGACACGAACTATCTCTCAGTTCATCTCGCCAAGCAAGCTGACCTTGACGGATCCGCCCACATTCCTTACAGGAATAACACAGGGACTAACCCGCATAATCAGAATATAAATGTCCCACTTGGTCTACCGACGCCAAGTAAAACATATTTAAATCCACTACAAATGGTGACCCCGCCTTTGAACAGGCTTAACACGGAGCATTTCGTTCCCTCTTATGAAGCTAGTGGATTTCAGGGAACCACTGCGGGCGTGCGACCCCCGCCGGGCCTCTACGCCCCACATCTCATGCAACAACCCTCTACACAAAGTGGCTTTCGAGCACTTTTAGAGGAGATGGGAGATTATCAAAAACCAATCTTCCAAAAGAAGAATATCGATCGTGCACTCGCCGAGTTCGATCAATACTGCGTGCGAAAACACCTGAGAACGCAGAACGAATGCTTCTCAGCTATATACAAGTGGGTACCAGAAGAAATGAGGGAAGCTATCGACTCAGCTTACCTCACGGCACCCCACGCACCCTACGAAGAGGCCAAACAGCGCCTACAGCGAGAATATGGGTTGTCCTTACAGGACAGGCTCCTCGCACTCGAGGACCCCGCATCTCTCGCCAAAAAACCCAGCACCAAGTACCACGAAATGTACTCTAAAGCTGTTGGGTACTTTTCAGAAGCTCTGATCACTCAAAAGTGGATCGAGACTCTACCCATCGAAGCACGAGGTATGGTCGCAGCTCAGCCTACCACGACCGCCCGGCTCGACCTAGCTGATACGCTACACGCGTACAAAACAGAGAATACCTCTCTAAACATACGAGGAGTAGAATCTACTCCGAAACCCATGAATACTGGTTTCAAAAAGGCCCTCTCAAAACAAGCTGAGTTCAAACCCCAACCAGTAGAGAGTAGGCCTCACAAACCGACGGCCTATGTCTGTCGAAACCACGCACGTTTCGGTAACGAAACTCGCAAATGTGCAGACCCAGAACACTGCACTTGGAAGACAAACACTGCTTCCAAAACTAGCAAAAAGGCAGCGACTATAAGCCAGCCTAAAACCTGGGTTTCAAACGAAAATACTCAGAGATCGGTACAAGAAAGTACCGTTCCAACCTCCGACGTAGAGAGTTCGGAAAACGAATAACTGCCAGTGTATCTGAGCCTATACACCGGCAGTCTACTGAGTATAAAAGGCTTTTTTTCAAGTGCAAACTAAATGGCACTGAATTTCTCATCGACACGGGAGCAGAAGTGAACATTCTGCCCCACAATGTCACAAAAAAATTGGGCTTAAAAATTCGTAAGTCCAACGTTAAGCTCACAGCAGCTAACGGAGCCCCTATAGACACACTAGGGCGAGCTGACACGACAATTAACATCGGCCTCGGAGACATGACCACCGATTTTATGATCACGAAAGTTGATCTAGCGATCCTAGGTATACCATTCCTCGAGTCTTGGGATATCGGAATACGGGTCAAACACAAGTACATTTATAAAGATAAAATAAAGAGCTATGCCGATCAAAAAATAGCTGCAGTCATGAACAAAAAATTCACTGACGAACAAATAGCAGCTACTATCCCTCATCGTGACAATAACCCTCAACCAGAGGACGTACAAATCACGGAGGACGAAAACATTCGCTCTATCATTGACAAATACAATGATAAAATGAGCAAACTTCAAGGAAAGTGGAAAAACAACGGGGTTTACCACCGTATAACCACGGAAGGAACACCAGTACACTTCCGAGCAAGACCCATGGCGGGCGAAAAACGGGCTCAAGTCAAAAGTACTTTTGACAAAATGCTTTCAGAAGGCATAATTGCACCATCAGATTCCGAATGGGCATCCCCGTTACACTGTGTGCCAAAAAAAGACGGGTCATGGAGAATCACCGGCGACTACCGTTTCCTGAACGCGAAAACGAAGAAAGACGCCTACCCTCCTCCTCACATTCGCTCTTTCCAAGCGAATTTACATGATACACGAATCTATTCGACAATAGATTTAAAATCGGCATATTATCATATTCCGATGCACCCAGATGACGCTCATAAAACTGCAATTATTACACCTTTCGGTCTTTATGAGTTTAAGAAAATGAGCATGGGTTTGGCCAGAGCGGCTCAAACATGGCAAAGATACATGGACAGCATCATGCGAAAATTTGATTTCGCATTTGTATACCTAGATGACATCCTGGTGGCTTCTAAAAATTATAAAGAACACATGAACCACCTCAAACAAATTTTTGACAAGCTAGGGGAACACGGACTTCGGGTAGGTTTTGATAAATGCATTTTTTCAAAACCTACCGTCGATTTCCTAGGTTTCACTATCTCGAAAGAAGGGATAATTCCTAAACGAGATAAAATAGAAGCCATAGAACAATTTCCTAGGCCAATAGACGTACGAAGTCTACGCAGATTCCTAGGTATGTGTGGTTTCTACCGAGCATGCTCAAGTAAATTCGCTCACACGGCACAACCTCTGTATGACTCCATTCAGTCAAACAAAAAAAAATGACAAAACACCTATCGAATGGACATCAGAGAGAGAAAAAGCTTTCAACAGCTTAAAACAAGCAATGATTAAAGCTACATTACATAATATCGCTCATCCACACCCTACAGCAGAGTGGAGATTAGTCTGCGACGCATCCGACACACACATCGGAGCAGCACTAGAGCAGGAAATTACAGACAAACACGGCTCGAAATCTTACCAACCATTGGGATTTTTCAGTAAAGAAATTCCGGAACAATGGAAGAATAAAGCATCATTCGACAAAGAGATGTTCGCCGTTTACCAAGCTTGCATTCATTGGCACAATGACTTGGACGGCCGATCTTTTCATATTTGTTCAGATCACAAGCCTCTGCTAGGCACGATGCTTAAGAAAAATGCACATTTTTCTAAAATGAGATTAAGATGGCTAACATACATCTCTCAAATGACGAGTGACATTCGTCATATACCCGGAGAGAACAACGTCGTCGCCGACGCACTCTCCAGACCCTTCGATCCAGTTGAAATTCAAACAAAATCGATTTCAACCCAAACTGACGAGGGTCCACCCATAGCCGAAATTTCGCAAATTACGGCTGCTATAGAGTGCAATCTTCTACTGCACATTTCAAATGCACAAATTCGTTCTCCTCCTAACACAGAGGACAAATTGAAACTCACACGAGTCGAATTTCCTCAAGGAGAAATTTGGTGTAACCTAGACCTAGGACACCCAAGACCTTATATTCCAAACGAAATAAGGCAAGAAATAATCAGCCAAATTCACAATTTGGGACACCCAGGTATACACTCTACAGTGTATAAAGTTAAACAAAGATATTTTTGGCACGGACTCCGTGCAGATGTCTCCAACTGGGTCCGAGCGTGCGAGACTTGCCAACGAGCAAAAATCACTCGCTCCGTGAAGCTCCCTTACTCCGAATTTGAAACGGCTAACAAATTCTCACATGTACACGTTGACATTACCGGACCTTTACCTTTAGCTAAAGGAGGGAAACGTTACATTCTAATGATGGTCGATAGAGCAACGGGTTGGCTAGAGGCAGTCCCTCTTAACAACATCGAAACAGCCACGATCACAAACGCCTTTATCAATATTTGGGTAGCTTCAAAAGGCGTACCTAAATACATCACAAGTGATCAAGGCACACAATTCGAATCAGATCTATTTAATTCCATTATGGAACGTCTCGGAGTAAAACATACCCACACGTTACCATACAAACCGTCAACAAACGGAATGGTAGAACGCAGAAATAGATCTCTGAAAGAGCCTCTCAAAGCACAAAACGAAAATTGGCTCGACGCCCTACCAAAAGTACTACTCGCCATGCGTACGGCAGTAGACCCAGCAACGGAAACTACACCGTTCCAAAAAGTTTACGGAATTGACGTACCACTCCCAGGAGACATTTTCGTAACTTCTACAAACCTTTCGGAGCCTCTCTTCTTCCGGCCTACGCATATTAAACATAATAATACGAAATATGCCGTAAACATGCCCAAAAATTTGGATACATGTACACATGTCTATATCAGAGTGCCCACACAGCTCACCTCTCTGCAATGTCCTTACACGGGACCATTCAAAGTGGTTAAAAGAGATAAGTTTTCGGTTACAGTGCAAATTGGCGAACATACAAAAAAAGTTCCCAAACAGCAAATAAAACCAGCTTACACTCTAAAAACAGACGAAGCTGTGTCACTAAACAAAAATCAGGCAGAAAATAAGGAGGAGACTCCCCGAAAATCTGCCAGAAGGCACGTCCCCTCTACCAAATTCGACGAGAGATGGGTGACGGCGCTCGAAACACCCCAGCCGGCGTCGTCGTTAATAACACGACGTCTTAGGGGGGCGCCTGTGGTGAAAACCACCCCCTCTTGTCAACAGCCCTTTTCAGGACTACCAAAAAGAGGTAGACACAACACAAAAATATTTACAAGACGTCGAGTTATAACTCCGTCAAACAAAATATTTCACCAGAGAGAAAATACGAATTTCTCTCTCAAAAGTGAAATATTAACTAAAAACATACAAGGCGACCTCCCTAGACACTTACTGGGCGAGAGAGATGCGACAAGTATCTCGAACCAAGTCGCCTTGAACGAGAAAACTCAAACAGAGAATCAAACGTCCTCAAAAACTAGCAAGGACAATTCAAACAAGCCTACTCGCCAATCAGAAACACTGATTACACGAGAGACAATAGGCGAACCAACCAAGAGGCGGCAAGCAACCACCTCTGGTCCAGCAGCCACCCCGGGGACCCCGTCTGAACAACTGACGCAGAGAAAGCACCCGAGGTCCCCGGCTAAACTCAAGGTCGTCGGCTCCGCGACGGACGCTCGTAAGCACCCCGGAGGACCAGCTCAGCTATCATACTCGCAGATACTGAGAAAACAATGTGCGAGCCAATGAGATTACACAGTCGAATTAATGAAATTAAGCGGACCAATCAGGAGGCGGCAGGAGGCGGCCACCTCCCTATAAATACCCCGCTCGGAGCCTCCGAAATTTCATTCTACTCTCCGCTCTCGACGACGACACCTCGAAGTACGAAGATTTCTACACGCTCTACGCTGACGAACCTTCTGCATTCCGAGTTCATCTCAAGAACGGCTTCCTACTGCTTTCTACAAGGCCTACCTTCTCTCCACACAGATCTCGCATTGGCATCTACGAGTCCAGTGATTATTCATCCTGCTCATTGCCCAACGTAGTTCATCTGTCAGGACGCCACCCGGTACATCTATCGATATTCTCTTTAGATCGTACGCCCGAGGGACGTTCCGAGCCGTATCACCCGGGTTTCGTAGCATTAGGCTCGTCACCGACCGCCGGGATACGCCGGTAAATTACTCTGCTCATCCGCTCTAATTTACCGTCCAAGGAAGTCTTTTTCAAGACTACAAGGTAGGACCCTGACATACGAGCAAAGGAAAGACGCTCTGTCAAGCGAGTCCACCTTCCTAAACCCTCTATTTCTGTACATAGAGGCATCGAAACGAGCTAATAACTCGACTATTTCGATGGAACGTCGGCCGTCTTATTTCCTCATGCAAGGGGAGACAGACGACGGCGAAGCCGGGCCTCTTAGCCCCCGTAGCGCTCCCTACAGGCTACCCGGCCAATCCGCCGGTCCCAGCGACGGCACAAGGCTCGATCCTCACAACGAGATCGCCTTCTCACCTAACGTATTCGTTAAAGAAACGTTCGATCAAGCCTCGCCTATACAAAAGATCGAGAATACCTTCCAGACCCGCTCTGAAGTCAATCATTACGATTCGACCAAGCTGTCCGAGTACCCACGATATTCGACGCAAGCCTACCCGGCCGATCCGAGTGTCAAATACACTCCAAATGTGCAAAAAGCGAAGGATACTTTTCAGTACCTCAACCAAGCTCAACATATTCCTCCTACAGATATAAATCTTAGACCGGAATATTACAAAACGGCTCAGTACCAAACTGATCGAACCCAGCACCCACTATGCGAGCCCAGTGCTCCACGCGGCTGCGACACGAACTATCTCTCAGTTCATCTCGCCAAGCAAGCTGACCTTGACGGATTCGCCCACATTCCTTACAGGAATAACACAGGGACTAACCCGCATAATCAGAATATAAATGTCCCACTTGGTCTACCGACGCCAAGTAAAACATATTTAAATCCACTACAAGGTGTGTACTCATTTTTTCAATTTTCTCTGTCATTCGAGGGAGTTATGGTTGTTTTAGTGATATAAGGTTGAAAACAGGAAAAAATTTTAAATATTGAATTACCTACCTACTCTAAAACTAAGCGTTTTAAAAAAATCTCTAAGAGGCACTTTTTGCTGCAAATTAGTTGTAGAATCGATCCCTGGATTTTTGACCATTAGGTTTGTCTGTCACACCCAAATTACCATTTTAAGTCCCTGCCAAATGGGGCTTAATGTTTATATTATCTAAACGTTCCAATAAATGACACATAACATGATAGGTGAATTCAGATAAGGTTTAAACAACTTTCGAGTTAACTAGTCCGAAAATGAAGTAGAAAGAACACCGTCATTTTCTACCCCAATCATTTTCGAGATATATGGTTTTCAAAAGAGTTTTTCGGTTCTCAACTCGACCAAATTTTATTTTCAAGCGTTCATTCGAAATTGCGTAGAATTTTCTAATAGAACTGTGTCTTTTGATCCTCGAGAAATACCTACCATCTAAATATCATAGGTACCGCCAGATGAAACATGAACTGCTTTGAAAAGTAAATATTCATCTATTTAACTTGCCTAGAAGATAGATCGATCCTGAAGGTAGTCGTCTCTGCTGCCACAAGTAATAAGTTTTTGACATTTCGATTCGATGTGTTAAATACATTTTAGCTGGAATTCTAAAAAACGTGGTCTCAGTTGTGGCAAGGAGGGAGAAGGAAGTCTTATTATGACCGCAATCATTTTCTGCAAGACGACTACTACAGTCCACACAAAGTTCCTCTAAACAATGTTGAAGGTAAAAAAAAAAAAAAAAAAAAAAACTGCAAATTGTCACACAAAGGTATAGGTACTATTTCTATATTAGATAGCCCTTCTATGCAAAACACTGGTCCGTAATTATTGAGGAGTTGACATAGAAAAGCACTCAAGACCAAAAATCGAAAGAAAATTTTTTTCGTCGAAGTGCAAGTAAACAGTCACGCTAACGGCGTGGGAAAAGCCTTAGGTCCGCCCGTCCTTGCTAGATCGCACCGTGAATGTGTGACCTTTGCATGGAGAAGAGATTATCTATGTCCAACAAATCTGATAAGAGTTCAGAGGGAGTTCCTATGAAATTTGATTTTTGGACTTGAGTGCTTTTCCATGTCAGCTCCTCAATAAATTATTAAACCCCGTTTATACCTAGTATATTTATTATCCAAACTCGGGGCTTCACGCTCCGCAATTGAGATCACTGCATTAAAGCACCAGGAACCCATAATTTTACGCTTTTTAGTGAAGTTGAGGAACAAAATTATTTATGATTTTAAACTAGTTTTCATCAAGATGATACAAAATACGTTTTCTTCGAACACTTATTCACAACTCTCCACATAGTAGCATAAACTAGCTAGCCTTACAATTCAAAAAGTCCAGTCATGCAGCATGACCCTGTGGTGAATTCATCACACACATCGTCGGTCTTTTTCAAGGCCACCAAATACTTTACAAGACATCGGGCTGCCTCCGAAATCTAAGGAGATAGCTCTATACATATTTCAAGCGGCCGTCAGGAGAAACAGAAATTCTCACTGACACCCAGCTAAACGCCCTTGAAATATAACATTATAAGCAACAATCCAATCACGGTGTTGCATTATATCGATCGGCCAATCAGAAGCTTTTGATCGTGACATTGAGAAAAAGTACACGAGCCAAAGGCGGGCGAAGCAAGAGCGATCTAGAGAGAGAAGGAGGGAACAGCCACCTCCACCTAGCGAGCCAATCACAGCACGCCTCCGCCGACGGGAGGGGTATAAATATAGCCCCCCTAGGCCCTGTAGCTCATACCGATCCAGGCAGCCGACTCGAGAAGAACCTCCTCTACAAACAGAAGAACTTCTCAGGAACAACAGTAGCAATTTTACTCCACTGGCGTTCTACAAGGCAGAAGGATCTACCTATCATCCACCAGCGAATTTCCTGATCTTCAGACGGGCGCAGACAACACTTTGTTGCTCTCCCCGTTCAATAAGACCTCAGCCCCGGGTTGTCTCTTGGCAACCGTCCGCGCGTCTTGAGGCCGTAGCGGCAATCAAGAAAGCCACCGGCTTGCCGTTTCAAAACCTTCGTGGAATTCCCGGCTTCCCCGCGCAAGATTTATCTTTCGTGCCTGGTCGAGTACCACGCCGTCGCAGCTCGCCGAATTCGCCAAAAGGGGCCTCACCCTGCGTCGGCTGAGCGCACGGGCAGTAAACAGATCGCCGTTGTTGCCTTTGGAGGCTTCACCTCCGCACCGGTCAAATTGTACTGCACTACCTGCGTTTTTCAAGGCAAATAGGCTTTTACGTGACCATGGAAGAACTAGCGGACTTCCTAGGATGGTCAGCGATAACAGAGGATCATTTCCCCTCAGATATTAAATCCTCTGTACGGGCCCGCTCACTCCCGTGTGAACACAGTGTCCCTCAGTGCGAAACCCCAGGCGTTTCCGAATCACTGCTAGCATCTCGACATAGGGACGCTTTAGTCGCATCTTCGCCCGACATGCAAGGTGCCGCCTCCCTGGCGAAATCAACTCCACAAGTCCCACACGCCTTTCGGCTGGAACCAATGGATAGATCTGTTCACACAGGCCAACCTCAATTCACGCAGTCCTTCCAGGACCATGCAGAGTATGATAAGACCTTCCAACACCAAGGGTACTTTCAGGAACATGAGGCCTACTACTCAGGAAACCAAAGCACAGCTTCTCAACGCTCGGAAGTAGGAAATTCTTCCCATGACACACCGGTTACTTCCCGAGCTCAATACACACGGGTACCTGAGATGGTTCCTCATACTATACCTCTTTCTGACCTAAAAAGTACTAACCCCTTTAAGAGTACTTTACAGTACCACGGAATCTCCACCATTCAAGGTCAAAGCCCAGGTTATTCAGCCCCAAGGACACCTCCACAAGAAAACACTTCCAGCGTCCAACTCCGCTCTCTTCTGAGCGAAATCTCGGGTCTCAATACCCCGCTAGGATTACCTACACCGAATTTAACATATTTAAATTCTCCATATAGGACAGATCCGCATAACCAGACAATAAATCCACTACAAATGGTGACCCCGCATTCTAATATGCAAAAAACGGAGCAAGAAGTTCCCACTCAAGTAGATAGTGGATTTTCGGGAACTACAGCAGGTATGCTTCCAAATACCAATATTTGCGCTCCCAATATTTACTCCAACCCAGTAGCATTAGCCCTGATGCTCGATAAATTGAACGAAGACAAACCGGCTTTCCAAGAAAATAATATTGACCGGTGCCTAGTCGAATTTGATCGATACGTTGAAAGGAAGGGTTTGAAAACAGAAAATGACAAATTTTCTGCACTATGCAAGTGGGTACCAGACAGTATCCGAGGAGCTATCGATTCATGCTATTTGACAGCTCCACACGAGCCTTATGCAGAAGCTAAAAAACGCCTATGGAGAGAATTCGGGCTTACAATCGAAGACCGACTCCGAGCCCTCGAAATTCCGTTGTCATACTCGAGGAAGCCTAGCACAGCCTTCCATGAAACATATAGTAAAGCGGCCGGATACATACCGGACTCTTCGATAATTCATAAATGGATTGATCACCTCCCACCAAGCTCACGTGGCATAGTAGCGGCGCAAACGACTTTGGATGCCCGCTTAAACATGGCTGATACGCTACACTCATACAATTATCCTCAAAACAATGATATCAATATCATATCAGATCAGGGCGTTACAACTACGGAAGCAAAAACAAAAAAGGAATTTAAAAAACAAACGGGACCTCCAAAACAGGCTAAAAAACACATGAAGCCCACAATCTGCCGCAACCATGCCAGATACAGTGATGACACACGAAAATGCGCCGAACCAGAAACTTGTCAATACAGAACAAGAAAGGCTACTCCAAAAAAAGCTACGCCTAGGAAGGAAGCAGCATACGTAGCTTCCGAGTGTAAAAAGTGTAAGACGCCCGAACGAACGGCTACACCAACCTCCGATGATTCTCAGTCGGAAAACTAATAACTGCCAGCATATCAGAGCCCATACGCCGGCAGACTAAAAACTCGAAGAGGCTCTTTTTCACATGTAGAAACACCGGAGTGTCGTTTCTCATTGACACAGGCGCAGAAGTCAATATTCTGTCATTTCAACAAACAAAAAAACTTAATCTGAAGATAGGCAAAACGAACGTACACCTTACAGCAGCTAACGGTGCTTCGATAGAAACACTCGGACGCACCTACACAAATATTGACAATGGCTTTGGCGAAATGAGAACAGAGTTCATGATTACAAAAGTCAATGATCTAGCCATACTCGGTACCCCATTCCTCGACACATGGGACATACTCATCAGCGTAAAACGTAGATACATCGCATGTAATGATGAACGTAGCTATGCGGATAAAAACGTGGCCACCCTCATGCAAAAAACCTTCACAGAAGAAGAAATTGAGGCGGCAATTCCCAAAAAAGACTCAGAGGAAGAAGAACAACACGTCATTCACACAGGTGACAAAAAAATACGTCAAATTTTGCACAATTACACACAAAAAATGAACAAATTAAACGGGAAATGGAAAGACAACGGCGTCTATCACAGGATCACAAATCACAATGGAAGGCCCGCCAGTGCATTGTAGAGCCCGGCCCATGGCCGGCGAAAAACGCACTCAAGTCATTTAACATATTTAAATTCTCCATATAGGACAAATCCGCATAATCAGACAATAAATCCACTACAGACCCCATGAGCGAATTTTTGAAGAAATCTTCGACATTTCAGTCGCTATTGATAGTGTTTTTTTTTTATTTTTTTTTAATTTTTTTATTTTAACAAGCACCTACTACCTACGTTTTAAACAGCATGGTTCTAGGATTGGTTATACAGGGATACTTCCATAAGAGTAGTTCAATCTGAATTTGGACAATGTTTCATGCAAATATTACCGATTTTTACAACTAGCGAACGGCATTATTTCGATTTTTGACTGATTTTTCAACTTTGAAATTTTTGAAAACTTGATACCACATATACTTATAGGAAATTTTACGCTGATTCCGAATATACCACATGTTAGTATGCTGAAAAAATTATTTCGCACAACAAATCGCAAAAAACAGGCTATTTTGAAATTGTTTACTACATTTTTGAAAATTTCAACCCGAAGATGTAATCCGATCATGCTGGCCAACGAACTTGAACTTTCGTTTTGTGTCCTTAACATTTTAAAATTTGTTTGAAGTTTCTAGCACAATTCTACGGACAGTTATCATCTGGAATGACACATACATACATACATACATAAAAAAATGCGTTAAACTTCAGAATATGATTCAGAATAGCCTGAAACGGATTTCTGCATAAAATGTTTTCAAAAATTCACATTCTACAAATTTTGAGAGGAGAGCAATAGCTTAATTTTCTTCAAAAATTCGCTAAAAGGGCGCGTGAAGTTGACCCTAATATGTCCACCAATGCTCTATTCAATTTGCATTGGGCGATGACTGAGATCCACATACAGTTGTAGGGCCTTGGTACATACTAACATCTAGACAGTTATGACTACATACATGAATTGATACTAAAATGTAACAATAATAAGTAACATCAAACAAAACTTAAATTACAATAAACTGCTTTGTCATTTGAAATTGAAAAAAGTCCAGTCATGCAGCATGACCCCATGAGCGAATTTTTGAAGAAATCTTCGACATTTCAGTCGCTATTGATCGTGTAGAGAAATTTTAGTTTATGATTTTTTAACAAGCACCTACTACCTACGTTTTAAACAGCATGGTTCTAGGATTGGTTATACAGGGATACTTCCATAAGAGTACCTAGTTCAATCTGAATTTGGACAATCTTTCATGCAAATATTACCAACGAACTTTAACTTTCGTTTTGTGTCCTCAACATTTTAAAATTTGTTTGAAGTTTCTAGCACAATTCTACGGTTAGTTATTGTCTGGAATGACACATACATACATACATACATATATATATACATAAAAAAATGCGTCAAACTTCAGAATATGATTCAGAATAGCCTGAAACGGATTTCTGCATAAAATTTTTCCAAAAATTCACGTTCTACAAATTTTGAGACGAGAGCAATAGCTTAATTTTCCACATACAGTTGTAGGGCCTTGGTACATACTAACATCTAGACAGTTATGACTACATACATGAATTGATACTAAAATGTAACAATAATAAGTAATATCAAACAAAACTTAAAGTACAATAAACTGCTTTGTCATTTGAATTTGAAAAAAGCGTAGCAGGAGCGGGTCAATTGCAAAGCCAACAAGACTGTAGTGGCACGTATGCCTTGACAGGGAAACAGCGTTGATTTCATAGCAATAGCCCTTCATCTTATTTCATATTATTGAGTATTATTAATACTCAAAGACTTCCCCTCGTAGGTCCATGAATAAAATGGATTGCCAGCGCTACTAGAGGATTCTTCAGACAACAGCTCAACATCAATGGTTTTCCGGAGCCTCTCCTGGGGACTGCGCTAGATTGTTCTAGAACCTACTTTCACCCAATAGCGAACGGCCATTCTTGTGAAGTACAGTCTACATGAGTTGGAGGGGGTCTACTTGACTTGCCTCTTCCTTCGACTGGGGATGTCGATATCGGGAAAAATATCGATATATCGAATATCTGTTATTCACAAATATATCGTTTTAATAATTTGATATAATTATGGTGAAAAAATTCGATATGTTCTATTGGTAGGTAGGTCAAACATCTTGCTGAAAGAAATAAATTAATGCTTTCCTAATACTATATAGCTACATGAATATTATCACAGTATAACAATCTATTTCTCTGTCTATTAATTGCATTTTCGTGCTTGCAATTATTCTAAAAACCAACCACATAGGTAATAAAAATTCGTTAGAAAAGATATCTACCTAATTAGACTTTTTCGATGGGTGGACTGGGTGGATTCGAAATAAATAAAGGCTAGGAAAGCTTCGTCCATCCAGGGCGAAGACGTACTTGCAGTTTTAGGAGAAAAAAATATCCGTTCCGATTATTGTAAAAATAATATCGATATATTGATAGAAAAATTATCGATATATCGATATTTTTTCAACATCCCTACTTGTATCTTTTCACGTCCCTTGCACTTGCACCTTTGTCCCTTGTGAGAGTTAACTGGCGCTTCGGTGATTTGATTACCTACCTTCATTTTTCGTGGTTATTACTGAAGAAATATATAATATTATTGTTTTCTCAATATAAGAGAGAAGAAGCTGAACACGTCTTCTGAGGTACGTAACTATTGGAATAATAATTACCTAGTACTTAGTTTTGTTTGCAAGGTGTTTGATTCTGCAATATATGACTCTGTTTTCTCATGTGCTGACTGTATTCATGTTCGCTGGCCCTGTTCACAAAGTAGTCTCGCATTTTTTCTTATCAACAGTAGAAAATATGACAGTAGATAGGTACTTAGGTAGGTGAGACCACCTGTGAGACGCCTATTATTTCATGAGACCCTGGGGGCGCGAATTGTTTTATTCTCTGACAAACATGATTGTGTACCTTCAATTTTACCTATTGGGTGAGGGATGTAACCCTGACTATAAACTGAACGAAGACATCAAAACTCGTAATTCATACTTGGTTCATTCATATGGTGATTGGATACCCTTGTGGGGCCTTTCCTGTTATCCGACCGCCAGCACCTTTAGCTGCTGACTAATCTGAATTTTCACTAAGGGATTGACTACTTGATGTTATGTAGGTATTTTTGAGATGCGAGCATCCAGATCACAAAACTATACACAGCATTCTGATTAGGTACGTTGGCGGTTGTATGCTATCTTGAGGCAGAGCTGGAGGTGCTGGTGGTCGGATAACAGGAAAGGTCCCCCTAGTCATGGTCAAATGCTCTGACTTGGGCAAAACGGTTAACTTTTTCCAAGTTAGTTGATAGCTGCCTGAGAATGAAATCTGGTTACCTTCGGAGATGGTGTTTTTTGTTGAAATGTCACGTGTTGAACTACATTTTTGGAGTGTTCCTACTTAGCACAGAAATTCTGAGTTCTGTTGTTCCTAGTCATCAAGGTGCTTTTTTCTGCTGCGAATAATTTTGTAGTGGATTTATATATGTTTTACTTGGTGTAGGTAGACCAAGTGGGACATTTATATTCTGGTTATGCGGGTTAGTCCCTGAGGTATTCCTGTAAGGAATGTGAGCGAAATCGCCAAGGTCAGCTTGCTTGGCGGGAGGAACTTGAGGATAGTTCGTGTAGCAGCCGCGTGGAGCACTGGGCTCGCATAGTGGGTGCTGGGTTCGATCTGTTTGGTGCTGAGCCGTTGTGTAATATTCCGGCCTAAGATTTATATCTGTAGGGGGAATATACTGGGCTTGGTTGAGGTACTGAAAAGTATCCTTTGTTTTTAGCACGTTGGGAGTGTGTTTGACACTCGGATTGGCCGGGTAGCCTTGTGTAGAATATCGTGGATATTCAGAAATCTTTGTCGAATCATGATGATTGACTTCAGAGCGGGTCTGAAAGGTATCCTCGAACTTTTGTGTGTGTGAGGCTTGGCCTAACGTTTCCTTCATGAATACGTTAGGTAAGAAGGCGATCTCTTCGCGAGAATCGAGCCTTTGTTCGTCGCTAGGAACAGCGGACGAGTCGAGTAGCGGGTAGGGAGCGCTGCGTGGGCTAAGGCCCCCGGCCGCGCCGTGTTCTGCTTCCTCTTGCATGAGGAAGTAGGACGGGCGGCGCTCCATCGATATACCCGAGTTTGTTAACTCGTTTTCGATACCTCTACGTATAGGATAGAGGGTTTGGAAGGTGGACTCGCTTGACAGAGCTTCTTTCCTTTGCTCGGATGTCAGGGTCCTACCTTGTAGCCTTGAAAAAGGCTTCCTTGGACGATAAATTAGAGCGGATGAGCTGAGTAATTTATCGGCGTGCCCCAGCGGTCGGTGACGAGCTTAGTGCTACGAAACCCGGGCGACACGTCTCGGAACGTCCCAGCGGGCGTACGATCTAATGAGAATATCAATAGATGTACCGGGTGGCGTCCTGACAGAAGAACTACGTTGGGCAATGAGCAGGATAAATAATCACTGGACTCGTAGATGCCAATGCGAGATCTGTGTGGAGAGAAGGTATGCCTTGTAGAAAGCAGTAGAAAGCCGTTCTGAGATGAACTCGTGAGCAGAAGGGTCGTCAGCGTAGAGCGTGTAGAATCTTCGTACTGCAGAGTGTAGTCGTCGAGAGCGGTGAGTGGAATGAATTTCGGAGGGCTCCGAGCGGGGTAATTATAGGGAGGTGGCCGCCTCCTGCCGCCCTCTGATTGGTCCGCTTAATTTCATTAATTCAACTGTGTTATCTCATTGGCTCGCACATTGTTTTCTCAGAATCTGCGAGTATGATAGCTGAGTTGGTCCTCCGGGGGTGGCTTCCCCGCGTCCGTCGCTGCGACGGGGTCCCCGGAGGTGGCTTCCGTGCGTCCGTTGCGGAGACAAGGACCTTGAGGTGTCTTCCCTGCGTCCGTTGTTTAGACGGGGTCCTCGGGTGGCTTCCCTGCGTCCGTTGTTCAGACGGGATCCCCGGGGGTGTTTTCCCTGCGTCCGTTGCTGAGACGGGGTCCCCGGGGTGGCTGCTGGACCAGAGGTGGTTGCTTGCCGCCTCCTGGTTGGTTCGCCTATTGTCTCTCGTGCAATCATTGTTTCTGATTGGCGAGTAGGCTTGTTAGAACTGTCCTTGTTAGTTTTAGAGGACGTTTGCTTGTCTGTTTGAGTTTTCTCATTCAAGGCGACTTGGTTCGAGATACTTGTCGCGTCTCTCTCGCCCAGTAAGTGTTTAGGGAGGTCGCCTTGTATGTTATTTGTTAATATTTCACTTTTGAGAGAGAATTTCGTATTTTCTCTCTGGTGAAATATTTTGTTTGACGGAGTTATAACTCGACGTCTTATAAATATTTGTGTGTCGTGTCTACCTCTTTTTGGTAGCCCTGAAAAGGGCTGTTGAAAAGAGGGGGTGGTTTTCACCACAGGCGCCCCCCCCCAAGACGTCGTGTTATCAACGACGACGCCGGTTGGGGAGAACTGGGAGGTCCACACGGAATTCTCCGTACAAAACCCTCACCAGTTGGGGCGGAGGCGGAGGTGCAGGCCTCGCGTCCCGCGCCTGGAGTGCGCCCCGGCCTCGCCGGTTTCGGTGAGCGCCGCGGGGCGTCCGTGGCCGGCCCGAGCTTTGCCGACGGCCGCGGCTGGGCTGTTGCGGAGGTGCTCGTTCCGGTGACGTCCACCCCGCTGCGCTCATCTCGTCCCACCGAGGCACGGGCACGTCGCCTGAGCTGATCCACTTGCGTGGAACCGTGGGGAGCTGGTGAGCGGGTGGAGCCCTGGGCAGCTGCGGAGCGGGTGTAGCCGGCGTTGTGAATGTGGCCGGTGTCCTCCACACCACCTCCCTTGGAGCGCTGGCGTCCGCCGGTCCCTTCTTCTCCGGGGAAGGCGGTAGCGGGCCGATGGGTGTCGGAATTTCCTCTGCCAAGAGGAAATTCTCCACTTCTTCGGTGAGCATGTGTTCTGTAGGTGTCGAAGCTGCCATGGTCAAGGTTGGTATGAGCTCCGGGCGTGGGGTGTTCCTTATTTATATCTCCCACTGTTCCTATCCGAGAAAAGTGGGCGTGGTCTGCTTCGAGTGCAGTCACCCACTTCTCGTCGAATTTGGTAGAGGGGACGCGCCCTCTGGCGGATTTTCGGGGAGTCTCCTCCTTATTTTCTGCCTGATTTTTGCTTAGTGACACAGCTTCGTCTGTGTTTAGAGTGTAAGCTGGTTTTATTTGCTGTTTGGGAACTTTTTTTGTGTGTTCGCCAATTTGTACTGTAACCGAAAACTTATCTCTTTTAACAACTTTGAATGGTCCCGTGTAAGGACATTGCAAAGAGGAGAGCTGTGTGGGCACTCTGATATAGACATGTGTACATGTATCCAAATTTTTGGGCATGTTGACGGCATATGTCGTATTATTATGTTTAATATGCGTAGGTCGGAAGAAGAGAGGCTCAGAAAGGTTTGTAGAAGTTACGAAAATGTCGCCTGGGAGCGGCACGTCAATTCTGTAAACTTTTTGGAAGGGTGTAGTTTCCGTTGCTGGGTCTACTGCCGTACGCATGGCGAGTAGTACTTTTGGAAGGGCGTCGAGCCAATTTTCGTTTTGTGCTTTGAGAGCCTCTTTCAAGGATCTATTTCTGCGTTCCACCATTCCGTTTGTTGACGGTTTGTATGGTAACGTGTGAGTATGTTTTACTCCGAGACGTTCCATAATGGAATGAAATAGATCTGATTCGAATTGTGTGCCCTGGTCACTTGTGATGTATTTAGGTACGCCTTTTGAGGCTACCCAAATATTGATAAAGGCGTTTGTGATCGTGGATGTTTCGATGTTGTTAAGAGGGACTGCCTCTAGCCAACCCGTTGCTCTATCGACCATCATTAGAATGTAACGTTTCCCTCCTTTAGCTAAAGGTAAGGGTCCGGTAATGTCAACGTGTACATGTGAGAATTTGTTAGCCGTTTCAAATTCGGAGTAAGGGAGCTTCACGGAGCGAGTGATTTTTGCTCGTTGGCAAGTCTCGCATGCTCGGACCCAGTTGGAGACATCTTCACGAAGGCCGTGCCAAAAATATCTTTGTTTTACTTTATACACTGTAGAGTGTATGCCTGGGTGTCCCAAATTGTGAATTTGGCTGATTATTTCGTGCCTTATTTCGTTTGGAATATAAGGTCTTGGGTGTCCTAGGTCTAGGTTACACCAAATCTCTCCTTGAGGGAATTCAACTCGTGTGAGTTTTAGTTTGTCCTCTGCGTTAGGAGGAGAATGAATCTGTGCATTTGAGATGTGCAGTAGAAGATTGCACTCTATTGCGGCCGTAATTTGTGAAATTTCGGCTATGGACGGACCCTCGTCAGTTTGGGTTGAAATTGACTTTGTTTGAATTTCAACTGGATCGAAGGGTCTGGAGAGTGCGTCGGCGACGACGTTGTCTTCTCCGGGTATATGTCGAATGTCACTTGTCATTTGGGAGATGTATGTTAGCCATCTCAATCGCATTTTAGAAAAATGTGCGTTTTTCTTAAGCATCGTGCCTAGCAGAGGCTTGTGATCTGAGCAAATATGAAAAGAGCGGCCGTCCAAGTCATTGTGCCAATGAATGCAAGCTTGGTAAGCGGCGAACATCTCTTTGTCGAACGAGGCTTTATTCTTCCATTGTTCCGGAATTTCTTTACTGAAAAATCCCAATGGTTGGTAAGATTTCGAGCCGTGTTTGTCTGTAATTTCCTGCTCCAGTGCCGCTCCGATGTGTGTATCGGATGCATCGCAAACTATTCTCCACTCTGCTGTAGGGTGTGGATGAGCAATATTGTGCAATGTAGCTTTTATCATTGCTTGTTTTAAGCTGTTGAAAGCTTTTTCTCTCTCTGATGTCCATTCGATAGGCGTTTTGTCATTTTTTTTGTTTGACTGAATGGAGTCATACAGAGGTTGCGCTGTGTGAGCGAATTTATTTGAGCAAGCCCGATAGAAACCACACATACCTAGGAATCTGCGTAGGCTCCGTACGTCTATTGGCCGAGGGAATTGCTCTATGGCTTCTATTTTATCTCGTTTAGGAATTATCCCTTCTTTCGAGATAGTGAAACCTAGGAAATCGACGGTAGGTTTTGAAAAAATGCATTTATCAAAACCTACTCGAAGTCCGTGTTCTCCTAGTTTGTCGAAAATTTGTTTGAGGTGGTTCATGTGTTCTTTATAATTTTTAGAAGCCACCAATATGTCATCTAGGTAGACAAATGCGAAATCGAATTTTCGCATGATGCTGTCCATGTACCTTTGCCATGTTTGAGCCGCTCCGGCCAAACCCATGCTCATTTTTTTAAACTCATAGAGCCCGAAAGGGGTAATAATTGCTGTTTTATGAGCGTCATCTGGGTGCATCGGGATATGGTAATATGCCGATTTTAAATCTATTGTCGAATAGATTTGTGTATTATGTAAATTCGCTTGGAAAGAGCGAATGTGAGGAGGAGGGTAGGCGTCTTTCTTCGTTTTCGCGTTCAGGAAACGGTAGTCGCCGGTGATCCTCCATGACCCGTCTTTTTTTGGCACACAGTGTAACGGGGACGCCCATTCGGAATCTGATGGTGCAATTATGCCATCGGAGAGCATTTTGTCAAAAGTACTTTTGACTTGAGCCCGTTTTTCGCCTGCCATGGGTCTTGCACGGAAGTGTACTGGTGTTCCTTCTGTGGTTATACGGTGGTAAACACCGTTGTTTTTCCATTTTCCTTGAAGTTTGTTCATTTTATCATTGTATTTTTCGATGATAGAGCGTATGTTTTCGTCCTCTGTGAGCTGTGTGTCCTCTGGTTGAGGGCTGTTGTCACGATGAGGAATAGTAGCTGCTATTTGTTCGTCAGTAAATTTTTTGTTCATGACTGCAGCGATTTTTTGATCGGCATAGCTCTTTACTTTATCTTTGTAGATATATTTGTGTTTGACCCGTATTCCGATATCCCAAGACTCGAGGAATGGTATACCGAGGATCGCTAGATCAACTTTAGTGATCATGAAATCGGTGGTCATGTCTCCGAGGCCGATGTTAATCGTCGTGTCAGCACGCCCTAGTGTGTCTATAGGGGCGCCGTTAGCTGCTGTGAGCTTGACGTTGGACTTACGAATTTTTAAGCCCAATTTTTTGGTGACATTGTGGGGCAGAATGTTCACTTCTGCTCCCGTGTCAATGAGAAATTCAGTGCCATTTAGTTTGCACTTGAAAAAAAGCCTTTTATACTCTTTAGTCTGCCGGTGTATAGGCTCAGATACACTGGCAGTTATTCGTTTTCCGAACTCTCTGAGTCCGAGGTTGGAACGGTACTTTCTTGTATCAATCTATGAGTATGTTCGCTTGGAACCAAGGTTTTAGGCTGGCTGATAGGCGCTGCCTTTTTGATAGGTTTGGAGGCGGTATTCGCTTTCCAAGCGCAGTATTCTGGGTCTGCACACTTGCGAGTTTCGCTACCGAAACGGGCGTGGTTCCGGCAGACGTAGGCCGTTGTTTTGTGAGGCTTACTCTCTACTTGCTGAGGTTTGAACTCAGCTTTTTGTGAGAGGGCCTTTTTGGAACCAGTCTTCGTGGGTTTCGAAGTAGATTCTACTCCTCGTATGTTGAGAGAGGGGTTCGCTGATTTGTACGCGTGTAGCGTGTCAGCTAGGTCGAGCCGGGCACTCGTGGTAAGCTGTGCTGCGACCATGCCTCGGGCTTCGATAGGCAGAGTTTCGATCCACTTTTGAGTGATCAGAGCCTCTGAGAAGTACCCAACAGCCTTAGAGTACATTTCATGGTACTTGGTGCTGGGTTTTTTGGCGAGAGATGCGGGGTCCTCGAGCGTGAGGAGCCTGTCCTGTAAGGACAACCCGTATTCTCGTTGTAGGCGCTGTTTGGCCTCTTCGTAAGGTGCGTGGGGTGCCGTGAGGTAAGCTGAGTCAATAGCTTCCCGCATTTCCTCCGGTACCCACTTGTAGATTGCTGAGAAACATTCGTTCTGCGTTCTCAGGTTTTTTCGCACGCAGTATTGATCGAACTCGGCGAGTGCACGATCGATATTCTTCTTTTGGAAGATAGGTCTTTGGTAATCTCCCATTTCCTCCAAAAGTGCTCGAAAGCCACTTTGTGTAGAGGGTTGTTGTGTGAGATGTGGGGCGTATAGGCCCGGCGGGGGTCGCACGCCCGCAGTGGTTCCCTGAAATCCACTAGCTTCATAAGAGGGAACGAAATGCTCCGTGTTAAGCCTGTTCAAAGGCGGGGTCACCATTTGTAGTGGATTTATATATGTTTTACTTGGTGTAGGTAGACCAAGTGGGACATTTATATTCTGGTTATGCGGGTTAGTCCCTGAGGTATTCCTGTAAGGAATGTGAGCGAAATCGCCAAGGTCAGCTTGCTTGGCGGGAGGAACTTGAGGATAGTTCGTGTAGCAGCCGCGTGGAGCACTGGGCTCGCATAGTGGGTGCTGGGTTCGATCTGTTTGGTGCTGAGCCGTTGTGTAATATTCCGGCCTAAGATTTATATCTGTAGGAGGAATATACTGGGCTTGGTTGAGGTACTGAAAAGTATCCTTTGTTTTTAGCACGTTGGGAGTGTGTTTGACACTCGGATTGGCCGGGTAGCCTTGTGTAGAATATTGTGGATATTCAGAAATCTTTGTCGAATCATGATGATTGACTTCAGAGCGGGTCTGAAAGGTATCCTCGAACTTTTGTGTGTGTGAGGCTTGGCCTAACGTTTCCTTCATGAATACGTTAGGTAAGAAGGCGATCTCTTCGCGAGAATCGAGCCTTTGTTCGTCGCTAGGAACAGCGGACGAGTCGAGTAGCGGGTAGGGAGCGCTGCGTGGGCTAAGGCCCCCGGCCGCGCCGTGTTCTGCTTCCTCTTGCATGAGGAAGTAGGACGGGCGGCGCTCCATCGATATACCCGAGTTTGTTAACTCGTTTTCGATACCTCTACGTATAGGATAGAGGGTTTGGAAGGTGGACTCGCTTGACAGAGCTTCTTTCCTTTGCTCGGATGTCAGGGTCCTACCTTGTAGCCTTGAAAAAGGCTTCCTTGGACGATAAATTAGAGCGGATGAGCTGAGTAATTTATCGGCGTGCCCCAGCGGTCGGTGACGAGCTTAGTGCTACGAAACCCGGGCGACACGTCTCGGAACGTCCCAGCGGGCGTACGATCTAATGAGAATATCAATAGATGTACCGGGTGGCGTCCTGACAGAAGAACTACGTTGGGCAATGAGCAGGATAAATAATCACTGGACTCGTAGATGCCAATGCGAGATCTGTGTGGAGAGAAGGTATGCCTTGTAGAAAGCAGTAGAAAGCCGTTCTGAGATGAACTCGTGAGCAGAAGGGTCGTCAGCGTAGAGCGTGTAGAATCTTCGTACTGCAGAGTGTAGTCGTCGAGAGCGGTGAGTGGAATGAATTTCGGAGGGCTCCGTGCGGGGTAATTATAGGGAGGTGGCCGCCTCCTGCCGCCGCCCGATTGGTCCGCTTAATTTCATTAATTCAACTGTGTTATCTCATTGGCTCGCACATTGTTTTCTCAGAATCTGCGAGTATGATAGCTGAGTTGGTCCTCCGGGGGTGGCTTCCCCGCGTCCGTCGCTGCGACGGGGTCCCCGGAGGTGGCTTCCGTGCATCCGTTGCGGAGACAAGGACCTTGAGGTGTCTTCCCTGCGTCCGTCGTTTAGACGGGGTCCTCGGGTGGCTTCCCTGCGTCCGTTGTTCAGACGGGATCCCCGGGGGTGTTTTCCCTGCGTCCGTTGCTCAGACGGGGTCCCTGGGGTGGCTGCTGGACCAGAGGTGGTTGCTTGCCGCCTCCTGGTTGGTTCGCCTATTGTCTCTCGTGTAATCATTGTTTCTGATTGGCGAGTAGGCTTGCTAGAACTGTCCTTGTTAGTTTTAGAGGACGTTTGCTTGTCTGTTTGAGTTTTCTCATTCAAGGCGACTTGGTTCGAGATACTTGTCGCGTCTCTCTCGACCAGTAAGTGTTTAGGGAGGTCGCCTTGTATGTTATTTGTTAATATTTCACTTTTGAGAGAGAATTTCGTATTTTCTCTCTGGTGAAATATTTTGTTTGACGGAGTTATAACTCGACGTCTTATAAATATTTGTGTGTCGTGTCTACCTCTTTTTGGTAGCCCTGAAAAGGGCTGTTGAAAAGAGGGGGTGGTTTTCACCACAAATTTTATTGAGATTTTGTTTGAAATTAGTAAGTTTAGGATAGTTTTCAGGGTTAGCCCAAAAATCGCATGCGATCAAAAAAATGTTCGTCTGATTCCCCCTATGGCGGAATTCATAGTCCTCACTAAGTTGAAAGGAAATGCTCAAGTGAAGCTCTGAGTAGTTGGTGGCTGCTTAAGCAATTCATGGTCAGTGATTAAGGAGTTGCTCAAGCATTCGGTTAAGCATTTCCTTTGTGGGGATTCATAAACAGAAAATCAAGCAAATGCTCAAGTTTTTTTTCCTCAAAAGAGCCGAAAAACCAAGTTAGGACGAAAGCTACCTTGAGCATTTGCCATGTGAGAATCCATCAGTTCATCCTTCCAAAAGTGTTTTTGTATCGTGTGTATATAATAGTTTTCTTAAGTAGTTAAGGATCTCGAGCAAAGTTTTGAAATTCACGAGTGGTACAATGAGTTCGATTTCCAAGAAAATATGTTGAGGTGATGAAACGTTCGAGTCTGACGCGGTTCATTGTGTACTCGATGTATACCTACGTGTTAGTAGGTACAGCCTACTGTTTTGTGTACTGACCGGATTTATTATTTTTTTAGCAACTTTGATTATATATAGGGAAAGTAGGGATGATCAGATCAACAAAATGACGAAAATTGTAATCAATGTTTCTTCCCTCTTTTAGGTACCTAAAAAAATCTATATATTAACCTATGAGGCAGAAGAAAGTAGGGAACATGGAAGATTCCGCACATGAACCGATCCCCCCCCCCCCCCCCCACGGTTTTCGCGTTTACCTTGAAACTATAAACTTTTTCGCATACATACCTATTTTTGAAATGAAAATTATTTACTTTCGAAATTATCGTATCCAATAAGTAGGTATTCTTGTATCAGGTCATTCCATGCCAAATCAACACACTTTAAATATAAATTTTACCTCACCATTTTAGATTTTGCTCAAATTTAGTATATTCATAGTAGGAGTTAGAATACCATATTTTAAATTTTTATCTCAAACTGTTTCTTAAATATGGCTATGTAAAACTTACAAAATCTGGCCAAAAAACCATGAACGGATTTTATACTATTCGCTCTAGGAACTGTCCTAATTGAGCTAGAGAACAGGGAGAGGTATCATTTTGCAGCTTTTTTTATGCTCTTTCCTGTGATATACAACAGGACATAGGGTCTAATAAGAAAATTTTTGTATACAAATACAAATTTTGATTCAATTTTTTTCCAAAAAGTACATAATTTGAAATTTTCAAAATATTCCTATAAATACTTAGTACTGTTGTAAACAATGTGACAAAATATAAATATGGGATGATGATGGGTTCATTGTTAAAAAAAACTATTCCTGACACTAGTTTTCCACTAATAGCCCGGTTTTGACCAAATAATGAATATACGTACTTTTACCAAAGAGGTAGGCTATTTAATTAAATATATAAAGGTATACTATGTATAAAGGTAAAAAAATATCAGAAATATTAATTCAAAATACTATCTTGGTGCAGTACTAACGATAATGTTCAAACAACAAACTAGATTAACACTAACCTGAGGAAAAATTAAGTTTTGAGTTGATAGCAGTTTCCCTAAACATTATCTCAGTTTACGGAATTACATTTTGTAAAAGCCAGTTGGGTTACATTTACTTATCGTATACCTACTCATCATCATAAATATGTATAATATTATGTAAATTTTGATTAATCCGTTTGTACCAGAATTATTACATAACTATTTAGACTCTTTTCATACCTTTTTCAAATTTATTGTTATAGAAATGTTCAAGATTTTTGTTTTACTAATTAATAGGCGATTAAATTAGTTTAAATTGTATAAAATTAAAGTAAGCAACATAATTAACTTAATTTTTATTAGAATATATCTATGGTTATTGGTTTTGTTTTAACAAGATAGTATTTTGAATTAATATTTCTGATATTTTTTTACCTTTATACATAGTATACCTTTATATATTTAATTAAATAGCTTACCTCTTTGGTAAAAGTACGTATGTTTATTATTTAGTCAAAACCGGGCTATTAGTGGAAAACTAGTGTCATGAATATTTTTTTTAACAATAAACCCATCCCATATTTATATTCTGTCACATTGTTTACAACAGTAAGTACTAAGTATTTATAGGAATATTTTGAAAATTTTAAATTATGTACTTTTTGGAAAAAAATTAAATCAAAATTTGTATTTTGACAAAAAATTTCTCATCAGATTTTTTTTATTAGGACCTATGTCCTGTTGTATATCACTGGAAAGAGCATAAAAAAAGCTGCAAAATAATACCTCTCCCTGCTCTCTAGCTCAATTAGGACAGTTCCTAGAGCGAAGAGTATAAAATCATTTCATGGTTTTTCGGCGAGATTTTCTAAGTTTTACGTAGCCATATTTAAGAAACGGTTTGAGATAAAAATTTAAAATTTGGTATTTTTCTTAGTCTCAACACCTTCTATGAGTTTACCAAATTTGAGTAAAATCTAATATGGTGAGGTAAATTGGGTGTGTTGAATTGATATGGAATGGCCCTATCCAATACTTTCTTAATTCATCCTTGTAATTTCATTTTCTATAATTTGTAGCAAATTGCTATTTTTCTATTAATTTTCTATAATTGTAGCAATAGTTACCCAAGGTAAAATTTCGTTCGACTCGAGTTTGGGTAGGTAGAAAACTCTACCTACCTACTGTTGTATTTACCTACTGCACAATGACAGGATTGATTTTTTTCGGTAGAAATGCGGCTCTACATTATCTCCAGAGTAGATAACCAAAATAACTTTTCAACGACGTGCTATTGAAACGGTTTGGTGTATTTCTAGTTGGATTGTGTAAGGTAGGATAGTTTTTAAGGTTATGATGTGAGTCTGCTGGTATCCAAAGTACTAAACTACACATTTCGGATCACTATTTGTCCAACTAAAGTACCAAGTTTACATTTCACTAAAAGGATTGGTTTAGAGTATTTTTTATTTATTTTTGAGATTCTAGCTTGAGATATTTTTTTATTTGTGAGATGCGAACTTGTAACTGGAAATGAGTCGATTGTGGCCGCAAATATGTTGCGCTTTTCCCTAGTTAATTTGAGCGTAGTTATTGAAGATAAATCGTTGCGCTTTTCCTTCGTGGATTATTAACAGCTGTAGAGCTTTTTCAACTGCACATTCTTTCATTAGCGCTTAATCCATTGCAGTCTATATTTCTACCAATTTCTGACTTTGTTGATCTAGTAAACTCTACTTTTCCTAGGTTACTTCACTAAATTTACTCGAGATCCATAGCTACTACGAAAACTACTATATGCTATACTATATATGAACTACAAAAACGCAATGGAATAAGCAGATCTTGGTCCTACGTTTCTTAGGACATTAGGGTAGACGGTAGGTACCTATCCAAAAAATACGGGCCTGCGTCCACGACACACTCATCCTTCTAATTTTTCGAAGATTATCAATTTCGAAGGAGGGGTTCTAGTTCAGAAGAGGTACACATCTGCATCACCTGGTGCCAAACGTGTGTTTACAGGTAAAGTCCTCTCAAAAGTCCTCTACAAAATGCATTATTTCATGTTCTATGGCAATCTGGGTTTTCGTCAGTTTTATTTTTCAACAGACCATTTTACAAAAAAAAAAAGAAAAAAAAAAAAAAAGTTCATCAACTACGAACTAGAACATTAAAATGTTTACGAACAAATCTCTGCTGAAAAAGTACTTGAATTTCATTAATATTTGATGAAAAATCGATAAAAATTCTATAAATCCTGAATTTTTTGAACCACAGAATATTATTTAGAACGAGTTTTTACTGCCATGAAATTGGTAGTTAACAATTTATTTGCACTCAAAGGTCCTCCTCAGTGGGCAAAGATTAGTTCAATTATTTATAACTAGATCAGATATAACTACGTTGCGACGGAATAAGGAAGTGGGACCAACGTTTTCGTCTACATTTTCGTTCACTACAATCGGATGAATTTCATGTCTCGAAACTCGCATGAGATCAAATTGGAACTTCAACGAACATTTCAAGACCAATGCGAGCAAAAACCGTCAAAATTTACTCGATTAAGGTAGAAAAACCATAGTGCGGAACGAATTTTTTTCATAATTTCCCGCATTCTTTCGCTGATTTCTTTGGGAAGACAGCATCTTTCAGCGATTTTGACAGCACCATCGTGTTCTACGGGTCTTAAAACGTAACTTTGTTGCTGACATACGAAGTGTTCTCGGGTCAAATTTTAATATGGCAGCGGATAGAAGATCCAGCACTCGGGCAAAAAACGCGCATTAAAAGGGGCTCCCACCCCCTCCCGCCGTCCAGCCCATGGTTCGGGCGGGATTAGAAAATTTTAAACCGTTTGTGCCCCCTTTCGGAAAAATCCAAGAAGATGATCCCTACTCTCATAGATTCCCCCCACTCGGCTGTTTGGCCGTTCATAGTATGGACAGAAAAACGAACAGATGGAGTTTCATTCTCATTAATAATAGAAATAGAGATTCACCTTACATATAAGATTTAGTTTTCATGTTCTATTCAATTTTCTCTCAAATTTTCTTTAGTAATTTGCCACTAAATCTTGAGAGTCTTGACTCTTGAGTTGAATATAAGAAGTTTCTTGTCAATTTTTGCCGCCATTTCACCGACTGCCGGGTCCTGAATTCATAGAGGAAACAAACACGTTTGATCGCCGCTGGTTCGGTTTGGATCGGGAGTCGCCAGATTCGGAGAAACGGCTCCAATGTAGGCGCCTGCCATGAAATAGTTGTTTGGTTTTCTCCCGGCGGACGGCCATAGCCGGTTCGGATCAGGAGACTTCCGGACCCTAAGGGTGTTCATGCTTGCATATCCCCATGGAATTTAATCTTCATTACTGTGGAGTTGATCCAGAAGTGCCAGCACCCTGCCACCATAAAGGCCGGGCCACAGGCCATCATGCACTCTTTCGATTACTCTCTTTCCTCTTCTTTCTCTTTCCATTGCTCAGTGCTCCAATCATAAAATGGGGCTCCGAACATGAGAGGCTTGAGATAGAGTGCAGCACGTAAACAATGACCTTACTGGTTTGCTATTTTAATGCTTATAATGACAGTCGTGACAGACACAAGTTGTTTTTGTTGTTTTGTCGTTTTTTTTTTGTTTTGTTTGTGTGTATCTTTATTATAATAATTTATTTAATTGACGTCTGACGTCACACTTCTTTATTTCATCGTAATTCAATTTGAGTTCTTCAACATTCTTCAGAATTATTTCTCCTAAGTAGTTCACTAGTGCTATACAATCGAAGCCTTGATAATAATTAATGCTTTTAATAATAATACAGTCCATTCTAAAGATTTTAGATACTTATTAAGTAGGTACCTATAAGATAGTATTTGTAATTTAAGTAATTCATTTATACTCAATTTACCAAAATATTTAATAGTTATGATTTATTATTATTTGGTAGTCATATTCTTTCATAACCGTTGCCCATGGAATTTGACATGACCCAAGTGGGATTTTTGTTTCATGAGTTTAGATCAAAATTAATTCACATTGAAAGCAAAACAAATGGAAGAAAAACCTCAATGATCTTCTTGACTGTCAAATAGGTGAATAGTTTTGTGCCCCACTCTTTTTTCAGACCACCGGCCGCCACTGCAAATGCCTGCTGGGTGGTGGACTCGAGGATAGTTCAGAAATATCTAATTTATTTTCTTATTTTCAACTTCAAAGACAGGCATAATGTAGCAAAGGCTCTCCACTATTATTATTAATTATCAATGATTTGTTATTGAATCACAATGCCTCGTGATTCAGTTACTCTTCGTTGATAACCCCTGACTAGGGTCTACCTCGCAGGTTTGCAGGCCCTCTAGCGGTGCAGGGGCGGGGGCGGGTTTTAATATACCCAGCCCAAGAGACGCAATTGTTACTTGACAACTGTTCCACATTTGAACGATACTAAGGTAAGGGACTCGCTGTTCCGCATTTGAACGATACTAAGGTAAGGGACTCGTCGTGGGTAATGGTTCCAAATGCCTGCTGGGTGGTGGACTCGAGGATAGTTCAGAAATATCTCGTTTGTTTTCAACTTCAAAGACAGGCATAATGTAGCAAACAAAGGCTCTCTACTATTGTTATTAATTACCAATTATTTATTATTGAATCACAATGACATGATACCGTAACTCTTTGTTGATAACCCCTGACTCGGGTCTATCTCGCAGGTTTGCTGGCCCTCTAGCGGGGCAAGGGTGGGGGCGGGTTCTTATATACCCGGCCCAAGAGGCGTGAATGTTACTTGACAACTGTTCCACATTTGAACAATACTAAGGTAAGGGACTCGTCGTGGGTAATGGTTCCAAATGCCTGCTGGGTGGTGGGCTCGAGGATAGTTCAGAAATATCTCGTTTATTTTCAACTTCAAAGACAGGCATAATGTAGCAAACAAAGGCTCTCTACTATTGTTATTAATTACCAATTATTTATTATTTCTATTTCATTTTTTCTTCGTGGCGTACCCAGTTTTTTCAAGCCTGATTGGGTAGAACTTCGAAGATAAGAAACTTAAGTAATTTCAAATTTGATTTTCTTGAACTGAATTTCTGAATTAGATTTGTTTTCACAAAAAGGAAAACGATGAGTATTTATTTTACAAATTTTGAATTTGATGTTTTGATTTTTATCTCCTTGGGAGATAATAAAAAACCAATTTAAGGACAGATAGGCCGTATTTTGTAAAGTCTTCGAAGATGAGCACATCTATGGGTGTGACAAAATCTCGTATTAAGGATTTTAATGTTTTTTCTGGCTCTGGATTATTAAAAGTGAGGTTAATGTGGAAGAACGAAAATACATTAATAATAATGTACGCCTACACCAGTGGTTCCCAACTCACTCCGGGCCGTGGACCACTTTACTTGAAATTAATAGTAGCACGGACCACCATTGATATATATATATAGTTTCATAGGCAATAATAAAAAAAATTAATCATAAGCAAATTATTTATTTTTAGAACATTTTAGCAACAGTTACATTTTCATTAGAATACTAATTGAAATAGAAATTAAATGTTCTCATTGCACATAAAATATTTTTTAGGAATTATTTTAGTGAGACTTCTGAGCTCGAATCTGTTTTACTAGTTCAGGAATTCTCGGTGAATGGTTCTTGCTCAGTGCTAGTCCCAGGTCGCTGCCTAAGCTCAGTCGGTTTCTTTGTTTATTTTTTATTAACAGCAAAGTTGAAAAACCTTGCTCGCACAGGTAGGTGGTTGAAAATAGCACAAGGTACCTAAGTGCTATTTTCCGGACATATGGGCATGAAATGGCTTTTCGACACCACAGCTCTTCCAAATCTGTGCCATTTTCAAATGTGTCCTTCAAATCATTGTCATTTTGCAGTTCAATCAACTCCTCTTGGATATCGTCGGGAACATCTGTGACTTTACAGTTGAAAGGATTTCGAATAATTTTTTTAATTATCTGTGTGTCTTTGTCGTACTCAGGAAAGTATCGTGAAAATTCTGCTTTAAGTTTTCCTAAATGTGTGAGGATGTTTGGTAGAATTTTATCCACATGAGAAGAATAGCTCTTGTTGTCCGCCAGATGTTTCAAAGTCGGGAAGGATTAAAAGTTTTGCTCTTCAATGTTTTTCATCCACAGATCAAGTTTGCACAAAAACGCATGGAGTTTGTCCTTACATTACATTTTACTCAATAATTATTTATTTCTTCTAAGTCCCTCGCGGACCACTTTCAAGGCTCTCGCGGACCACCTTTGGTCCGCGGACCACCTGTTGGGAACCAATGGCCTACACTATCCTATGGCATTTACACCGTAATCATACATTTCTCTACAATAGTCTCCTTTTTCACGTCTTTGTTTTCAGTTGAACAGATTATTATTTTATTATTGTATTGTCTTGAATTTTGTATTGTACCTTCTGATGCTAGCGAATGTTTGTTATTACAGGTGCTGAGCGGATCTCAAGAAATTCAAGTTTCCAACAGAAGCTTTGTTGAATGGAGATCTCATATCTCTTTCCGATGTGAGTCGAATAACCTAGTTAATTTGAGCGTAGTTATTGAAGATAAATCGTTGCGCTTTTCGTTTGTGGATTATTAACAGCTGTAGAGCTTTTTCAACTGCACATTAACTTGCATTAGCGCTTAATCCATTGCAGCCTATATTTCTGCCAATTTCTGACTTTGTTGATCTGGTAAACTCTACTTTTCCTAGGCTACTTCGCTAAATTTACTTACTCGAGATCCATAGCTACAACGATAACTACTATATGCTACACTATACGAACTACGAAAACGCTATGGAATAAGCAGATCTTGGTCCTACTTTTCTTAGGACATTAGGGTAGGTAGGTACCTATCCAAAAAATAAGGGCCTGCGTCCACGACACACTCATCCCTCTAATTTTTAGAAGATTATAAATTTCGAAGGAGGGTTTCCAGTTTAGAAAGGGTACACATCTGCATCACCTGGTGCCAAACATGTGTTTACAGGTAAAGTCCTCTCAAAAGTCCTCTACAGATTACATTATTTCATGTTCTATGGCAATCTGGGTTTGATTAGGTTGCGGTATTTGTACACACTTGAAAGTGTGGTTGTTTCATCAGCATCCACAACTCGCTTCCTCACCATAACTTTCCCGAATTGAACTACTCTTGTCTTTTCCATTTTTAACTTGGATTGGGGAACAGACTATTATCACGCTCATGCCATTCAAAACTATTATAAACAAAACAAAGCAACCTAAAACGTGAAGAACTGATGTGATAACAGAATAGGTAGGTTATGTCAAGTTGTAAATTGTGCGGAGAAATTCCTTTTTTTGAGGGATAATACACAACACCATGGCTGCCAACTTCTGCTAGTAAGAGAAATCTTGCCTAAAGTCGAAATTTTTCTTAAGCCTGGTCCTCCACTGGAAGCGACTTAAGCGACAAGGCGACTTCCGCGAGGCGACTGGGGACGCGACTGAGCTCCTCCATTGGAGGCGACTTAGTCGCGCGAAGTCTGTGGTGGTGAGTAGTAGACTGCATTTATTTTTGGTAAAATGGACGACATAGATAGTAATTATTTGCTGGATAATGATCTCCTAAATTTCCTTCGGATGAGAAGGAAACGACAAATGTTCTGGACGAACCCAATATTGACAAGGAGGCAAAGTTTCGAAATTATTATAGGATGGACCTAGAAACGTACGATTACATCTTGAATACTATACAAGCTTCGATCACCAAATCGTCCAACTGCATTACGTTTTTACTTGCAATTATTGTTGTTAATCATAATAAGGGAATGTAATGAAAGTACAGAAACAAAAAATTCAACGTAACTCCTAAAAAAATACGTTTTTGATAGTGAGTGTTAATTTAACCAAGGTAATGTAATTAAGGCGCAAAAGTGAAAAGTTCAACGTAACTCCTCTGGAAAATTAACATGATAGTCATGTAGATGTTGAGGTTTGCCGTTCACAGTCGAAGGGTGCGCCGAGAAAACATGGGAGGGGGAAGCCAGGTCGCTCGAAGACAAGCGACTGATCCCATCCGGATGGGATCAGTCGCTCGTTGCCTCAAAATACGCGAAGTCGCGTCGCTCAGGTCGCTTGCAGTGGAGGACCACCCTAACTTGAGTCAAGATATTTCCTGACTTGGGAAAGTGAAAACTTAACTTTAACTATGAATTCCAAATAAGACCGGTCTTGGGAAATCAGAATTATTTCTCCTAAGTAGTTCACTAGTGCAATACAATCGAAGCCTTGATAATAATTAATACTTTTAATAATAATACAGTCCATTCTAAAAATGTTATTTACTTAGTAAGTAGGTACCTATAAGATAGTATTTGTAATTTAATTCATTTATACCCAATTTACCAAAATATTTAATAGATATGATTTATTATTATTTGGTAGTCATATTCTTTCATAACCGTTGCCCATGACATTTGACATGACCCAAGTGGGATTTTTATTTCATGAGTTTAGATCAAAATTAATTTACACTGAAAGCAAAACAAATGGAAGGAAAACCTCAATGATCTTCTTGGCTGTCAAATAGGTAAATAGTTTTGTGCTCCACTCTTTTTGCAAACCACCGGCCGCCACTGCAAATGACTGCTGGGTGGACTCGAGGATAGTTCAGAAATATCTAATTTATTTTCTTATTTTGAACTTCAAAGACAGGCATAATTTAGCAAAAGCTCTCCACTATTATTATTAATTATCAATGATTTATTATTGAATCACAATGACTTGTGATTCAGTTACTCTTTGTTGATAACCCCTGACTAGGGTCTACCTCGCAGGTTTGCTGGCCCTCTAGCGGGGCAGGGGCGGGGACGGGTTTTAATATACCCAGCCCAAGAGACGCGATTGTTACTTGACAACTGTTCCACATTTGAACGATACTAAGGTAAGGGACTCGTCGTGGGTAATGGTTCCAAATGCCTGGTGGGTGGTGGACTGGAGGATAGTTCGGAAATATCTCGTTTATTTTCAACTTCAAAGACAGGCATAATGTAGCAAAGGCTCTACTATTATTATTAATTATCAATTATTTATTAATTCTATTTCATTTTAGCGAATTTTTGAAGAAAATTAAGCTATTGCTCTCGCCTCAAAATTTCTAGAATGTGAATTTTTGAAAAAATCATGCAGAAATCCGTTGCAGGCTATTCTGAATCATATTCTGAAGTTTGACGCATTTTTTAATGTATGTATGTATATATGTATGTATGTGAATTGCTGGGGTAGGGTAACTGTTGGTGTTTTTATCTCTTCGGACCTCCTTCATATCCCTACCCTTTCTTTATACGTCCCCGTCGTTCAACCCGGGCACCCTCTGGGTGAACAGAGGGTTGCAGAATGACCCTCTTGCGATTAGGGGGGAGACTCGTGTCAACGGGTCTCCTGTCCCTTCTTATATGTGTCTCCTTGTTATGGATTCAACAAACGCAGAGCCTCATAACCCCCACCCGCCCATTGGCCAGCGGGGTTCTAGGGGAGGCGCTCGGGGGCACCCCAGGCAGGGGCGTTGGTCATCCTCCCCCTCATCTTCATCCTCATCATCCTACCCTTCATCCTCTTCCTCTGCCCTGAATAATGCCCACCAGTGTGCCCACTGTGAGAGAGCCATCAGTTCCAAGCGTGGCCTCAGTGCCCACGTCTGGCAGAAGCATCCTATACAGGCCAATGCTGCAATTGATATAGAGCGATAACGGCCCAGATATGCTTCTGAGGATTGCGGCGCATGGCAGCAGAGGAGGCAGAGGCTGTGGGTAATGGGGTACAAAATATAAATGTTTTCTTGCAAGCACGTTTTCCCATGTGCACGCTTTCTGCCTTCCAATCTCTTCGCCTGAGGCCCCACTATAAGCACCTTGTCCAGGATGCGATCCTGGCAAATAGCAGTGGGGTCTCTCCCGCATCTCCTACAGGCGTGGGACAACAGCCCGCCATTCAGCAATCCTCCCCCGGGACCTCCAGTCTTCTTGAAGACTGAAGTGTTGAGGCTCGGGGAGCAGGTAGGCTGTATTGATGGTTATGAGAGTGCCTACCTACAGGACCTGGCGAGGCGGGCTGTTGCGAGGCTTGAAGATTTGGAGGACGAGGATGCAGCCTATATAAAGAGGATCTTCCCACGGGTTGAGGAAGCGACCGTGACGGGGCATCAGGGAGCGGTTCCTCCTACTATGGTGCCTCGTGGAGTCTGCAGAGTGACAAAACAAGCTAGAAGGGGGGAATCCCAGTGGGTCCAGAAGTTGTGGAGGAAGCATCCGGCTCGTGTGGCTGCGGAGGTACTGGAAGGAGCTGGGGATGAGCAAGTTTGGCCCCCTCTCCCGGAGTTTGTGGACTATTGGGAGTCACTCTTGAGTGCTCCCAGCCACAACCCTGGTGAGCCGGTGGTACCCCCAGCTTCCACCAGGGATTCCATCCCCAGCAGCATGTGCACACCGGTGCTTCATGACGAGGCACATAAGTGCCGTGTCAAGAACTCCACTTATGCTGGACCTGATGGTGTTTCTGCCCGACGTTGGAAAAATACATCAAAAACAGTCAAGCTGCTCATCCTCAACCTGCTGCTTCTATCTGGAAGACCCCCGAAAGCGTTGACCCGCGCCAAGACAATTTTCATCCCAAAAAAAAGGGTTAAGTGGGCCTGGAGGCTACCGCCCGATATCTATTTCGTTGGTGGTCTTCCCCCACTTCCAAAAGGTTCTGGCATCTCGCCTCCAAGTGGCTGGTGTCATAGGTGACGTCCAGAAAGCATTTCGGCCAGCTGATGGCACAGCGGAGAACCCAACAGTTCTCCAAACTGTCATTTCGCTGGCCCGTATCAAGAAACGGCAGCTCCATCTTGCCGCTCTGGACGTTGCTAAGGCCTTTGACACAGTTAGCCACTTTGCCCTGACCGATTGTCTTCGTGGTGTCGGGGCACCTGCTCGTTTAATTGAGTATGTTGCCTGTCTGTACCAGAAAGGCGTGATGGTCCTCGAGGCACAAGGTGAGATGTCAGGGGATATTGTTATTGGGCACGGGGTATGCCAGAGGGATCCTCTGTCGCCACTCCTCTTCAACCTGGTCGTGGGTACGGCCTTGGGTAAGCTGAAAGCTGAAATAGGGTTTGATCTCGCCCCTGGGGTGCGAGTGGGTGCATTGGCATTTGCCGATGATGTAATCCTACTCGCCAAAACCCGTGAGGGCTTGCAGATCGCCCTTAATGCCTTTGCTGAGCAGCTAGCCAGGTGTGGTTTGGTGGTTAACCCAGATAAGTGTGGGTCAGTCTCCTTGGTCCCGTCGGGTCACCAGCATCAGGTGAAGGTGGTGGATGAGGAGTGTTTTGTCATAGGACAGTCACCCATCCCCACCCGATCCGTGCTGGAGGTTTGGCGGTACCTTGGAGTTGACTTCATGGGTGTGGCCACCATTGCTGCAAGCCGTGTGGACCTTGGTGGAGCACTAGCTTGTATCACCAAGGCTCCATTGAAGCCACAGCAGAAGCTGCGCCTCCTTCTCACGTACTTACTGCCAAAGCTAACCTATGGGCTAGTCTTTGGTAGGCTTACTGCGGGGAGGCTGCTAGAGTTAGCTCGCGAAGTTCGCTCTGCTGTGCGCTCTTGGCTAGGCATTCCACCTGGTGTCTCAAGTGCCTATATCCACGCACCGGTCAAGGCTGGTGGGCTTGGTATTGTCTCTCTCTCACAGCCGGCATCCCGTCAATACGCCGCCTGCGCTTGCTCGCCCTTAGGGGCTCGAGCTGGGAGGTCGCCCGCACTGCTGCTGATCTGGACTTTGTCAGGCAGCAGTTGTTGTGGTGCGACCGAGCAACACCAACTGCTCCAAAACCCAACTCTTCTGCTGAGTTCGCTGCTGCACTACATGATTCAGTAGATGGTAAAGAACTCCGACAGTGCTCTGAATCCCCCATTTCTTCCCAGTGGGTGGAATGGGCTTCAGAGGGCATTGGGGCCCACAACTACTGCCGTTTTCATGCCGTCCGGGTGGCTACACTAGCCACCTCGGTGAGGTGTTCACGGAGTAGTCGTGGGACAGTGGACACCCTTTGCCGTGCCTGTTGGGGTAAAAATGAGAATCTCTGTCATGTGGTTCAGCAGTGTCCTCGTACTCACGGTGGCCGCATTCTCCGTCACGATGCGGTCGCCAAGCAGATAGCAGGCGCTTTGTCATCTAGGGGTTGGGATGTTGAAAGAGAGAGACTATATCATATGCAGAGTGACCTGGGCAAGAAGCCGGATATCGTTGCCGTCAAGCCCGATGGGTCTGCCATAATCCTGGATGTCCAGGTTGTCAGTGGCAGCATGGACATGGAGCAGACCTGGCGGGCTGAAATAAATAAGTATGACAGAAATGACCTGCGGCAAGCGATTTCCGAGCTAAAAGGAGTGGCGACCAATAACATCAAGGTCATGGCTGCGACTGTGTCATGGCGCGGGGTGTGGTGCGGGAAAAGTGCCACGGGGTTACTCGAGTTGGGCATCTCGGCGGGAGTGCTCCGTGGTATCACCACCCGCGTCCTGAGGGGTTCTTACTTGAACTGGTGGTCGTTTTATAGGGGCACGTCCTCTCATCCCATTCTTCCTCTTCGTCCTGCAACTTCCCTTATCCCTGGAGCCGGCGTCGGGTAAACCTGGGCGTCCTCCCCACAAGTGTCATTCCAGACGATAACTGTCCGTAGAATTGTGCTAGAAACTTCAAACAAATTTTAAAATGTTAAGCACTTGAAAGGAGGATTTAAAAATGTAGTCAAAAATTTCAAAATAGCCTGTTTTTTGCGATTTGTTGTGCGAAATAATTTTTTCAGCTTACCATGTGGTATATTCGGAACCAGCGTAAAATGTCCTATAAGAATATGTTTCAAGTTTTCAAAAATTTCAAAGTTGAAAAATCAGTCAAAAATCGAAATAATGCCGTTCGCTAGTTGTAAAAACGCTGCAAATTATTACACAAATGTTTATTATTTCTGTATCATACAGACCTTCTACGTAAAAAACTGACCGTAATTATTTTGCCTCACTTATAGTATATTTACTAGGTATCGAAAGTCGGGGCTTCGCGCTTCCAATATTTGGTTCACTCATTCACTGCATTACAGCTCCAGGGCCCCATAATTTTACGCTTTATTTATAGTAAAGTTGAGGGAAGAAAAAAAAATAAATGGGGCCGTATAGGGACGCCCGAAGGAAGCGAAGCTTTAATATCATAAAGCGTAGAATAGAATTATGAGTATTTTCATACTCATAAACAATCTCTTCTAATTGGAATTAATTTCATCACACACTCTCTCTCTCGCCTTCCCTCCTCTCCCTTCCCTCTCCCCTCCCCACCCTTCCCTATCACTCCCTCTCCCCTCCCTCCCCTCTCTTCCCTCCACCTCCCCCACACTCCCTCGCTCTCCCTCCCTCTCACTCTCTCTCCCGCCCAACCACTCCCACCCACAAGGCGTGCGCGCGTTCATCAGTCTAACACTCAAAGCCTCAAAAAAGACACTTTTGCGCCCGTTTTTTGCTCATAGCATCTATGCGAGTAAAGCGATCGGGATGGTTAAACGTTAGGACCAACTAGACCCTAAATGGAGTCTATGTGCGATAGAACGGGTTTTTAAAGTCAATTCTTGGGCCTTTTATGGCCCGGACGGCGGACGGATATTTCAAATTTGGATTCTACGCACCTTGAAACGTAAAGTGACAACGTTTGAGGGGGGGGGTTATAAAAAATGTTTGCTACACAATCACATAGGCTTATTATAGAAAATAATAAACCAAAATCAGTAATATTTGCATGAAACATTGTCCAAATTCAGATTGAACTACTTTTATGGAAGTATCCCTGTATAACCAATCCTAGAACCATGCTGTTTAAAACGTAGGTAGTAGGTGCTTGTTTAGAAAAAAAAAATTATCTAAACTGATGAGTTTACTCTGTGAAATATTCCGTCCTCCGATTCTCCCGGTCGCTCTCTTTAATGTTTTACGCTCATATGACGTCGGTATGTTATTTTATTTTATGTCAAGATTTGATGATGTTATGATAGGATACTGTTAAGATTTCAACTGCTTTCAATACTGACCACATTGGACATCGAAATCTATGAATAATTACCTACATTTGTCTTTAAATCTACAAGATTAGTTTAATAATAATGAAGTATGAGTACCTCCTAATTATTTTTAATAATTTGATTCCATGTTTGTCTGTCAAAATCATAAACTTAAATTTCTCTACACCATCAATAGCGACTGAAATGTCGAAGATTTCTTCAAAAATTCGCTCATCGGGTCATGCTGCATGACTGGACTTTTTTCTTCGTGGCGTACCCAGTTTTTTCAAGCCTGATTGGGTAGAACTTCGAAGATAAGAAACTTAAACAATAAATTTCAAATTTGATTTTCTTAAACTGAATTTCTGAATTAGATTTGTTTTCACAAAAAAGAAAACGATGAGTATTTATTTTACAAATTTTGAATTTGATATTTTGATTTTTATCTACTTGGGAGATAATAAAAAACCAATTGAAGGTCAGATAGGCCGTATTTTGTAAAGTCTTCGAAGATGAGCACATCTATGGGTGTGACAAAATCTCGTATCAAGGATTTTCATGTTTTTTCTGACTCTGGTTTGTTAAGTGGGGTTAATGTGGAAGAACGAAAATACATTAATAATAATGCAGGCCTACGCTATCCTACGGCATTTACACTGTAATCATACATTTCTCTACAATAGTCTCCTTTTTCACGTCTTCGTTTTTAGTTGAACAGGTCATGGGTTAGGTATGCTTATTAAATTAAATTAAATATTTAAAAATGTTATAAGTTATAATAAATTAATTAAAGGTATTTAGTAGTCTTGAATTTTGTATTGTACCTTTCTGATGTCAGCAAATGTTTGGTATTACAGGTGCTGAACGGATCTCAAAAAATTCAAGTTTCCAACAGAAGCATCTTTGAAGAGACATTGCTCTTCCCGATGTGAGTCGAATAAAGGGTAAACATGTAGTAACATCAAATATATATTCAGCACATGTATGGTATCCCAATGTTGATCAGTTAGGTGGGCCCAATATTATTTGTTATTGGTCCCTCTCCCCGTTAAACATGAGTGATAGCGAAAAAGCGGTAGAGCCAATGGATGTTGATAGTTGTTCAGATAATGAAATTGCAGTAAGAGGTGAAGTACGTGAAAACTATGAAAACACAACCCATGATTTTGATTTATCTTTGAGTAATAATCCTCGCAGATTTATGTCTTGCCATAATGACTCGCAAATTCAGGGTAGACGCAAACGCCTTAACATATCTGTTTACAAACCAACAGACGGATCAACATTGCAAGTTGAAACTACACCAATATTGAATGAAACGAACCAAACTTCATCCTCTACGTCTCCTAATGGTAGATTCTCGTCAGGAACTAGAGGGCCGATTTCAAAACTGAGCACACTAAGGTCAACTGAAGATCAAGACGACATATCTTCCCCCATTCTGTACTCTGTCGTAGTATCTAATTCAGTAGAAAATGGGAAAGACGGTGGAGGTGTACCTGGGATATGGCGAAAAGATGGAATGTCTCAGTCAACGGAAAACGGAAGTACGGTTGTAAAAACTACCCCAGAATCCAAGGGTCCCCTCATCGATTTAGGTGCATCTGGGATATTTCGAAATTCCAAGAAGTCAGTGACTGATGAAGAAACCGAAATGCAGGTGCTACCTAACATTCAAACACCTTCCATTGAACCAAATGTCCGAATGCAAAATACCTCACAGGAGTCTGAAATGGTTGAAGAAGGCGCTTTTTATGATTTAGAAGGAATTGGTGAAACGTCACAGGAGTGTGATAGCTTTTCAAATACTGAAGGCTTGATATGCGGCTTGAAAAAGTTTGAGCAACATAGGTGGAGCTCTTCGACTTCATCTCATCGATTGTACGTTGGCAGTGCAGGGTCGTGGTATGAAGGAGATGTCGATGGTAAAAAGATGTCTGGTTTAGGCACTTTATACAGCAAAGACAAACGTCAATTCATTAGAGGAATGTGGTTTGACAATATCTTGAAAGACCTCCACTCATTCCAGTTCACCGATCAAGGATCTGATGAATGGACTATTTATATCAGAAAGCAGGCCAACAGTTACTTGCTTACATTTGATGAGGATGAGTTTGTCGCCAGAGCTCAATTGTTTTTGGATGATGCGGCTGATTTCAGTCTTCCTTTCCGTCGTATTAAACTACACTTCTTTGAGAACCTGTCAATTACCAAGGTGATTGAAGATAGATTACAATCAGACAGAGAATCATCTATGGTTGTATTTGAAAAAGCATTGAGAGCTGTGGTAAAAGGTGCTGACAGCCCAACACTTTTCGCTGCTTCACTCATTTTACTTGAAAAGTATTCGAGAGACAATTCTCCAAAATCTATATTGACCAACATAATCAATAATGAAGATATCCCTGTAGAACTGCGCAGTGCTGCTAACGATTTGCTAGTTACTGGCTGTCAACTGTCACAGAGAAGGCTGGAGTTATTCAAGTTTTCTGATGATATGCGCCCACCTGAACTAAATATTCGATCCGTAATAAAGACTGTGTACACCGAAGCTATCAGGTACCACAGAAAAGCATTAGTTGACAGGTGTCCCAGCTCTCTTCCTAGCCTTATCACTAGCATTGAGGGTTTACCTCCAGAAAAGATCATCTACGTTTCCAAACAAGATGTCGAACTCTTCCATCATTTGACTAGCATGACAGAAGAACGACACTTTATGACATTTTTCAATTATTTGCACTCCACTCTATTTGAGAAGCTGAATAGCATCGGTATTTCCAGTCCTCCATGCGAAGTCATGCCTTTAAGCTCACCCGTTTATGGATTTCTTTTCAAGAGTTTCTTGGAAATTATCTCTGAAATAAGCCTCAAAGCAGAAAACTGTAGCTTTATGACAATGTTTACCAATAACTGCGGTAAATGGACCCTAATCGATGAAATTCATTGGAAGAAAGATATAAAACCATCCAAACAAACTTCACTAACACAGCAATCCCTTGAATGCCAATATGGCTTCATCTTTAAGCTCCTCCGCCACTTTGAACCGAAGTATTATTCTTGCAATCAAACATTTGAATATGATTTGAAAGTATTTAACCATGAGGACTCGGATGACTCTTGGATTTACAAACAATTTAAAAAAATTAAGAAGCGCTTGATAAGGAACAAGGATGCAATTGATATTCCTGAAGATCGCAGGATATGGCTTTATATCCTTGACCATACCATCTACAAGGTACTCAAGCAAGATTCTCCTAATTCTGCTTCTTGTCTCGAATTATTCAAACCATTGTTGGATCGCTATATCACATTCATCTCAAGATGCCCTACGTCTAATTATGAATCCTTCAGAGTAGTGACTCATAATATTTTGATGTTTATTGTGCAAGCAAGTCCTCATTTTCAAGTGACAGATAATCTCTCTGACAAAGATATTATAATTTTGGATAAACAAATGAAGTACATAACTAGTATATCTGCTGACATGAAAAGTGATGTATCAGCTTCAACTGACTTCAGAAATCTCATAGACGAGTACAATAGGTATTGGAGTTTGCGGCATTTGGTAGCGTCAGATGTTTCAACGTACCCACTTTATTTGGTCTCTCGAATCAAGGAAATTCGTGAGCTGATGTTGACTTTGGTGGATGTGTCTCTAGATAAAGCTGTACACGTTTCGACTTTGATAACATATTTCAGAGAGTTGAATGATTTCATAGAAGACCTGAAGGACTTAGACTTCTCCACTAATTGGTTTGTCAAGAGTGACTTCAGTCTGGCTGATGTTACTGAAAAAGTAGACAACAAAATAGCGTCCGAAGCAAGGTGCTCGTACAAAGTGATTGACATCGAAGAATTTGTCAAACGTTTCGATGATAGCTGTCTCCCTCAACATTATATCATTCATATTGTGCGTAAGCTGATGGAGTGTGCTGTTACATCTCTTAACACAAACTGGACATCATCTAGTGAGCTATCTGTGGCACAATTGGAAGGCACAGGCGCATTGTTAGGTGCTGTAAGAAGATCATTCCTCTACTTGAAGGAACAACCCGATTATCGTGACTTCGAATTGTTCTCAACGGAAAGTATTCAACCACTTTTACAAGTAGTAAATGAATGTCACGCTCTGGAAGAATTCAAGAATCGCATCAACATAGTAAAAGAATCGTTTTGGTACATCAGAAAAATGGACGAAATTGGAATAGTTGAAGCTTTGGAATTGATCAATAAATTAAATAACAGTAGTTTCAATTTAGAAAAACTGAAAAAAGGCTACGAACGCTATCTGTTGAAGTACAATGAGTATATTGGAGAAGTTCAGTCAAAAAGTACGGATGACGGTATTGATTATTTAGTCAATTGTTTGCGAAATGATGAGGAAAATCAAAGAAAATTCAACGAATGGGACAACGATTTCAAAACAGAAAAACTGCCAATTATTCTCGCTGGAGTCAGCGCAGTTTGGTCACTTTTAGTTTCGAAAGATGTACGTGGCTCTGGAAAGTTTCTTAAGCCACACTGCATCCAGGTATTATGCGTTATGCGGCTATTAAGTTTAGATAAATCCTCACTAGGAGTGGAACATCATCTCGCCCAAGTTCTTACAGGCCAAGGAAAATCAGTCATTCTTGGTCTTCTGTCAGCAATATTGGCTTTCATTGGCTATAAAGTACGTTTGGTTTGTTACAGTGAGTACTTGGCTAGGAGAGACGAGGGGGATTTTGATGAATTTTTCTGCACATTGGGGTGTAGTTATTGCATCAATTACGGGACTATCCGTAACATGGCCGATGAGTTCGTGAACCCGGTAATTGAAGGGAAGAATTTTTCCCTAAGGGAAATGGTGGAATCCTTAGTTCTTCAACGTCGCCCAATGAAAAGGTTAGGCTCCCCCACCTCAAGCTCGAATGAAACTGTGCTATTATTTGACGAAGTAGACGTATTTTTCTCAGAACATTTCTATGGCAACACTTACAATCCTGTCACGATTGTCAAGATTCCTGGATTACCACTGATTCAAGAGAAACTTTGGGAAATCGCTCTCGGGAGAGATATTTCCCAAGAAACATTGTTCAGTCGTATTCAAAGGTTTATTGATGAAGGAGTCAAATCAGGAAATCGGGAGCTCGAAGAGTACAATGAGTTCGTCCAGAAACCAGGAAGATTCACGCTTCTTGATTGTGAAGGTCATGACCTAAAAACTAAGGAATTCACTAACCGATCTCTTATGGACAATCATCTAATGAAGATGGCTAAAGCCGCAATTCGAGTGTCAAAAGGTACAATACATGATTGGTACATCCACTGGTTTAAGCTAATCGATGGGAAAATATGCATGCTTAGATTGGAAGATGGTATTTACAGTTGTCTTCGAAGCAGGGGCTATTATGGAATTTTTAATTACTTTCGATTAAAAAAAGTTGAATTTGATCATACTAGTTACATGAATTATGGTTACATTTTTTTAAGAACGGGAAAAATTTCCTATGCTGAATTACCCAAAGAGTTCCCATTGATTCTTGGGGTGAGTGGCACAGTGAGCAACTTGACTGACCATGAAAATGACGCCTTAACATCTTACAACATAAATTCCTATTCTATACTTCCTTCGTTTTTTGGGGATTCGAACCTCAAGTTTGATAAGGTCAGTGATTTCACCGTTCTAGATTCCACACATTTGTGGAGTACTAACATTTTTGAGCGAATCGCCGCTGTACTGCAGAAACATCGGTCGGTTTTGACGTTCTTTGAAAATGATGTGGAGTTAGAAGCATTCGAATTGGAGCATGGGACTAAATTTGATCGCCTCAACCTCCTCTCAGAAAACACTGATGAGTACCTCAAATCCAAATACATCGATGAAGCTGGAATTACCAATACTGTTACTTTGTGTACTCGGGGAATGGGTCGAGGCGTCGATTTCAAATCCAGCATGTCGGTGGAGAAACAAGGAGGAGTGCACGTGATCCAAACTTTTTTCTCACTTGATGTTAAGGAAGAGACGCAAATTAAAGGCAGAACTGCTCGCAAGGACAATAAAGGGTCCTATGAACTAATTTTGTGTGAGGAGCATTTGATATCTGCAAACCTGCTACCAAGAGATGATTCTGGAACTTGTGATTACTCAAGCCTTCACGAATCTAGATTGACATTGATGGAAAATACAAGTAAATCAGTTGCTGAAAAAATAGGAAGGTCCGAGAACGCTCATAGATTAACGATGGATTTTTTTGGAATTAGTGGAAGCTCCAAGAAATAGATGAGTACATGCATGTAATGGAGGGAACTGAAGTCCAGCTATCTACATTTAAACCAAAATTCAGGTTTTTTTCTCTTTTAGATGGAAACAAGTTTTTTCTTCGAAAATTTGAAGTTTTGTGTTACCATATTGGTGAAGCTATATTAGAGGCTTAATTTGTAAGTTGTATCGCAACGTTGTACCTACTGCGAAATATTACGTTAATTACGTTTTAATGATTTCTGTTCTATTACTCGTTCAAATTGAATATAATTAAAAACAAACATGTATTTATCCTTATTACACTTGTTTCATCATTTGTAAGATGTTTTAACATTCCTGTAACTTTTCTGTTGTACTTTTAATGTGATTTCAACAGGGGTATCAATGAATACATAATCTTCGGTCCCAAGTCCCACTATCTCCATTTAAACCAAAATTCATGTTTTTTCTTTTTGAGATGGGAACAAGTTTTATCTTTGAAAATTTGAAGTTTTGTGTTACCATATTGGTGAAACTATATTAGAGGTTTAATTTGTAAGTTGTATTGCAACGTTGTACCTACTGCGAAATATTACGTTAATTACGTTTTAATGATTTCTGTTCTATTACTCGTTCAAATTGAATATAATTAAAAACAAACATGTATTTACCCTTATTACACTTGTTTCATCATTTTATAAGATGTTATAACATTCCTGTAACTTTTCTGTTGTACTTTTAATGTGATTTCAACAGGGGTATCAATGAATACATAGTCCCAAGTCCCACTATCTCCATTTAAACCAAAATTCAAGTTTTATCTTTGAAAATTTGAAGTTTTGTGTTACAGTGTTATTGAAAATGTATTAGAGGTTTAATTTGTAAGTTGTATTGCAACGTTGTACCTACTGCGAAATATTACGTTAATTACGTTTTAATGATTTCTGTTCTATTACTCGTTCAAATTGAATATAATTAAAAACGAACATGTATTTACCCTTATTACACTTGTTTCATCATTTATAAGATGTTTTAACATTCCTGTAACGTTTCTGTTGTACTTTTAATGTGATTTCAACAGGGGTATCAATGAATACATAGTCCCAAGTCCCACTATCTCCATTTAAACCAAAATTCATGTTTTTTCTTTGAAAATTTGAAGTTTTGTGTTACCATATTGGTGAAACTATATTAGAGGTTTAATTTGTAAGTTGTATTGCAACGTTGTACCTACTGCGAAATATTACGTTAATTACGTTTTAATGACTTCTGTTCTACTACTCGTTCAAATTGAATATAATTAAAAACAAACATGTATTTACCCTTATTACACTTGTTTCATCATTTGTAAGATGTTTTAACATTCCTGTAACTTTTCTGTTGTACTTTTAGTGTGATTTCAACAGGGGTATCAATGAATACATAATCTTCGGTATTTATATAATTTTGATTGTATTATTTTTGTTAATCCACCTCCAATAACAGTGGAAATACACAGGGCGCCCCAAAAGCAACCCCCCCACCCCCTAACTGTTTTGCACGATTTTTGAGGTATCGAAGAGAAATTTGGAGAGTTCTTTCTTGAGATAGGTACCTACCTACTTTTAGAGAAAACGCTCTTCTTAATATTTTAACAGCTCCAATCCGACAACGGAATAAGATATCGCAATTCAGGCTTAACCATCGTGTTCTGCACTAAAAATTATGTAAAATGGGATGTCACTCGGCAAAAAATAAAGAGTCAATTTTTTATGTACCCGACTCCTCCCCCCTCCATCTCCAATCTTTGTATAGCCCAAAAATTTTATTTATTTATTTTTGAACTTTGTGTTAGCCACACCAAAAACCATCACTTCAATAACTAAAAGGGGGGGGGGGGGGGGGGGGGGGGACTTTGGGGACACTGTATAACCATACATAACCGTTCGGGTTCTCAATATCATTAAATAATTGGATTGTCAACCATTGATATGAAATCTGGTTAAAGAAACCGTGTTCTGGTGCTCACCTCATTTAGCGGAATAGTAAAAGTAAGTTCATTTTGTTGGAACGAGAAAAATACATTTATAGATACCTATTTGTCCAAGTTGTTAATGTTAATTCAATGATCTCGATGATGGTAACTGATAAAACATGGAAATTATAGAATCTTCAGGAATCTTCATGTACCTATCTCGAATAATGGGTAGGGTTGAACTATTTGATAAATTTAATCATTTCCGAATCGATTGGTTTGTTCGAAAAATCGTTCACACGCCATATGTGCAGAATTTATTCACAAGTGAGAAAAAAATATGGATACGAAATTAAAGTGAACTCTTCATGCAAAGGTACATTATATTGGTTCAACACTGATGGAGATTAGATTTTATAGGATAATCCATGTAGTTTCACAGGTTTAAGGGGATTTCACTTAGGTACAAGAAGGCCACTACTGTTCTTTTGGACATGCGTATAATTTGAGGTCTTCTACCCAGTCAAGTAGTTTTGATAAATTGGCCTTTGTTGAGGTGACTTGTCCTTTTCCTTGGATTCTCTCACAACATGTAGATATATGTTCTTATTATTTGTGGGCTAGCGCAGCAGGTAAGAAACTGTCGAATTGTTATGTTCGATCAAAACAAATAAAATAATAGTTTTTTGTTGTACACGAAGATTTAGTTAACAGTAGTCCAGTACGTAGGATTAATTGTATTTGAACGACACTTTAGAAAGATCAATAGTTTCACGCTTTGGATTCTACACTAATCGAAAGCCTAGCCTTGAAAATGCTATACATAGCTCAAGGACGGTTCATTACTTGAGCGGCTCATTCACGATCCTGGTGCAGGAAGTGAGCGGAACGAAAAACTTCCTTCTCTTCTTGCACGAGGAGCGTGTGTGGAGGCCTTCCTGCTGCAGGTGTCCTGCAGAGCTCGTTGGATGGGTTTCCCATCGGACCATCCTGCGGTCCAGGGTCCCCCACCCTATCAACCTGCTAGGTCCGGTCTGTGTAGAGCTGCTGGAAGACCTTAAATAAGGAGCCATTGGAGAATGGAGAATGCGGAAGGTAAACACAGAATACCATATACTGGCGGGAAACCTTCGGTTTGAGCTGGGAATGATGGATCGTGCATGGAGAACGGACTCTGAGGCAGGAGAGCGAAGAGGGGAATTTGTTGCACTCCCCATCTCCTGCAGCAGGATCGTGAATGGGCCGCTTTACAAGCGCATAACCCATAATCTCGTGACGTCACGCCTCAGCTAGCATGGAATTGGCTTGTGTTTCCACTAAGGTCCACCATGACATGTCAGTAAATCATAACAACCAACCTATTTTACTCATCTTATGTGCCAACGTCACCCAGTATGTGGTTATAACAACAGTTTTCAACCATTTTATTATGTGAGAGTAATATGGTATTAATATAAAGTTTCAATCCAACTTAATGGGCCATAATCATGATTGCCTGCACGATTATTGGTTGTAGTCAACGATTCCATATCTAATGGTGAACCTTTTTTTATTTGGACTAGGTAGGTAGGTACCAACTATTATAGTTAGTCATTGCCCGAAAATTAAAGAACTCCTTTCGTTTAAGCTTCATAGGTTGAATACCAAAAAAATTAGCTTTGGAGATTACAAGGCAGTGGTATCACTAGCCCTCTTCTACATGTCGTTGTTAGTATGTAATTTTTCGGTGGGTTGTTAGATGTTGATTTTAGGCAAGAAGGCATTTTAATATAATACCTTAATATTTAAAAAAATACCTAAAGGTATTTTTACCTTTAGGTAAAAACGTATTCTTCGTTAAAACAATAAATGAAGATTCCTCCAATGATAGTGCTGCAATGTACATAGCCACTGCACAGGCAGTTTCATCAGCTAGGTACGTTTACATATTCCTGTTGCAATAACTAAGGAAGCATTACTTGTTTTGCTGGATAGATAAAAGAATAGATTTGGTAGTTGGTCAAAGTAAACTAGGCAGGTTGTTACTACGCCAAGAAACAAAACTACTTAGGAAGGTACCCACGTAACAGATTCGCTAGTTTGTCTAAAGTAAACAATGTAGGTAGGTTGTTGCTCTGCAGACGAAGAAACTGCAAGAACAAGAAGAAACTTGAAATTCATGGTTGGTGAAGGTAGGTACGTGCAGATTTCACCAAGACCAACTCGTTGGCATGTCAGTGGAGTTATTGAGAAAGTTTTGTAGGACAAAAAAAGTTGAGTAGGTACTTACTGCAGTTCAGATCTATGGAAGTACAAGAGCAACAAATAATAGTATATGGAAAGTAGGTATATCCACTTACCTTTCCAGAGGCGATAATAATCTAGCCTGGCAGAGCTCTTGAGGTGACTCCTTTCACAAATACTTTTTAGTTAGGTTGTGGAGGTGGGGAATAATGAAGACGTCTGTCTCCCCTCCATAGTTAGCTATTTATTTATTTCGCTCGAGTACTTTCGCCGTACAGGCTTAGTAGTTCTTCAGGTTAGAAGTAGATCTTAGATAGCTCTTTGGCCATACTTGGGGTCCCCCTTCTCTGCTTACCTTTCTTTGGTAGTTATACGAGTATCATTGGGTGTAGGAGCATAAGAGGGTATCTTTCTTCTCTCCTGTTTCATGTAGGTCATATGTAGTCTTTGCTTGTTGAGAAGGGATTATTGTCACTGGTTTAAAAGATATAAGTTGGTAAAAAATTAATAAGGGGCTTTTTTGTAGGGAATTATATGTAGACTAAACTGAATGAAGACTTTCATTATTTGTAGGAAAGTAGCCTGCAACAGTCAGCAGGAACAGCAACGGAATACGCAAAGCACTCAGCAGTCTGTAGGTCAAACACTAAAGAACAGGTCGTGTAAATACGACGCTCCTCTTACTTACTTTAGTTTCAGTCATGACCACCAGAACTGCAAGCGTTATGGCAGCAAAATTATTAAAAATTTCATATTTTTTCACTTCAACATTAAGTAGGTACTACTAAACTCATTGATTAAATTTATACTCAATATACGAGGAAACACCAAAATCTCATTGTAAATACACTTATCCTCATCCTGTAAACTATTGGACTGCTATGAATGGAGGTGGTGCTAGGAAGAAGTTTGGATCAATGAAGGGTGGGGTAGGTGCCTTACAGAACACCTAGAGAAATATTCCACGGCCAAACATGGTGGTCTTTTTTGAGTTGGAGGCTTACAGTATACCTGGAGAAATTCTCCAAGGCAAAGATGGCGGTGTTAATCCACTGTGGAAAAGTTTTCACATCGAAACCCTCCTCCTCCCCACACACACACAGGAAAGGGAGGGCGGGAGCCGGTTTTGTATAAAGAGGGCTGTAGGCATCTACTTCAACAAAAACACTTGTTATGTAGAGAATAATTATTTGTTCTGTTGGCAATACTGTTGCCGTTGTGCACAGTTGAGGCCCAATAAAACTCTCTTCTGTTCCTACCGAAAGTGCGTGCTTTATATTTCTCACCTCGAATATTATCTATATTTTCCGTTAGTATCCAAGGCGGTTACAACACAGTACTCGTGAGCTGAGCCTCTTTTATTTCTGTCTTCATTCAATATTATCTTTATTTTCCTCCTAAAAATTTGTGAAAGCAATGTGTTCAGTAGTCGGATACGAGGAAGATATATGCCACTCCCAAACAACTTCTCATTCTTAGCAAATTTAAAAAAATTATTATTAAATATAAATTACTAACCAGTTACCCATGCGTTGCACACACCCACATCTACAGGTCATCTTATCCAAATGTACCTTGTCATTTTTACCCAGCAGTCCCCAAAAGGCTTCAATTCAAATTTCAGCAATCAAGTTTCAAGTTGTACCTATCTAATTAATTTGTCAACTAAGCGTCCACTCAATATACCTAACCTTAGTTACGTTAAAACTATTCCTGACCAACATTGCTGCAGTTACGAGTAATAAGGCGTTTTGAATATAAGTTTTTGAACATCTATCTTGACGAATAAAAACTGCTCGGCTCAACCCACCAAAATCGTTTTGGTATCTTTGAATGTGTTATAGAAAGTTCTTGACGTGAACCCACCCCATCCTCATTTGACGTGAAAAGTTCGACGCATGTCAGGTTTTTTCTTAATAACAAAGTAGTTTATCCGGGCGACGTCGTTAGGGAAAGCCAAGTTCTTGATGAAGGAACATGTCTGGAGGATTGTAATATAGCCTATGTGTTAAACCAGGGACCCTAAGAATGTCCATGAGGAATTTCAGCTCAATGGGTCCAGTCGTTTTTACGTGATTAAGTAACACACAGACATACACCATTAGATTTTTATATAATAGTATCTAGATAGGCTCAGGTGTCTATGTACTTTGTCATTGTAACCAAGCAGCCCAATGAGGCTCCCTTTCAAATTGCAGGGTATTATTTAGATAGAAGACAGCTTGGGAGTATACTCAACTGATACTCAAGCAGACTGGCCTTGTCTGCCTGACTACCTTGTCATTCTTAACCTGTCTGCATGTATTAAACAAATTTAAATAGCTCTGGCTAATGGAATAATTCTGTCCTTTTATACATTCATTATTAAAATCCAGCACTGCCTCTACCCATTAAGAAACGCAGATGCCATTGATGTGAAAGATGAAATTGCTAAATAGAACTGAACAAAATAGGTAGGTATTTATATCTCAAAAAGAAGTAATAAGTTTGTAAATCAACATGAATGGTGAAAAGAATGAGAATTATTGATAGTGCTGAAATTTCAGCTCCGTGGCTGGTTTATTGAGGAGTTCATTTCGTTCGTCCATGACGTTCTGCACCCAGAAATCACCACCAACATTTGTATTCCCATCGTTTAGTATAACAGTAGGCAGTGGCGTAGCTGAGTCATTTCTTATGGAGGGGCAACAGTCGAGGATTTCATTTTATTTTATAGTTTTAGAATTCATTTCTAGTGCTTGTTGCTGAGTATACGAAGACTGTTAATAAACTGTCTAACGTTCATATAAGTAGGTGCTCAATGGATTTTTGTAATGATGTGAAATCACGGACGTTTTCATATTCATAAACCTACCTATGGATTATTAAAGCATAATACTACTTAGAAAAAATATTATCCAAATAACTAATCAGAACGTGAAAAACTACGATAAATACGAATAGGTACCTACCGATGAACTGAGGAGCACTTGGTTTATTATACTATTATTCTAGATTTACTGCATGCAAATTCATATACTTATGTGGACTTGCTGTCTTACAGGTTTATCCTCAATTGTTACTTCCGCGTGAAAATAACTTTTTCTGGACAATATCACACATACATATTGTCATTATATAAGTAGGTACCTATCTACGCGAAATAAAATACAGGGCATGAAACCGAGATCAAGAAACATAAAAAAATTTAAACAAACTCAAACCAGCAATATGTTAGGTTAGAATAGAAATACTGCTACACTGGATTATTTTAATCTTTTCTATTAAACTATTTCAATCACCACTGCAGGCTTCTGCTTATTGTATTCTTGCTTCATTTTAACTGGGATTTTATTTGCAAATTAATGGTATAATACAGCGGGAAACTGTTTTGAAACAAACAACCAAGCTTGATCAAGTAGGCAGTGAAAAGTAGGGGAAGTTCAAAGGGGAATTGGTGGATACTGAACAGTGGATATTTTTCTAGGGAGAAATCGCATATGGGCTCGCCCCAGAAGGTAGTGGGGAACGATTTCACTTCAGTTTGTACCTACCCACATTTCCGTTTCCTTGACTAAAGGTGGGTTCACATCCATGCGTAAATGCGGCTATGCGTTTGAGTAGTGGAGGGCGTTGGAAGTAGTAGAGGGGAGTGCGTAAATGCGTCAGGCCGTTCACAACCATCCGGCAACGTTATCACTTTATTTTGACTGCCGCTAGCCAATCAGAAGGCCGAACGCATGACCGGATAGCCGCATTTACGCATTTACGCATGGATGTGAACCCACCTTAAGTGATTTTACTAGTCTCCGTGGGGCTGTACAATATCCACGCCATTTTGCCCCTACAGAAACGAACCTAATAAAAATTTCTTCATTTCTAAGAGCGTCTCAAGTCGCTAGGCAACCAGAATCGTTTAATAATTATAGTAGTTGTGTTTTACTAATTACATTCTTTAATTGAAGGTGTTAGGTAGATACTGGAGTTAGAAGCGTAAAATTATTAATTTGGTTATATCCATACAACAAAATTCTGCATCCTCTATAATTTATGGAGGGGCTCTGCCCACCCTGCCCCTCCTCAAACTACGCCACTGAAAGTAGGTAAATAAACTCGTCCATGACCCGGCGGGAGACCCCAGATCTCCTTGAGCCTCGGCGAAACATTGGAGGAACGTGGAACACTCTCCATTGCAAATTTCAGCTTCATGAGGTTGAATAGCGAAGAAATTAGCTTCGGAACTCACTCAGCCAACCTGGGGCGCTGTAGACTTTGACTTTGACTTGAGGGGCTTTCATTTCATTTCAGTTTCATAGGTTGAATAACAAAGAAATTAGCTCCGCCGCCACATTAGTCTCGTTTTTTCGTTACAATATTTTGTAACATTTTCCTACCCGTAAAAAGAATCAAGAGTACTCTCCTGCTCTGTAATATTATGTTAGTTGACTGACAACAAATCGCCAAGAAACTACAATTGTTATAAGCAGATTCCTCTTTTTCAGTGTGGCAAGTACTTAGTAAGGCGTTCAGAATATAAATTTTTGAAGATCTGACTTTGCCAACGATTGAACGGCTCAACCCACAAAAATCGTTTGGGTATCCTTGGATTTGTAATAAGTTCTATCCACCTGATCCAATCCCAACCCATTTGACGTGTAAAGTAGTTCCGCACATCAGGGTTTTCCTTATTTACGAACTTGTTTATCACGGCAACTTCGTTAGGGAAGCCCGAGATGACTACGAAGGAGGAGGTTTGGAGGAGTTTACAATAGCTTAAATTTTGATCCGGAACTTTGCGATCATTTTGGAAAAACCCACGTCAAAATCGGTCAAGCCGTTTGAATGTGAATCGGCCTTAAACAGAGAGACAGACATACCTACTTCTCATGTAGAAGGATGTGCGTCTTATACAGATAGTCACGTTGATTGGATTCAAACCCCCCCTCTCACCTTGGTCGTAATAGGCAAGGTTGAAAAAATTTAAATTTTAAAAAACTCGACCCTTCAGGCCTCGCAAGGGGCTCCGCCCCTGGACCCTCCTGTTGCTTTCCACTTTGAGCCTTTGGCTGAAAAGCTAAAACATGGAACATGCTTTCTTCTCGCTAATTCGTAAATGTAAATAAATTTAAAACTAGGACATAAATGTTATACTAATCGAAATTAGAACAGAGTACCCTGGTAGGTAATTTTCTGTTATGGTGCGCGTCTACAATTACTATAACCAAGATTAACTTCACAACCAAGTGACAACAAAACAAGCCGCATTGTTTACTATATCCATTTATAACATGAATAAATATAAAACTACAACATGAATAGAAGAACAAGTACGAAAGAAATGAGTGATAAATCGAGAGCTTTCCAATGAGTGGAGAACGATTTTTGCCTGGTGAAAACTAAAGAAGTTGCATTTAATCAGCAACGGCTTGGTTGTACGTGAAAACCTAAAGAAAACCTCAGAGAGCTCTTAGCTGATGAGCGAGAGATAGAGAGATTTTATTCACAAAAATTACATTCAGCTCGAAACATGAAATATAATTTGAGCAAAACTAAAATTGAAATATAAAAGTAATGCCTATTACACTTACGATCCAATACACTATAATATATTATAATATAAATAAATAATTATTTTAATCAGATGTCTAGAATTCTTGGAGTATTGTTGTTATGTCATATAAATGTCCTGTTTTTTTCCCCCCCTCTTTATTTTTGTTTTAAACAAGCTGTCCGGGCGAAAATCCCTATGAAATCCAAATGTGCGGTTTTCACAGGAAGAGCGGCACATTTCCAGTTGCTGTGGGTGCTGTTGCAGGTTTCTATCCTCCGGACTCAGCCATGACTCTTGAGGAACTACCTACGTCAACATTAAGTTATCTTCGAAATTCGACGCTAGAAAGCTATCTAAACGTCAAAATCATAAACTTTTATAGTGATCTTGTCACATTATTTCATATGAGGGAACTCTCGAACTCTTCCGTTATCCATTACTTGTACATTTTCTTTTTTAGTTTAAGACGAAGGTGAAAAATCAAGAAAAAGAAATGCGTGATAAATCGAGAGCTTTCCAACAAATGGAGAACGATTTTGGTCCCATAAACACTAAAGAAGTTTTATTTCCCCAGCAATGGCTTGGTTGTACGTGAAAATCATAAGAAAGACAAAGCAGCTTGAAATGATTGCATACGAGTCTGCAACACATTGGGACATTTTCATGTGTGTTTTCTTATTGTATTTATTACTAGGCAGATCTCACCAGTGCATCGCACGGCGGGGCGTACAAATCAATTAAATGGGCCATAAGAGAAACCGCCCACCCGTGGGTACTTAATTGAATTCGCGATCGTGTTGACTCATTGTTCCGACACCCGTGGGTACTTCATTGAATTCGAGCCAGGCTACATCACCTACCCCCCTGCAGACTCGTATGCAAGCTCTAAGAGCCACTCAGCTGATCCGGACCCTGGGCATCGTCACGTAAATGTTCTAAAGAGACTACATACGAAATTACAGCTTCCTAGAGTGTAAAGCATAGAAATTACCTATTAAAATGATTTAACCACCGCTTCACAAATCAAACCGTTCTCGCAATATTTGGATCACCTGCTATGAATCAAATCATCGAAACACCAGCTCAATGAAATCATCAGAAATTAACAAGCGGTGGCAATCATGTTCACAATATCAATTATTGAGAATGATCACCTGAGTGTACACAATTATTCAAATAACCTTGCTCATAACTCAGCTTGTTGGCCACGCACTTCGCAGTAGTAAACATAATATGGTTGGATAAATCGAGAGCTTTCGAACGAATGGTCAACGAATTTTTTGGGATGAAAAACGACGAAGTACCATTTCCCTAGCAACGACTCGGTTGTAAGAGGAAATCGTCAAAATATTTACGTTACGTTACGTGACAGTTTTTTGTGCAATGTGCCAGGGCAAAGACATGAAAATGTCAAAAAATTTCGTGACACATCCGCGTAACGTTTTTTGCTAGTTAGTCCAAGTTTCGTGACACTTCTTCCGCGTAACGTTTTCGGGCAGTTAGCTCAAGGCTAAAACATGTTCCATGCTAAAATCAAATTAATCGGATTTTTTTTTTAAATGTAAACTTTTTTTTTTTGGATTTATTTGAATTGGTACACTTTTTTCCCCCATGTTTTCATAAGGTAACTCTTCAAGTAAAACTGATGGTATGCGAAAATGAAAAATAATCAAAAGCTTGGGATGTTGAGCAAGGCCGTAGAGAAGGGGCTTCCGAGAATTTTTCCTAAACCAGAAAACTCAATTCAGTCTTGATCGGAAATTCGTGGTTCTCTCTGCTTCTCAAAGATTTACACAGGTAGATGCGTGCCTACTTCACAGGAATACTCGTGAGCAGAGTTTCTTCAAGTCTATTCTGTTCAAACCCACCTTTGAACCAGTGGCGTAGCTAAGCCATTTCTTCTGGAGGGACAAAAGTCAAGGATTTTATTTTATCGTTTTAGTATTAATTTCTAATACTTATTGAATATACGAAAACTGTATAATAAACTGCCAAACGTTCATATGCATGTTCAATGGCTTTTTGTCTTGATTTTAAATCACGTACGCTTTCATATTCACAAACCTACATATTGATTATTAAAGCATAATACTATCTAGAAGAATATTAACTAATCCGAACATTAAAACTACGATAAATATGAATAGAGGCCTATTATATACTATTATACTAGACTTACTGCCTGCAAAATCATATCTGTGGACGTTTCTCCCTTACAGGCTTATCCTCAATTGTTAGGTATTTCAGCGTGAAAAACACTTTTTCTGGACAATATCACACAATTATAAGTACGCGAAATAAAATACGAGGCATGAAACCGATAGCGAGAAACAAAACAAAATGGAAACAAACTCAAACCACCAATATTCTAGTTATAGATTAGAATATAAATATTGCAACAATACAATATATTTTAATGTTTTGTATTAAACTATGTATTTCAATCACCACTTTAGCCTTTATTTATTGTATTTTTGCTTCATTTTAACTGGGATTTAGTACGTAAATGGGATGATATGTACGGTATACCAGCAATCAAAAATTAATTAAAGAAGTTTAATTAGGGAAACTGTTTTGGATCGAAGATCCAAGCGTTATCAGGAAGGCAGTGAAAAGTAGGGGAAGTTCGTAGGGGAATTTTTGTGGATACTGAGCTATGGATATTTTTCTAGGGAAAAATCGCATATGGGCTAGCCCCAGAAGGTAGTGGGGACCGACTTGATTTCAGTTTGTAGTATCCACACTTCCGTTTCGTTGACTGGGTGTTTTTTTATTCCTCTCCGTTGGGCTCTATAATATCCACGCCATTTTGCCCTCGCACAAATGAACCTAATAAGAATATCTTTATTTCTAAGACCGTCTAAAGTTTCTAAGCAAGCAGATTCGTATAATAGTATATTGTTTTTTTACGAAATATGTTATCCAATTGAAGGTGTAGGTAGGTACTGAAAATAGAAGGTTACAATTATTAATTTCAATTGTATCCATAAAACGAAATTCTGCATTCTCTATGATTGATGGAGGGGCTCTGCCCACCCTGCCCCTCCTCAAACTACGCCACTGCTTTGAACACAGCTTTAATTAACACGGAGTTCAATGCACTCCTTCTTTTCAACCCCTAATCTTCTGTCCTACCTTTGCCTGTTAGTTTTCCCGAATCTTTCCAACACCGTGAGAACATTCACCTACTCCTAGTCCCAAACATTAACTGTCGACCTGTCAGTAGTAAAATTCCTCTTGGAAATGTATAAACCTTTAAGTCATTCAGCATTAGCCTAGTTAGCTGGCTGTGGGTTTTTCCCTCCATTGTCCTCATACCAAATGGAGATAAGTGCAATATATTCCCCTACCTCATTCCCTTTGTAAGACATTGTGTATTTCTATTGGATCCCTACCTTGTCAACCTGACCCCCACTAGTTTTCTTGTTGTCTTTTGGATTTTACGTGTCTTGAGATGAAATGTGTGTTCAGTAACTTCCTATTCATTTGACCAAACAGAGCAACTTATCCGTGATTTTTACTCTTGCTCTTGAACAACCCTTCAGGTTCATATGTACTTACACCAAATATTAACCATTTATTTTGCTTACCAGTGCGTATATTGTAAATATTATTTGTTAACTGTAAATATATCAAATCTCGGCTACACTTCGTGGGTGCATTAATTTAATAATCTACCCGATTCCCCGGGCGAGAACATATTCTTTGTTCAATTTTATCTTCATTTTCCTCCTAAAACGTTGGGGAAGCAAAGTGTTTAGTTGGTTGCCAGATACGAGCAAGCTGTACGCCGCTGCCAAATAAACTTCTCATTCTTGCGAATTTTTAAAAAAATATTAGCTATTTGCATTCGTTCTGTTCATTTTTTTTAACCTTTGATTTAAATCGAAGTTTCAAGTGGATGATTAAAATCGTAATTTAAATAAAAAATTCCTGAGTATAGGTATGTACGAAACGCAGAGGTAGAAGAAAAACAAAATTTTTTTTCTCACAAATTTGCAATTTTCTTTTCAAGTTTTTCAAAATTCAAACTGGAACACAATCCAACGGGACCTAAAACCCAATTTTTACTTTGTCTGGGTGGATTAGTATTGGAAGTGTTATAATTTGAGTCAGCACAGGAAATCAAGTGGAGGACAAGCACCTAACTTTTCGAATTTTGAAGGTGTCGTGTAGCATAAAAATTTCCAGTCGTGCAGCAACCAAATGACCGTATGAATGTATTGCAGTGCGGTCTATGTGGTCGTATTGCAAGGGCTTAATTTTCTATGAAAATTCTGTTATGATCAAATTACTGTAGTTTTTATATAATTTTTTATATTTCAATTTCAAATAATTTTAATATAGATGTTACGCTTCAGGAAAATAACTCTCACAGTTGAAGAGGTTTGATCACCCGGCCTCATAGCTCAGATTGTTGGAGTGTTGCAACTATGGGAAATTTCCCGTAATTGTAACGACGCGAGTTCGAACTCCTGTGTAGGTATCAAATAATTTTTGGGCCGTTACAGTGGCGCAGATGAAATAGGACCCGAAATCATACGAAACAATAATTAATTAAATCCCCCTCGTGCCAAAAGACTGTAAACATCACATTTCCTGTCGTTAACATCTTTCACTTCCTCACTCACTTGAGTTAAAACACACTGTGACAATGACCTTGCTCGAATGCTGACTTGTTCCAGCGAGCATCTGCTGAGCCAGCGGCCTGCAGTTTCACCGTCATTCGTCCGAACCAAAACCAGCCGAGACGGCAGGTATTTGACTCCGGAGAAATGTTACACTCCAGTAAAATAACTCTCACAGTCGAAGAGGTTTGATCACCCTGGCCTCATAGCTCAGATTGTTGGAGTGTTGCAACTATGGGAAATTCCCCGTAATTGTAACAACGCGAGTTCGAACTCCTGTCGAGGTATCAAATATTTGTGGGCCGTTATAGTGGCGCAGTTGAAATAGGACCCAAAATCATGCGAAACAATAACTAATTTAATCCCTCTCGAGCCAAAAGACTGTAAATATCACATTTCCTGTCGTTAGAACCTTTCACTTCCTCACTCACTTGAGTCAAAACACACCGTGACAATGACCTCGCTCGACTGCTGACTTGTTCTAGCGAGCATCTACTGAGCCAGCGGCCTGCAGTTTCACCGTCATTCGTCCGAACCCAAACCAGCCGAGACGGCAGGTATTTGACTCCGGAGAAATGTTACACTCCAGGAAAATAACTCTCACAGTCGAAGAGGTTTGATGGAGTGTTGGAACTACGGGAAATTTCCCGTAATTGTAACAACGCGAGTTCGAACTCCTGTCGAGGTATCAAATATTTGTGGGCCGTTATAGTGGCGCAGTTGAAATAGGACCCAAAATCATGCGAAACAATAACTAATTTAATCCCTCTCGAGCCAAAAGACTGTAAATATCACATTTCCTGTCGTTAGAACCTTTCACTTCCTCACTCACTTGAGTCAAAACACACTGTGACAATGACCTCGCTCGACTGCTGACTTGTTCTAGCGAGCATCTACTGAGCCAGCGGCCTGCAGTTTCACCGTCATTTGTCCGAACCCGAACCAGCCGAGACGGCAGGTATTTGACTCCGGAGAAATGTTACGCTCCAGGAAAATAACTCTCACAGTCGAAGAGGTTTGATGGAGTGTTGGAACTATGGGAAATTTCCCGTAGTTGTAACAACGCGAGTTCGAACTCCTGTCGAGGTATCAAATATTTTTGGGCTGTTACAGTGGCGCAGTTAAAATAGGACCCGAAATCATAAGAAACAATCATTAATTAAATCCCTCTCGAGCCAAAAGACTGTAGACATCACATTTCCTGTCATTACCACCTTTCACTTCCTCACTCACGAGTCAAAACACACCGTGACAATGACCTCGCTCGACTGCTGACTTGTTCTAGCGAGCATCTGCTGAGCCAGCGGCCTGCAGTTTCACCGTCATTCGTCCGAACCCGAACCAGCCGAGACGGCAGGTATTTGACTCCGGAGAAATGTTACGCTCCAGGAAAATAACTCTCACAGTCGAAGAGGTTTGATGGAGTGTTGGAACTATGGGAAATTTCCCGTAGTTGTAACAACGCGAGTTCGAACTCCTTTCGAGGTATCAAATATTTTTTGGCCGTTACAGTGGCGCAGTTAAAATAGGACCCGAAATCATAAGAAACAATCATTAATTAAATCCCTCTCGAGCCAAAAGACTGTAAACATCACATTTCCTGTCATTACCACCTTTCACTTCCTCACTCACGAGTCAAAACACACCGTGACAATGACCTCGCTCGACTGCTGACTTGTTCCAGCGAGCATCTGCTGAGCCAGCGGCCTGCAGTTTCACCGTCATTCGTCCGAACCCAAACCAGCAGAGACGGCAGGTATTTGACTCCGGAGAAATGTTACACCCAGGAAAATAACTCTCACAGTCGAAGAGGTTTGATCACCCGGCCTCATAGCTCAGATTGTTGGAGTGCTGCAACTACGGGAAATTTCCTGTAATTGTAACAACGCGAGTTCGAACTCCTGTCGAGGTATCAAATATTTTTGGACCGTTACATAGAGTGTCTCACCTCCAAAAGTAAGAAACCTCAGGGATCGATTCTACGACTAATATCCCACCCTTTGGTTTGAGTATTTCTACATTTACTTTTTTCGTGTTGTTTGGCCTTGTGACTTTGACACGGCCTTAACACCCTTTAGGACACCGTTGGAAAGAGCGTTTAATTTCTTATCAGAACAGAAACCCAACATAGATATTTAAGGTATAGATATTTTGTACGTTAGCAAAACTGGGAAAAACAAGCTTTTATGTGCAAACAAAACTTAAACAGACGGCTTTTTCATTTGGATAGCTGAGTGTATGGGATGCAAGGGAAATGATCAATACATTGAATGATTTTCAATGGTTCTATTTTTAAGGAAATGTGCTGTTTTGTATCGCTTTTGACACTTACCTTGTAGGACGACGAAATGTGCTCCAACTCCTGCAAGTGGTCGGGAGGCGAATTCGTCGTAGCTGACCAAGTGTTGGTCTCTAACCCGGGCAATAGTTTCCTCAGAGATGCCGTGCAGTATCTGTTCCAAATCGTCCTGAAAATAATGTAGATGTCCAATAACGGGTCGCCTCTCAAGTGGTAAAACGTTTAGTTGAATAGAGAGATAATTTTATATTACCAATAAATGAAGCAGGCACAAAAAGCTGAAATGTTTCTTGTATATTTTGTATCTTACTGATAGGTTCATCCTAGTGGATTATGCTGACATTGAGTAATTGGATTAGCTAAAGACCAATTATTATTATACCTTTGGCCGAGTCGGTAAACATTTTGCGTCACGTTTCCTTTGACTGAAATATGAGGATAATAATTACTATCCTAAGCTTCGTTCTCCATGTGCGTTCTGCGAGTTTGGAACGGTTCTGGGCAAGCGCAGTCGAGTTCTGTAGTTCGCAGTGCCAGAACGCCCAGTTCCGGAACGCCGAGTTTGGCGTTCGCAGTGTTTTGCGAACCCAGTTCAGAACGGTTCTAACAGTCCCTGATTTTTTTCGGAACTGTCAGAATTCGAACGCAAGGACGTAGTTAACGCATGCACATTTCACAATTTTTTGGAGCTCGTGGAGTAAAGAACTCCCTTCTTCTTCATCGAAATCATACTTAACCATACTTCAGTCTCTCTACGTTAGTATAAGTACCTACCTATATTCTATGATCGAAATGTCAACTAGCTCGTCAAGTTTGGAAAGCGATAGTTTCGATGATGGTGTTTGGTTTGTAAACGATGGGGACGAGATTGAAGTTATAGTTGGATCTCGTCTACATCCAGGAAACTCAAATTTTTTCGAGTATACTCCTCAGTCATCGTGGAATTTTAACACAGAATGTGTTTTAGCCATGGACTAACTAGCCGAAAATGGAACGCGGGATGGTAACGAAATGTGTGACGGATGATTTTCACGTACAACCGAGTCGTTGCTAGGGAAATGGTACTTCGTCGTTTTTCATCCCACAAAATTCGTTGACCATTCGTTCGAAAGCTCTCGATTTATCCAACAATATTATGTTAACTACTGCGAAGTGCGTGTCCAACAAACTGAGTTATGAGCATGGTTATATAAATAATTGTTTACACACAGGTGATCATTCTCAATAATTGATATTGTGAACATGATTGCAACCGCTTGTTAATTTCTGATGATTTCATTGAGCTTGTGTTTCGATGATTTGATTCATAGCAGGTGATCTGAGTATTACGAAAACGGTTTGATTTGTGAAGCGGAGGTTAAATGATTTGAATAGGTAATTTCTATACTTTACAAGTAGCTGTAATTTGGTTTGTAGCCTCTTTAGGACATTTACCTACTTGACGATGCTCAGGGTCCGGATCAGATGTGTGGCTCTTAAAGCTAATTTCTATGCTTTACACTCTAGGAAGCTGTAATTTCGTTTGTAGCCTCTTTAGGACATTTACTTGACGATGCTCAGGGTCCGGATCAGATGTGTGGCTCTTAAAGCTAATTTCTATGCTTTACACTCTAGGAAGCTGTAATTTCGTATGTAGCCTCTTTAGGACATTTACTTGACGATGCTCAGGGTCCGGATCAGATGTGTGGCTCTTAAAGCTAATTTCTATGCTTTACACTCTAGGAAGCTGTAATTTCGTATGTAGCCTCTTTAGGACATTTACTTGACGATGTCCAGGGTCCGGATCAGATGAGTGGCTTTTAAAGCTAATTTCTATACTTTACACTCTAGGAAGCTGTAATTTCGTATGTAGCCTCTTTAGGACATTTACTTGATAAATCGCTCTTGATTTATCACGAATTTATTTCGTATTTTTTTTCGTAGTTTCATACTATAACTATATAAATTGATGTTATAAATGAATAGTAAACAATGACGCTTGTTTGGTTGTCACTTGGTTGCGCGACAACGCAAACACATTCTGTGTTTCAATAATTTCGTCCGAAGTATGTAAATAGAGGTAACCGGGGGTCCAGGGGGCTTGCCCCCTGGCGAGGCGCGGAGCGCCGAGTTTTTTTTTTTTTTTTTTTTTTTTTTTTTTTAAATGTATTGCCGTGGGGTAATAGTTAAGTAATATTCACGGGCATAATAATTAATAAATTCACGGGAACTAAAAATATTCCGAGCACCAGAAGGTAACACGAGTTGAGGTAGGTTTCAAACAACAACACAGGTTATTCAACTTCCAAGTTCTGAAATCGTTCGCAGTGCAGAATGCGGTTCCACAAGTTCCGGAACGCCCCGAGATTTCCCGTCCCAGTTCTGATGAGTTAGAGAGCTGTCAGAACGAGCACTGAGAACAAAGCTCTAATCGGCCAAAGACGCTACAATTTTAACAGAAACCTTTCAGATGGTAGAATAGAATTATAACGTGTGAAACCACCTTGATAAGCTGAATGGCTGTGAGATCATATTCTTTTCTAACCCCCTACGATGTTTGAATTTGAAATGGAGTCTCTTTAGGACACTCGAAATAGCATTACAACGTGCTAAACACCCTGATCTGCTGAGTGGTTTGAAAAACATTTTAGTGCATAAGTTAATAACATTTCACATTCCTGGCTAGGATATAATGACCCTGTTTTCCCCAAAATAGACAACTTTCTCACAGCTTTGTACACAACAATAAACGACATTCAAATGTATAGCTTGTTGATTTTTGCATAAATGATATTCTCCAGGTGAAATCTACACAGAAAAATTAAAAATCGTGAATAGTTTGGAGAATTTTTGTCGCAGGTTGTAGTGAAAAGTGGCAATGAAGGGTTAATTGTGATAACAAGGAGGTGAATGGAAATGGAGTAGTTACCCCTTCAAAGGGTAGAGGCGATTAGCCTCCTACACCTCGAGGACATCCTGAAAGTTGAACAGCCCAGGAACTGTCCCAAGATGCGGCATTTGCAAGAAGAAGGAGGAGAAACTACTCATATTCATCACAACCAACCTAGCTAATGTTTTTACCTGTTGGTCGATCTCATTTTCATGATGGCATTCCTGAGGATTTTCTCCAACCGCTCCTGTAGTAACTTCACTTCAGAATCTGACGTTTCTTTCATTTCCAACGCTTCAGGTTGCACAGAAGGTGTTGGAGCAGCCACAGCTCTATTGAAAGCTGGCCACCAGTCGCCTGACCTCTTGGTCACGTCTAAATTCATTTGACTGATGAGTTCCTCCTTTTGTATGTTAACCCATATCTGAAAATCCCCCAAAAATTGTGATAACTGAACGTAACAAGCTTCATGGTTCCTAACCTTTCACCTGTTATTAACTAATGCATGAACATGCTGTCATTGTAATTTGTTGTTAACTTCCCTGAATATTTCTGTTTCCCAATAAGTGCGAATAACATGAATAGCCTCTGTTATAGAATTCACTTAGGAAGAACCATCCAGTATCATTCCCAAATGCCAAATAATAATTAATACAAGTAACTGGAATTTTAAAGTCCAATTCAGTTCTATAAATTAATTATATTTATATGGAAATAGTTCCATCCTGAAATATGATGCGACCACCTTTCAAGGGAAAAATAAAGGGGTGTTGCCTTTGTATTTCCCTTCATATTCTGTCCCAAGCCAGGATGTTGCACATGAGATCTCCCCTTCTACCTGATGGGTATAGAACTAGTATCTTATACTACCAGTAAGTAAATGGACATGAGATCTGTACCCTTGGAGGGAAGGACTTAATCCATAGGATTTAAAGGATACCATTGGGGCCAATTACCCACTCACTTTTCCTACAAATGTTAACAGAAACCAATACACATCAATATCTGCTATATCAATCAAATGCTGAAGACTTTTGGCATAAAAAGGACTGGTTAGTTTGAAAATGAATGGTATGGAAGCGTAAAAATGTGGGGAATAGTGGAAGGAAAACAAGGGTGGCCAGAAATTATCCGAGAATTTCGTGGTTGCGTTGATGGTGAACAATATACTTGTAGATCACACAATTTTATCTCATTGAAACCTTTTAGTTTGTTGTGAACCAGTCCCTAATTCCGAAGTTTTGGTTTATGCTGTATAGTATCCAACACATTATACACCCCTGTAAATAAAACGTGAATGAGAGTATGTTTAAGACCTCCAAGTGCAAGAGATTCTCTGCTGTTAGAAAAAAAAAACTATTCAGGGTAATTATATAGGTAAATTGCGTCATTTATATCAATGGATATTATAGAGCGGCTAAACAATGAAAGAAATACCCATCAAAATTTTCTGATCAGTCCACACTTACGTAATCATATTAGTTGAATATAAGCAATTAGAAAAAATAATCCCAAATCCTAACAAAATGGAAGGCAGCAACTAACCATAGGCTAACAAAGGAACCACACTTACATTGGTATGGTCTATGATTGCATGGAGAGATGACAACGGTGAGAAGGGATCGCCAGGCGTGTGCTTCCTTGAGGTCGATGGGTCCCAGATGGTGGGCGGTCCACCTTTGGCCCCAGCAGCAGGGAAGGTGAGTACGAAGGCTGAAGGACCCCCAGGAACACCCGTTCCCACGAGGATGTACGTCCTTTCGAAGAAGTACTTAAGGAGGCAGGCCAGCATCGCAGCTCTGCATGGTATCTCACTGGCACAATGGTTCAAAATTTCCTGAAAACAATTTCTTTTTTTCTTCAAGGAGTAGGTACTAATTTTTGAGTAATTATGGAATTAAGTGATTCACTAGACAATCCTAAGCTTTGTTCTCAGTGCGCGTTCTGACAGTTCTCGAACTCATCAGAACTGGGATCAGAACTTGTGGAAGTGCGTTCTGCACTGCGAACGATTTCAGAACTTGGAAGTGGAATAACCTGTGTTGTTGTTCGTAACGAAACTCTTCATCGTCGAACCTTGGCACAATTTCATCGAAAAAAAATCGAGTTTTGTGGATGTAGACGAGATCCAACTACAACTTCAATCTCATCCTCATCGTCTACAAACCATGAAACTGCACCACCAACAACGAAACTATCGCTTTCCTTACTTGACGAGCTACTAGTTGACATTTCGATGAAGAAATTCAAATGAAGAACAGCGAACAACAGAACAAAGCGAAATTTTACAGGGAATTCGCGATACCGAAGCTGAAGAGAGATTATTGTTTACTCCACGAGCTCCAAAAAATTGTGAAATGCGCCTGCGTTAACTACGTCCTTGCGTTCGAGTTCTGACAGTGAACAAAAATCGGGGACTGGTAGAACCGTTCAGAACTGTGTTCGCAAAACACTGCGAACACCAAACTCGGCGTACCAGAACTGGGCGCTCTGGCACTGTGAACGACAAAACTCGACTGCGCCTGCCCAGAACCGCTCCGAACTGGCAGAACACACACTGAGAACGAAGCTCTAGAAACCTGAATAGTTAACAGCCAAATTTTCAACATAATTTCAAATCTAGGCTCAATTCATTTCCAAGGTTTTATTTAGGCCAGGTCCGAACATGGACCACTTTTGCAGTACAAAATAATGTATGTACCATCACAAATGATAATCATGAGCCAATGAGAGCCACATTAACGTTTAGATACTGTATTATTCAGGCATTCTTAAGTTCCATCGTGAACTTTATAATTTATGATTGATAGTATCAACCTGATATTGAGCAACAACTCTTTCTTCAAACATTCTTAAAGATTTGCCGAAGTCAAGTGCCGAATCCTAGATCTACCCTCAAATTTTGTACATCACATGTATTTAATGTATATTTCCATCATCGAGTAAGTACCAACCTACCTAGAGACATAATTATGATGGAACACCACAAAGATCACTCACTTATTCAATTCATGTAAGTGAACACAGGCTGTCTTGGTAATACCCAACTAACATATTGCTGAATCCAGTTAAGGTAAAGTGACAAGTAGAATTGTTATTGAAACACTTTTGAACAAAGCGACATTACAAGCGTAGGTATATCTATGTCTTACTTGAACATTGAGCCAAATGTCCATTTGGCCAGGAAAAAACTGGTAACTTGGCACAACAGGAATGAGGGAGACGAATCTAGCCACCATCTCAGGAGTAGTTTTCTCGCCTGGCACAAGCTCTGCAAGGAATAGACCCACATTTCAGTGATGTTCCGTAAATGATTAAGGTATTGCAATGGCTCACACAATTTTAGTAGGTAGAACTACTTTTTCAAAAATATTTTCCGAAGAAAGAAGTTTTTGTAACCCAGAACGAAACTTTGAATTGTAACATTGATAAAACGAATTGGTCTCCTATCCAATCTATGATGCAGAAATTTAAAATGGAGCCTCTTAGTCCTGATTAGCTGAGAAAGTTATGAAGTTAACTTCTAAGATAGGTTCTTCTACCCAACCTAAAAAGTTATGGTTCAGGATGAGGACTCCCAAATCCTGCTCAGTGGCCTATATTCAGTCCTTAGCCAGTTAGAAGAGACAAGTTATTCTTCCATTCTTTATGATTTCACCAATTAATTTTTTTAAATGTATGAAAGTAGGAATGCGTTTTTTGTGAAACACATATTTTGACGGCATTTATGTTGAATAAGCTTTAAATAAGCGCGGATCGCACCTTAAGAAAAATAAGGCAAAAACAGAAGTTTTGATTTGAGGTTAGTTTCTATAAGGGATTTCCTATTGGTTGCTGTTAAGTGGAGTCTACTCTGGCGGAAGGTAAAACCCATTCAAAATTGTTTGGTACCCCAGGTATGACTTCATTCGCACGAATAAAAGGAATGTATCACAGAATCTCATCTCACAGATGAAATCTCAATGATTTCCCAGGTCAGTTTAACGGTTTAGTGGCCTAGTGGACTAAGGGTAAGTACAGTACGCCGCACCATCACTGTTCAAACGCGATGGTCAACCTCCTGAATTTTACATAGATGGGGGGTGTTCATAGTGGTTCACTTTCTGAGGGGGTCACCTTCGATGTTTTCCCGCCTTTTCACTTCAGTTTCACACGAGCTCTTGCATGATAAGCATCGGCATGATGTTGAGTGATAGTGACAATGAACTGGAAATGGGCACCGCCGCAAAGTTATTTTTAATGAGTGGACTGTTTTCTAATCGGCACTAAGTAATCTATACAAACAAAATTAAAATGTATTGTTATTATTAATATTAAAGACCACTCACCATCCACTCCGAGTTTTGTGGCGATTTTCCCCCATTCCTTGGCCAGGACGTACCTATTGTGGTGATTATTATGCCTCTTATCCCAAATAGGGGTGGCCGTGAAAATCAAATCAATCAACTCTTCTTTCATTGCGAGCGATTCTTTCATTGCAAGCGAGTGAACTCAATCAGCGACAGAACTTAACTCACACTGAACGGGAAGTAAAAGCTGTGAATCACACAGGACAGCCGGAGGGGCGGCCTCTCAGCCAATCACGTTCGAGTCCACATCGCGGTCAATCCTCGCTGCCCTCCTGAAAATCAAATGAATTTGATTTTCAAAAAACAGCGAGGGTCGACCTCGGAGGTCGGATGATGGCATCGCAGTGATGGTGCGTCACTATGAATGCTCCCACAACACTACACGTATTTGTTTTACATCGCGGTTACCGCGAGGGTGCGGGCATCGATGGTGAACAGTGATGGTGCGGCGTACTGTACTTACCCTAAGGGTAAGTACAGTACGCCGCACCATCACTGTTCACCATCGATGCCCGCACCCTCGCGGTAAACGCGATGGTCAACCTCCTGAATTTCACATAGATGGGGGGTGTTCATAGTGGTTCACTTTCTGAGGGGGTCACCTTCGATGTTTTCCCGCCTTTTCACTTCAGTTTCACACGAGCTCTTGCATGATAAGCATCGGCATGATGTTGAGTGATAGTGACAATGAACTGGAAATGGGCACCGCCGCAAAGTGGTTTTTAATGAGTGGACTGTTTTCTAATCGGCACTAAGTAATCTATATAAACAAAATTAAAATGTATTGTTATTATTAATATTAAAGACCACTCACCATCCACTCCGAGTTTTGTGGCGATTTTCCCCCATTCCTTGGCCAGGACGTACCTATTGTGGTGATTATTATGCCTCTTTTCCCAAATAGGGGTGGCCGTGAAAATCAAATCAATCAACTCTTCTTTCATTGCGAGCGATTCTTTCATTGCGAGCGAGTGAACTCAATCAGCGACAGAACTTAACTCACACTGAACGGGAAGTAAAAGCTGTGAATCACACAGGACAGCCGGAGGGGCGGCCTCTCAGCCAATCACGTTCGAGTCCACATCGCGGTCAATCCTCGCTGCCCTCCTGAAAATCAAATGAATTTGATTTTCAAAAAACAGCGAGGGTCGACCTCGGAGGTCGGATGATGGCATCGCAGTGATGGAGCGTCACTATGAATGCTCCCACAACACTACACGTATTTGTTTTACATCGCGGTTACCGCGAGGGTGAGGGCATCGATGGTGAACAGTGATGGTGCGGCGTACTGTACTTACCCTAAGGGTAAGTACAGTACGCCGCACCATCACTGTTCACCATCGATGCCCGCACCCTCGCGGTAAACGCGATGGTCAACCTCCTGAATTTCACATAGATGGTGTTCATAGTGGTTCACTTTCTGAGGGGGTCACCTTCGATGTTTTCCCGCCTTTTCACTTCAGTTTCACACGAGCTCTTGCATGATAAGCATCGGCATGATGTTGAGTGATAGTGGCGATGAATTGGAAATGGGCACCGCCCATGGTTTTTAATGAGTGGACTGTTTTCGCGACTCAATACGGTAATGAGTGCACTAAGTAATCTATATAAACAAAATTAAAATGTATTGTTATTATTAGTACGAGGGGTATCCAGAAAAAAAGGTTCCCCGATTTTTGGCCCCGCCCCTAATGAACCGGAAAACTTGAAACTTTCAGGGATTTTCAGTTCTGGTGTTGTGGTCACACTGAATTTTTTTCATAACCTGCTACTGCAACCGGAACGCGTAACCTCACTGTAAACATGGATACCTTGGCCGGGGACGTGTCCAAACTGGAAATCCATTCTGTGATCCGATTTTTTACCCTAAAAGGATTACCCACGAATGAAATTCATCGAGAACTCACCTCAGTATACGGAGAAAACATTTTGAGTATCCAAAAAGTTCGGAAGTGGCGCGTAAAGTTCGCGGAAGGGCGAAAAAGTGTGAGTGATTTGCCGCGTAGTGGACGACCAACGAGCGCTCGCCGAGGTGAAGTCGTTGATGCCATTGAAGAAATTCTGCTTAGTGACAGACGGTTCACAATCGACGAAATTTTCAATGAACTTCATCCAAGCATCAGGGAGAAGACCAGCAGAAGTTCAGTAGGTGAGATCGTTTCAAAGGACTTGGGGTACTCTAAAGTTTGCGCTCGTTGGGTTCCTCGCCTTTTGTCGGACAAGCACAAACAAAACCGGGTAGCTGCCGCCCAAAAATTTTTTGAAATGCATTCTGTTGAAGGAGATTTCATTTTCAATCGCATTGTGACAGGTGATGAAACGTGGGTGCACCACACAAATCCTTTTCTGCGGGTAATCCTTTTAGGGTAAAAAATCGGATCACGGAACGGATTTCCAGTTTGGACACATCCCCGGCCAAGGTATCCATGTTTACAGTGGGGTTACGCGTTCCGGTTGCGGTAGCAGTTTATGAAAAAAATTCAGTGTGACCACAACCCCAGAACTGAAAATCACTGAAAGTTTCAAGTTTGCCGGTTCATTAGGGGCGGAGCGAAAAATCGGGGAACCTTTTTTTCTGGATACCCCTCGTATTAAAGACCACTCACCATCCACTCCGAGTTTTGTGGCGATTTTCCCCCATTCCTTGGCCAGGACGTACCTATTGTGGTGATTATTATGCCTCTTATCCCAAATAGGGGTGGCCATGAAAATCAAATCAATCAACTCTTCTTTCATTGCGAGCGATTCTTTCATTTCGAGCTAGTGAAGACAGAACTTAACTCACACTGAACGGGAAGTAAAAGCTGTGAATCACACAGGACAGCCGGAGTCTCTCAGCCAATCACGTTCGAGTCCACATCGCGGTCAATCCTCGCTGCCCTCCTGAAAATCAAATGAATTTGATTTTCAAAAAACAGCGAGGGTCGACCTCGGAGGTCGGATGATGGCATCGCAGTGATGGTGCGTCACTATGAATGCTCCCACAACACTACACGTATTTGTTTTACATCGCGGTTACCGCGAGGGTGCGGGCATCGATGGTGAACAGTGATGGTGCGGCGTACTGTACTTACCCTAAGGCCCATACTGCTGAAGCCAACTGTTCACGCCAGTGGTCAAGGCCCTACTGAAGACATTTATTTACACCAGGGAGAAGACTATCATACCTTCCTTCGATGCAGGCCAGCCCTTATTATTATCCTTCTCCCTACTAAGCAGCATGGGATCGTATGATCCCATTGGGCCACCATGAAGTCCAAAATGGGATCATTATGATCCCATTGTGCTGCCAGGAAGTCCGAAATTGGATCATATGATCCCATTGATTCGGAATAGGTTAAAGGAACAAAATGTAAACTTTTAATTTAAAATTTAGTTTAGTGATGTGAATGTAATATAAATTCTTCTCTTTGTATCGATTTTACGTTCAAGGAAAACTTCTGCAGTCGAGAGGTTTGATCAAATCGACGAGAGAAGAATTTCTCCTCCGTAATAAAGGATACGAATTCAAACTCTGTCGGGGTATCAAATATTTTTGAACGTCCAACTCATCTGCAACCGAGAGGACAGTAGATAGCGCTAGGATAGAATCAGACGCAAAAGTCAAACAAGTTAGTTCTAGAGACCACTTGCCACAGCACTTGCATGATGTTTGGTACTATTTATCCTAAAAGAGAAGTAGGTAGGTACCAATGGTATCGGATATCGTAAGCTCAATCGGAATGCCTTGAAGTTTATTTAAATTGATAATGATATCGAGTACAATGTGTCTATATAAATAAATATCGCATTTATCGACATTTTTGAAACCTCACAGTCGTTTTGTTGTAATACGTTATCAGTTATTGCTTGAGACTCTACTCCCTCAAAATACTTTGAATCAGTTGAATCATAGTTTGCGTTTTTCCTTTTTTTCATATGACCGAATGTCCATGTCCTGTATTGCATAATTTTGGAGGAAGAAAAAGGAAATAGTTCTATCTGTACGACCAGTTACGGACTTGTAGAGTGAGCAGAACAAGTACCTACAGCCGTGTAAGACAAGTAACAAGCCATTTTAATCGATGTTGGGGGAATATTTGTGGTTTGTAGATGTTTTGTAAAAAAAATCTTTTTTTTTCCGCAACTACTTGTCCCACGTTCAGGAACATCTACTTGGGTTATTCATGTTATAATTATTTATCTGAATGTTAATTACCTACCAGTAGTTTGGTATCATTATGTCTTTCATGAAGTGCAAACTGTACTCAATAAATACATCATGAGAAGTAATACAACATAATAGATTCCAATTAGCAACTCAAAAGCCGTTTGCAATGATGTATATTTAATACACAGTCCATAGCTATATTTTCCCTTTCTCGATCAGACTGCCCGGCGAATTTCCCCACCCGACACCACTGGGCCTCCTAGGTTTCTGTAGTCTATGGGCTGGGCTCCATTGCCCAAATCCGCACATTAAATAATTAAAGAGGAGTATGACAACTCCTTTTACCCTTAATAGTGCATACATTTGTAGTTTTTAGGGAATAAACCCTTCCCGAGTGAACGATTTAGGAGTCTCCCGAATCCCTGCATCAGAAACTAAACAGCTTAGGGTAGATGTGCTGTCTCGGATGAGATGGGAATCTTCACACAGCTAAGGCAGATTAAAAAAAAGAAGGAAATGTAAACGAACTTACCAGGAGGGGGAATAGGGCGAATAAATCTAGTGACACACACAGTTTTGCCCTCGCTGTTGAGCACTAGAGCAGGTATTCGTCTGTTCGGAAATGCTTTTGTCACTTCAGCCATCCATTGGTCTAAATGGAGCTCAATGAATCCATCTTCAATCGATGCCATTTTCTCCTATGCAATGAACGGAAAATAATAAGTAGGAATCTAAGTACTGAATAGGTATCATTTCAACTCTAGTCTAGTCATGGTAGGATTGTATCTAGGAAGTTTTCGAATAAGAAATTATTTCCATCATTGGTTATGTTTTTGGGTGTGCTGAATCCGAATCTGAAGTTCGTTATCAAAATTTAGTGACGGAACATTGCGCAAATCAAACGTAAAACCATCAGGTGTTTTTTGCGTTTGACGTTTGCGCATGCCCAGAGCATGGAAAAAGAGAATGATTCGGCTCTCATCCGTACCAAACTATGGCCGAAGACAACAGAAGCTCAGTTTATATCGGTGCCCTACGTTCGGCACCCGGGCCCTAAAAAGCGTTACTCTCGGTAACCGGCTTGTTCAAAATCGAGTTTTACTTTCAGCACCCAAGTTATGGTGGGCACCCAACTTAAATAGAGACGGTTACTTTCGGCACCCCGTTACGTCGGGCACCTGCGTCGCGTTGAACACCTTAATCTGCCTTCCCACTTTTACAGACTCAGGACTGTATCCACTGTCTGTGGAGGTGTGGTTGAAAATTTGGTGTTTTGTGTCCTTCCAAGAGGAAGTTGTCAAATGATAATACAAAAATAACATATTGATAAAAACGGCTGTTACATTTTCCTGATTCCTGGGTGCCAAAGGTAACAGTCCATTCGCCGTCTCATTTCAGTTTTCCACTCTGCCGGGTGCCCAGAGTAAACAGAGCGGAGGCGCTCCCCACTTCCACCTCTCATTTCCGAAGGCCTGGGTGCCGAATGCAGGCCTTCCGTATATATAGTTAGGTACAGGTAAAAGGTAGGTAACAAATTATATTGTCTAGAAGAAGAGGAAGGAGGTGGTATCCATTGAGGTGGCACAGAAAATGAAAGGGACTCAAACGTTATTGAGTAGGTAACATAATGAATAGGGAGATCACCCAAACTATTGTAGGAATACACAATTTAATGGAGAATAATTCTAACATTTTTTATATGTTACCCTCAGTATAGGCCATGTGCTAGAGATGTGTCGGTCGTGAGTGAACGTATCAGAAAGACCTCATCTTCGGGATGAGCTTGTCTGAACTGAAAGTATTGTTAAAATGTACCCGGTCACACGTTCTGGGAGAACAGCAGAGTTGGAAAGGGGAACAATCACTGTCTCCCTCCCACCAAAAAGGTCATGGACCCAACGTTCCGTTTTTCCAATTCAGTTTGTCAGTTGTCACATCTCTAGCTCCAGGTACTACTTACTGTGTGGGTGATCAATATTGTGTCCAAAATCGCTTTTAACGGCACCTTAAATTTGGTGGATTTTCTGGTTCTTCCTGGCGATTTTGGGGATTTATTCGTGAATTTGAGGGGATTTTTCACTGAAACGGGTTGGCAGCACTGCTAACGTTTCCTCGTCTCTTGGTCGTATAAAAATCCACTGGCCACCCTTAAGATGTGAAAGATGTCAATTACAACCAAATATTTACTGTCAATATTGCATTTCTGAAATAGCTTTTCACACATTTTCGATAAATTAACGAAATTAACTTATAAATGGTTCAATTACATGCAGTATCTCTAGAACGGTTAGGCGTACCGACTTGTGGTTAGTCCCATTCGATTCAGTGCGCCAAAAACCGTACGGTATCACACTTTACGAAGCAAATAATTGCAATTTTTTCTTATGTCCTTCTAAATTGGGCGTCTGACTCACTGTTTGAACACTTTTCACGTTGTGTACCATCTCATTGGTTACCCTCCTTCCACTTCTTTTGGCCAAACTAAACTTCCACTCCACTTCTTACTGATCCAGGTCTAAGACAGACTTCAGTCTACCATTGCAACTTGTCTTCATGTATACACAACAAATGGACAAAGGTTTTAATGAGTCCTACGTTTTATTATCGGCTTACCTGCAGTGGTGATGGAGAAGTGAGGGGTGGGTGGACCATCACAAACAACGTGAGGAACGTAGAGTCCCGGAAATCCTTGGATTCCCGCTTGTATCCCAACAGAACAGGAGGCGAGTAGAGCTGAAAAGTTCCTTCGATCTGAAATGTGGACACAAAACATTTTAGTGGAGAACTTATGAGATGGATCATTAGTTCAGTATGAATGAAATTAATCTCTAGGCTAACTGCGAATTTGTCTCAATTTCTTCTTGGAAATAGTGTAATATTTTGTGTGTCTGTGTATTGAAGGGGGGTGGATTTCACTTGGCATATGCTCAGCTCATTTAATCTCGATGGAATTGAAATCACCAGTAATCGCGTTAGATCTCGAAAAATATTTGTTTCATGCAATGCACGTTTGCAAACGTTTCTAATGGTCTGATGCAATACGACATTATTATGTTCTGCGTGTTTCATCAAAATTAGCAGGATAGTTTTGCATTAGCATCGGATAAAAAAATTTAACGTTGGAACATACGCAGTGACCATAACTTATTCAATCGTGACTGATTTCATACGCATTCCCTTTACCTTCTGTAATACATAGTGAGAGAGTAAAGCATGTAGGTAGCTACTTAGTAAAACCAACCTAACTCAAACTACCAACTCATCTTAGGTGAGTGATTCTCGTTGTTACCTTTCTTAACGCGTTAATTGAATCACGAATAGAATTTGGAGCATGGGATCCCAAACTCGAAATTAGAATTTAGATATTACAAGAAGTCTCACACAGATTTTGTGTCCCCATGTTTTTCCAGAGTCGAATAAATTCAAGGCATAAGGAATATGTGACTAACAACACTCTACACTTAACAAGTAAAGAGTTTCATGTAAGTAGTGTTGCAAAGATGAGCATGAGTACACGGAAAAATGGAGTTTTGGTTTAGTTGGTAAGTAGATTGTTCTGCACTACTTTTCAAGGTTATGGTTTCAAACCACAATCTCGTTCGGGCTCTACCGCTCCTACGTCTACCAGCAATCAACAGATGCGTAAAACGCTGCAACTCTAGTACATAATGATAGGACCCTCGCTTTGCCTGCATCCCTGCTTAATATTTCCCCAGTACAGAGTAGGTAAATAATACCCCGGGGTAAGTGTCTGCTATGTGTGTGTTACTGATAATCTGCCAATTGCTTTGATATCGAAATATGACGAAAATTGGGTCGGCCCCGTGTCGCCAAAAGTGCAAGGAGAGCAAAATATGAAGGAAACTCGGCGCTCCGCGCCTCGCCAGGGGGCAAGCCCCCTGGACCCCCGGTTACCTCTATTTACATACTTCGGACGAAATTATTGAAACACAGAATGTGTTTGCGTTGTCGCGCAACCAAGTGAGAACCAAACAAGCGTCATTGTTTACTATTCATTTATAACATCAATTTATATAGTTATAGTATGAAACTACGAAAAAAAATACGAAATAAATTCGTGATAAATCAAGAGCGATTTATCAAGTAAATGTCCTAAAGAGGCTACATACGAAATTACAGCTTCCTAGAGTGTAAAGTATAGAAATTAGCTTTAAAAGCCACTCATCTGATCCGGACCCTGGACATCGTCAAGTAAATGTCCTAAAGAGGCTACATACGAAATTACAGCTTCCTAGAATGTAAAGCATAGAAATTAGCTTTAAGAGCCACACATCTGATCCGGACCCTGAGCATCGTCAAGTAAATGTCCTAAAGAGGCTACATCCGAAATTACAGCTTCCTAGAGTGTAAAGTATAGAAATTAGCTTTAAAAGCCACTCATCTGATCCGGACCCTGGACATCGTCAAGTAAATGTCCTAAAGAGGCTACATACGAAATTACAGCTTCCTAGAATGTAAAGCATAGAAATTAGCTTTAAGAGCCACACATCTGATCCGGACCCTGAGCATCGTCAAGTAGATGTCCTAAAGAGGCTACGTATACGAAATTACAGCTTCCTAGAGTGTAAAGCATAGAAATTAGCTTTAAGAGCCACACATCTGATCCGGACCCTGAGCATCGTCAAGTAAATGTCCTAAAGAGGCTACAAACGAAATTACAGCTTCCTAGAGTGTAAAGTATAGAAATTACCTATTCAAATTATTTAACCTCCGCTTCACAAATCAAACCGTTTTCGTAATACTCAGATCACCTGCTATGAATCAAATCATCGAAACACAAGCTCAATGAAATCATCAGAAATTAACAAGGGGTTGCAATCATGTTCACAATATCAATTATTGAGAATGATCACCTGTGTGTAAACAATTATTTATATAACCATGCTCATAACTCAGTTTGTTGGACACGCACTTCGCAGTAGTTAACATAATATTGTTGGATAAATCGAGAGCTTTCGAACGAATGGTCAACGAATTTTGTGGGATGAAAAACGACGAACTACCATATCCCTAGCAACGACTCGGTTGTACGTGAAAATCATCCGTCACACATTTCGTTACCATCCCGCGTTCCATTTTCGGCTAGTTAGTCCATGGCTAAAACACATTCTGTGTTAAAAATCCCTGCTTCATACTTCCCCAGCACAGAGTAAATAATATCCCGGGGTAAGTGTCTGCTATGTGTCTGTCAAGACCCTCGCTTTGCATGCATCCCTGCTTAATATTTCCTCAGTACGATAACATCCATTCGTCCAAGCTCACTCTTCTCATTTGGCCATCCTATCTACCTTCATCCTACCTCTTCAGGTAAGCGCACACTAGTGCCGCAGAGTATTCTTGGTCCAGCAGTTTCGATGTCGAATCATCGAATCGAAGTTGAGTTTCGAGTGTTCCAATGCGCATGCTCATCGTCTTTACGACGATTTGACCGGCGAACCGCCCAACAACTACTACCCAATCGAGTGAAAGGGATGGTCAGATCGACCGCATTAACAAAGTCAACACTCGCTCCCCACCCAATCCCAATTTACACTGAGGATTAAAGCTCGGTTACAAGGAGATGTTATACCTAACGAATGTTCAAAAACGCATTAAAAAATCCGTTTTTAAACAGACGGGGAAGCTCGAGACTGTCACCATTCGATTCAGCGTGAAAAGTTATGTGGAAATTGATACTTAACTGCACTTGTTTTCCCAAGTCATGGAAAAGTCATATTTCACGCCCAAACCTCGACTTTACTGTAAAATCACAGATTTTTTCGCATTCAAACGTGATTTTCTTCACTAAATTCGATTGCGAAAATTCTTTAATTAGACCGTTGGAAAGCTGAGATTCTGGGCAAGTTTTTCCCGTGAAGTGCCCTCCTAAAACAGCATGAAATAAGGGCCAAAAACGGTTTGAAAAATAAATAAATAAATAAATTTTGAAAAGTTTTCAAAATTAGCACTTAGGCCTCATTTCTAACGCATTGGAACTGCTTGAAAAAATTTGGTTCCCTATCGGGACTGAGAAATTAGAGAGTTCCTAGTAGATCGGTAAAACACAATACGTCGTGCGGTATCGACAATCCGGCGCCATAACTCAGACGCATTGAGTTACGGTAACGCATCCTTCCGTACAGATATGTTAACGGATCGCAATCCGGAAAAAATGTAATCGTCTAAAATAACCTCCTAGGTGTTGTGTTGGCAGCACTGGGTCTTCCCGCTGTGGCCATGTTTGTCTTGGAACAGCAGTGTGAACTCGGCTGTTGGTTGATTCGTAAATACACGAGAGTATTACCGTGATTCGTGTAATTCATTTAATCCCTGTAGTACAGAACACTAGGGATAATTTCCTCCTTCCGTGGATTTAGCGTTACAACTAGATCCGTTAAGGACTTGACGTGACTTTAAGGTGCGGTAAAGTTTCTCGTTACAACACGCCATATTGAGACCGACGGATTTCTAGGAACTCTCTATTTAATGCTCATTCCAACGGTGTGATAAAACTTGAATTTACTGGAGAAAAAAGTGGTGTCATGGCCGTTTCAGTGTTTCACGGTTGAAAACACGAAAATATTCTTAAAAGTGAAATTACTCGAAAACAGCGTTTAAAAAATATTTCTAAGAGAAGCTTTTTGTTGGAAATTAGTTGTAGAAACACCCCCTGAAGTTTGTCACTGTTCGTTTGGACACCCTATAAAGTGTAAATTTAGACATAAGTAACGCCTACCTCGTTCCACGTTTTCATTTTGATTCCCTATTCGGCCTTTGGGGAGCACTTGATGAATCTCTATGGGGTTTGTCGGGTTTTGGGGAGTACTTGATGAATGCCGGATTCGATTTCCGATGGGCTGAAGCCTTCGAAAGTCAAGTTTTGACGTCGAATCATCAAAAAGTAGCAATGATCCTTCCAGCTGCTTAGCAAAAACACCCTTATTAATAAGACACTATTTTTTATATATTTTTATTTAGTGGTTTAAGCCGCACCTCAACCACAAGGGTCATTAGCGGCATCGAATAAGGTGTCCAAAGGGTGGCACGATTCCAAGGGGGGCTATGCTATCCTCCACCACCAAACGGAGTGCCATCATGGACTCCACTGGCAAATCGGAGGAGGACAAAATAAGGGGTACAGTGATGACTACTGTTTAGCCCTTAGAGCGGATAGAAAATAAAAATAAAACCTCAAAAATACACAACTAAGACTAGATCTAGAATAGGCTAATAACTAAATATATGTTACTATATATAACTGCCAAAGAGAAATAAAACTATGACTAGATTGTACAAAAATATATCACAGATCAAATATCACAGTTCGTAGCAGAGCTCAGCAGCTCTCAAGTACGACAACAGGGACCGGATCTTGTCTGGTCCAGATAAAACGTCAACCACCTGATGGGGCCGAGGGGGTCTCGGAGGTCTATGAGGTATAGGCAGTCCTCCAGAAAGTGGCGGATGGACAGATCACCCCCACACCTTCCGCACACATCTCGAGCTCCTGCGCTAAGCAGGTGTCTGAGTAAGACGGGTATGGCCAGTGGCAACCCGGTTGACCACTATTCGGTCCCTCCTTGGAAGTTGGGTTACGAATAGGCCCACTGGGCACAAGTCCTGAAAGACACCACGCGGACCAGTGACCTCACCCTGCCATTGCTCATGCCAGATGGAATCGGCTTTGTGTTGCATGTATTATAACCTGGTTCGGAGGTAACCTGCACTGATTTGGCTTTCACCAATTCGCGCACCTACTTGGCATTTTGATGATTTGACGAGGGAGCCTCACTTCACTTTTTGATTAATTCGATTTTTGCTATTCATTTTCAAAATGGACCATGAATACACCTATTGCTTCATCCAACTTTATTTTACCTATTCAATAGAACGTAAGGTGATTTTGCTTAACTAAAGTCTATTTCCTTTACTGAGAATGAATGGTGGTATCGCTCCACTGAACTTCAAGTATTTACCAGTCTTAGTTTATGGTGACATCGCTTCGCTGGTCTGACCCTTCACAAGTTCACAATACCTATCTCACCTCTCAGCTTTTAAGTTAGGATATCGAGTAGTTAGAACGTCAGTTCAAACATAGATGAGAACAATATAAATCATACCATACTATTTGGAAAGTATACTTATTTTTGGAAAAGTTCCAATGGAGTTTATGGCTTACCCTTGAATATAAAGCTGTGAATGGTATCTTCAAACTCCCCAGCCAGTAACGTTCCGTTCGCTGAACGATTGTGGTTTCTCTCATTCGTTCATCTTCAACCAAGTCGACGATTTTCTCATCGTACAAATGAATGAAAAGTGAATCCCGAACATTCTGTATGCCTCCCATGGATCTGAACACAGTAAACCAGGTTAACAAAACGATAAATATATAATTTAAAAAACAGATCTGGTAAAATTATGGAACTAGGTAGTGTCATCCATATAAATGGGAGTGATTAGAGCTGTTAGTGGGAGAATACAACTGTGGCAAAGAAAGTTGTCAATGTTTTTGTCATCTTCTATCTAATCCAGAAGGGAATTTCCTTTAATTTGCATTCCGAAGAGGCAAGGTGCAAAGTTAAGGGACCAAATTTATCAGGACATTATCTCAAGAGTTGGTGCAAAGGCGACTCGACGTGGCCCATCTTCCCTCCTGGTTAATGCTCAGACAACAACGAATGGTTCCAGCATCATGGCACAATAGAAAACACCCTGGACTTGTGCCATAGAAACACATGAAGGACCCGTTGCGAGAAAATCACACCATGCTGCTTTTTATTCATATTAAATTTTAGGTCTTACTGACCTGCACCAAATGGTACAACCCAAAAATTATATGATACCTACCTTGACGGAATTCAATCTTGTGCCTTTCCCTGAGAAAAGCTCAGAGAGAGTCCGCTGCACAATGGATGGAGAGCGTAGAAAATCGCAAATTTTCTAATCGATTTTAACCTATTTCTCATTGTATTTCTATGATCTAGGATACCAAACTAAACCTTTTCCAGGGCTAGAGAATTAATAAGTTTTTCCCCCCGAAGCAAAAGCGTATGAAATGTAAAAACCCCGTTTTTCAAAGGATTTTTGCTGTAAGCTCAAGTAGCCTACTAAGTCGTAAATACATTTCTCTTAAATTTTCAAATTTCCTGGTATCAAAAGGGATAAAAATATTATTTATAGATTTTTTAAAGCGGTTTTGATGGGTTTTTTTACCTATGTAATGGGAAATAATGTTTTTCTGATCTTCAAAACGCCAATTATTTTGCGCCGACTTGATTCTGGTCTTGTTATTTCTAATAGGATATTTGCTAACTAGAAATCCAAAGACCAGCTCTAAAATTGCCAGTTCGCATTTCATCTCAAATAAAACTTTAAAAGAAGTAACGGGAATGAATAATGTTGGCATGCGAAGGGATCAGCAAACAACGTTGAAATCATAAAAATCCTGTTGTAAAGTAGGTACATTGTACGGTATATATTTGTACCAATATGTGTATTTTAATTATTAATCTATTTTAATATTTTCTAGTTTCGTAAAGGTGTTTATTGCACAGGTACAACACAATATAGAAGAGTAGGTATTTTTTGTCAATGAAATTTAAATTTCATCTAAAAAGTAAATTTCATTGCATGAATACTCCAAATACCAGCAAAATGTACAAATTAACCCCTTCTGGATGGAAGGATTAGCCAGCGCGATGTTCTGTTTCATTGTCATCGCTCCGATTTGGGGGAAAACTAAATTTAAAATATTCGGAATCTTGAAAAATTACTAATTCTAGGTGGTTGGGAATAATCTAGAGGTCCATTCAGCAAAAAACCTATAGGCATGACCTTTATTCTGAAAATATGCAAAGGCCCAAAGGTTCCTAGCGGATTTTTAGGGCATTTCCGACGACTGTGAGCCACCTTTACCCAGGTCTTCAATCAAAGCTCTTGACTCTGGGAGTTTTTCCTGAAATTAACATTCTATAGCTGCAAGTCTCTTGCCTAAGTTTAGCCTCACGAGTTTCGTTGATCATTCAGAATTGGTAGGTACTTCAACACTCCCTGGCAAATATTCACACCTAGGTAAGGACTGTATTTCAAGGAATTAGCATGGAAGAAGAGAGTAATCCAAGTCAGTAGGAATTGAAGAAAACATTTGCGTAGCCGTGCGGGCTGTGAACACGTCACTTTCGCATTACGACACATCACCGCTAGAGCTTGACTAATGTCCAGCCGTCAGTTCCAAGCCCTCGCAGAATACTTATAGGTATCACTCGTCAAGCAATAAATCATAACGATCTAACACGAACGTCGGCCTTACTTCGAGTAGTCTCTTGAGATTCATTGAGATTAATTTCATCTAACTGAAGATCTTCTCTTTTGAGAAAACTTCAACCAATCTATAACACATCTCGTATATACAAGGTGGTTGTGATTGGACTGGTGGTGGTGATTGGACTACTCTCTTCTTCATTGGAATTAGGTACAGGGTGGCTCCCAAATGGAAATTTTTAATTTCCCTGACCGAACTTTGGATTTCCAGACAAAAAATATATAAAACATTTTTTTGTTTTGTTTTTTCGTCATTTTATTGCACCTTTAATGCTTCTAAAACAAAAATCTTATAATTTAAAAGAAAAAAACAGACTACTTATATGCAGTCTACTTATGTTCAACAATTTCATTGCCTTCGAAGTGCTCAAATATCCCAATGGACCAATTTCCCCTCCTTAACCCTCCTGAGAAGTCCTAGCTTATGTATAGAAACTAGTTTTGGGACTCTACTGGGTTTTTTCTCCCTAGTTTTCTTAGCTCTGGGGATAATTCAAAATTGTCGTGCGGCAGCAAAAAATGTCACGCTTTTTTTACCTACTACCAATCCAGAGAGAGAGTATAACTTCCTGATTTCCCATCTCACTAAAATCGTTGGTTGGAAAGTTGCTTTGTGAATTTACAACACATGACTCCACATTCCAATGTGCCAATTTCCCCCTGAGAAGTTCTAGCTTATGTATACAAACTAGTTTTGGGACTCTTACTGGATCAATCCACTACTCTGCTGGGGTTTTTCTCCCTAGTTCAATACTCAGTTGATTTTTCTCACAAATGGTTTACTCTAGGTGATGTAGTTACCAGGGAAGCCAATGGCATTTCCATTCACTTTTTATGTGCGTGTAGCGTTGTTACTTTTGAACAGTTTAACCACAACTCTTGATAATTATTTTTGTCATTCTTATAACTCACCTATGAAATAAATGTACCTAGTATGATAAAGTAGGTACGCTATTGAAGTTTGATTGTTTAGGAGTTAAAAACGCTTTAAAATAAAATTATTCCACCAAGTTTTCATTTAAAAAATTCCCTGACATTTGGTGGTTTTTGCAAAATTCTCTGACATTTCCCTGACTTTTCCAGTTGTGGGTGTTAAGGATATAAGCGAAATTACGCTCGTGGATATTTTATCATTGCTCGAGTGATTGGCTAAACTGTGGCTAACCTGTTTCAGTTCTCGAAGTCTCGAACCCCTCTTAAAATCGCAGTCGATTATTGTTCTATTTAAATTCAAATTAATATACCGTTTATCATGGTACTGCAATCAGTGTCCTATTTTATTAATTTGCCCGTTCTTCTTCTAATAGGGGGCCACCCCCTAGGTAGGTACTCACTGCACTGGTATGTGTATGTCTTGGTTCCACGTGGGATTGGGGCCATCAGCTGTCGTGGTCCGCCGCCTCTGGTCTTGGAACGTCACTTCTATGAACGGCCGTACCGGCACCAACGAGAACTCATCTGACGGTCCAGTAGCAGCGTCTTTCCTCACCGGCACTTCAAACGCTCTTCCGATGTTCACCATGATCTGCCACCACAATGCACACAATTATTGATATATAATTATAAATATTTTGGTGCCGGTGTAGTGTGAGATCTACGCGCACGAATCTGGTATAGTATGTGATCTCCACAACTGTGATTGGTGGAGTGAGTCTACGGACCGAAACAAATGAAAAATCTAACCTACTGTGTGTACGTTTCCTTGATGTCTTCCAGGAACGCCAGGAACAGTTCAGGAGCAGTTTTTCGGTAAAATTTCCAGCAGTAGTGGTCGAGGTGGCTTTGAGTGGTGGATTGATTGGTACCCCTCTCATATTTTTCAAAATTTTTATTTTGCTGTCTAACCAGGATCTTTCAATCGAATGTGTTTGCGCACCATTTGCTGGATTTACGTTCTGTTCCTGGTGATTCACTGTTTGATGAACGAAACCTCGTGAATTCAGGCAGCGATAGGCAGCCCATTTGTCAGAATGGATGTGTGAGCCTACTTCGCACTCATTCTCCATGATCGGAAGAAGGATATTTTAATCTCTTCTTAGTACTTAAAAGTGTCTACAGTCACAGTTGAACCAATCGTTTACAGTATTCTTTGCTCGGCTAGTCAGTTCGGTGACTTATGTCAGAGGTATTTCAAGGACAAACATATAAACTAACTCCATTATTTGGCGTAATGTTAGATTGCAATGTAACAATCCTCTCCTCTGTGTTGGCAAACATCGTTGCTCAAACAGACCTTGTAGGTCACGGGCTAGCTGCGGATTGATCACGCGCTTGGCGTAGATCACACACTACACCGGCACCAATATTTTAATAAGTTAGTAACAATAACAAAAGACTGTGGGTGTGGCGTACTACTTTCCAACACCCCGAACAACTAAGGCGAAGTAATCCAATTGGCCTGAAGATTTTTTCTGGAACTCCTTCAAAATATACATGCAGATATACCTCACATTACAAAATAAATTAAAAATTAGAATTTGGCTGAAGAATGAATTTTAGTGGATCTTTTTAGTACTGGAGAAGAGTATTTTTTCTTCCCGGAACGACCTAAAATAATGTAGGCACTCTTGGTTTTGGGTTTAAGAACTCAACAGCATATCACTACAAAAGCTCCAGTCATGCAGCATGATCGTATGAGCGAATGTTCATAAAAAATATATCGCATTATAATATATTAAATTGTATTGAAATTTGAACAATCTCAGTAGAAATAAATTGTTAAAAACCAATTTCATGGCAAAAAACGCACTCTAAATAAAATCGGCAAGTCAAAAAAGATTTTGGATTTTTAGATTTTTTTTTAAGTTTTTATAGATTTTTGAGCAAATATTATTGAAATTTAAGTAGGTACGGATTTCAGCATAATTTTTTTTAAATGCCCTATTTAATCGTTGATAATCTAGTTTTAACTAAAATTCTGCTAAAAAAATATAAATTTGGGTAGGGATTGTGCCACTTAACAGAGAAGATCTAGACACAGACAGAAACTGCTGTCTTCGCTCTTTGTGGCTTATTAAGAGGCCCTTCCAAGTTCCCTTCCTTATTCTATCACATCTATTTCTAGTGAAAAAATTAAACCACATAGGTAGATAAAGTTGTAGCTAATTTAATAGGTACTTCCTCCATTATGAAAGAAAAAGAATACATTACACGTTTGGGGCTTTACGCTTAGTGTTTGGAGTAGTTTAGTCACGTTAGTGTGACTTTTGATTCGTTTCATTTAATCGTACAACGATTAAGTATCCGTAAGTACGACTCAGTGGTTAGCTTCTGGTTTGCTCGCGCTAAACCTCTTATCGTACAACGAGTCAGCTGAACGACTCAGATGGAAAACTGTAAAAACCCTATTAAGCCAAGACTATATTGATTGGATGAATAGCTCTATAGAAAACGGTGAAATTACCATTTACCAATGGTGGAAATCTTTTAAGAACAACCCAAAAACTGATGAAAAGAGTGTTTTGATGCTCCTCCACACTTAAATTTCTATGCAATTTTTCACTCTCAACACATTTCAGCACTCAAACACAACGATTTCGCAAAGAATAAAGAATCTTTTAATTAAATTTAAAAAAAAAAAAAAAAATGGTTTGTGTCGATGATGACAGTTATTTTCTAATGAAATCTGGAGGCCAAAGAAGTAGCTCTCTGCTGCTTTATGGATATAGGTGGGGCATTTGACAACACGTCATATGACTCCATCATTAAGGCAGCAGAGGATCGAGATGTCGATCCGCAAATCACCAAATGGATACATACCATGCTGAAGGGCAGGGTTGTATCCTCGGAGTTGGGGGAAGCAACCGTCAGTGCCATTCCAAGTAGGGGATGTCCGCAGGGCGGTGTGCTTTCCCCTCTGTTATGGCTACTCGTGGTAGATAGCCTCCTACAAAAACTCAAAGACAATGGCTTTGAGGTGGTAGGATATGCTGACGACATTGTGGTCATTGTCAGGGGCAAGTTCGAGGAGACAGTCCGTGAACGGATGCAGATGGCGTTGGATGTCGTACAGCAATGGTGCACGGAGGAGGGGCTATATGTGAACCCTGATAAAGTGGCCCTTCTTCCGTTCACCAGAAGACGAAAGGTTGACATGCAGGTGGTCTGTCTGGGGGGCAGGCAACTTCCCTTCTGCACCAGGGCCAGATACCTGGGAGTCACCTTTGATCAGAAGCTAACCTGGACGCCTCACATTAAGAGGGCCGTGGACAGGGCCATCTTTGTTATGGCGTCGGGCCGACGCATGTTAGGGAAGACATGGGGCTTGAGCCCAAAGATGACCATGTGGTTATATACCACAGTGGTCAGACCGATGCTGACCTACGGGGCCCTTGTCTGGTGGACAAAGGTCAGCCAGGCAACGGCTGTGAGTCAGCTGGCAAGGCTGCAAAGGATGGCGTGCATTGGGGTTACAGGCTCCATGCACACAAGTCCTACAGCTGCAATGGAGGTCCTTTTGGACCTTCCTCCCCTGCATATCCATGTAAGGAAGGTTGCCTTCCTGCAGGGAGTGAGGTTGTGGAGGAATGGCTTTTTAAAGCGGGAATCTGGGTGTACTCACCATGCCATCTTGAAGGAGGTTGCAGTGGACGAGTCATCGCTCAGTGTTTCCGACCACATGGCGGAGACACGGAACTTTGATCTCCCCTTCAAGGTCTACATTCACAGTAGATCAATGTGGTCAGAAGGGAGGCCCCAATTCGAACGTGGGGCTATAGTGTTCTACACAGATGGCTCCGTCATGAATGGTAGGGCTGGCTCGGGTATTTTTGGCCCACGAACGGAGATTTCAGAATCTCTGGGAACAGTCGCCACCATTTTCCAGGCAGAAATATATGCCATAAACTCCTGCGCTGACAGACTGGTGAGTCGTCAAGTGAATGGAGCAAAAATCTACATTTTATCAGATAGTCAAGCAGCCTTGAAGGCACTAGCTTCTTTCACCATCTCGTCAAAGCTGGTGTGGGAATGCTTGACTAACCTCAAGACCCTTGCCAGGAACAATAAGGTTACCTTGCTGTGGTGCCCAGGGCACCAGGGGGTGGAGGGGAATGAACAAGCTGACGCTCTTGCTAGGAAGGGTGCTGCTTCTCTCCCTATGGGCCCAGAACCTTTTCTGGCCACTATGGAGAGCTTTCTCCTTGGAGAGCTCACCAAATGGGAGAGTAAGAAGAGGACTGCCCACTGGCTCCACGTCAAGGGCCTGAGGCAGGCGAAACAATTTATTCACTTCTCTAGGAAGAGAGCTAAGGAGCTGCTCAGCCTGGGGAGAAGGGAGCTGCGTATGGTTGTGGGGCTCTTAACTGGGCACTGCCCACTTAGATACCATCTCCATAAAATGGGCAAATCAGACTCCACTCTCTGCCGCTTTTGTGGGGCAGAAGACGAGACGGCGAGTCATGTGGTCTGCCATTGCCCTATATTGGCAAGAAATCGCTTTTTGAATTGGGGCAAAACCTCCATCGACCCCCAAGACATTAAGACGGGGGAGATTAAGACTCTCCTCGCTTTTGCCAAAACGTGGTGGGGAAGGATTGACTTCCCAGCTGTGGCTGGCATTGGTGATATGGCGCCAAGCCAGACTGGGGCTGCGACCCACTAACTAACCGAGTGTGGAGCACTCGGGTCCCAGTTAGTGCCTGTTGGCTGGCAGGAGTGCCGGAACCAGGCAGATAGTGCTTGGTTTGGCAGGGCTGTCGGTATTGGGCCGATCTAGTGTCTGGGATGGGGAGGAGGTACGGCCTCCTCCTCCAGCTACAATAGGCCATTGCGGCCTCAGTGGCTTAAAAAAAAAAAAAAAAAAAATGAAAAAAAGAGAACACCCCACCCAGTCCCCCGGATTAATCCAGTTTAGATCTAGGATTTAAACAGGGAACATATTTTTCGAATAGGTACATAATCAGAACGGAGAGTCAGGCCTTCGGAAAGAGGGAGTACATGGGAGGGGTGATGGCGTAGAGAGTAGGATAAGACCGCGCGACGCACGCTAAAAGTTTGCACTCACGCTCCCTAACCCGATTCACCTCTGTAAAAACACGTTCTATGTTAAAAAACTGTTTTGTTTATTAGTGACGTTCGAAACCCAGTAGCTAGAATATTGTTAGGAACTGGCTCCTGACTCATACTTCGTGATAAACTCAAATATTTCAAGTGAATAAAAACACTCAACGTGACATTAGCAAAAGCAAAACTGAACTGTTTTATTAGCAACGCGTTTTTAAGCCAAACAAAATAAAACACAAGGGGTTTAGAAAATCTATGGGAACTCTGAAACAGGAAACACCCAACAATATAAATATCTACCTCCAGTTCCTGTCCAACAAGCCCTTTCACGGGTATTTTCTTCCTTTCCTTTCTTCTCGGTCTCAAAGGTCTTTTAGGTTGAAGCCATCTCATGACCGTCAGTCCAAGTGTCCTGACAAACAACGTACGAAATTAGTTAATACTACCATGATTCCAAACGGCAGAACATTTCAACTTGCATGGATTTTTAATACTTGAAAATTGGGATCTCCTCAATGAAATCAAAGTTCTACCACAAAAATCCTTTGTCAGTAATTTCATGGGTGATGAAGTCATTTTGGCATAATTGCTTGGTTATAGAGATTTGCCACTTACTCCCAGATTGGCTGATTTTGTTTCAGTGACATCACAAAGGTTTTACTGCAGATTTGGTCTCTTGCACAACTTTAACACGGCAGAATTTTTTACTTGGAAAAGGTAAATGTATTTCGCAATTGTAGTTTATCATCCCAAATAACAAATTTTTGAAAGAAATTAATAGTTAACAAAGAAAAAATATATTCCTATGCTTACTATCTCTCTGAACATGACATCTGTATATATATATATATATATATATATATATATATATATATATATATATATATATATATAAATATATATATATATATATATATATATATATATATATATATACAGGGTGCTTCAAAAAAATGTATACACACTTTGAACTTCTATAGAAAATTTATTTACCGTTCTACAAAGTTAAATTTCAGGAAAATAGAAAGCTAAAAGTCCAATGTAAATGAAACATAAATAACAAATGTTAATACTGTAAAAATCTATAGTTACCAGCTGCAGTGAATTGATGGACTCCTACAGAGAAACTAGGGATGGTAAAAAATAATCGATTATTTAAGGAATCGATTAATTAAGAAAAAAGTAATGATACTTTTGAATTATACAGGGTGCTTCAAAAAGTAATGATACTTTACTTTTTGAAGCACCCTATAATTCAAAAGTATCATTACTTTTTTCTTAATTAATCGATTCCTTAAATAATCGATTATTTTTTACCATCCCTAGTTTCTCTGTAGGAGTCCATCAATTCACTGCAGCTGGTAACTATAGATTTTTACAGTATTAACATTTGTTATTTATGTTTCATTTACATTGGACTTTCAGCTTTCTATTTTCCTGAAATTTAACTTTGTAGAACGGTAAATAAATTTTCTATGGAAGTTCAAAGTGTGTATACATTTTTTTGAAGCACCCTGTATATGTATATATGTATGTATGTATATATGTATATATATATGTATATATATAAGAAGGGGCTTCCAATAAGAAACTGCGATACACTGATCGGGTCCTTGTCTTCACGGTTATTAATAACACGTAGATAAATAATAAGTTATAAATACAAATTCTTGCAAGAAGTTTGAAGTAGGTCGATGTGAGTACATTCAGCGAACGGAGGTAGTAGTAGAATGGAGAGGAGATGGCCAACTTTTGGTAGGTAGTCATTTCTTGATCCCAGGTGATGTTTGACAATGGGGTTAAGTTCCCATGGCGACGCCAAACATGCTAGTAGATAACTGCTGCGTGCCCACCTCACCTCGACTAAACATTCGAGAATTCCACCAAATACCCGTTCATTGTAGTGGGAACGTCACAATATATATATTGATTTGATGTTGGGGTACCTACTGTTTAGTTTTTCCTGTAGATGGGTCAAGGTGTGGTCCGAAACGTTGTACAATGAATAAAGGTGGTGTAGAAATAGGTTGGGGTTTTGTTTCTATCCTTGGCTGAAATAACCAATTCAGCTGATTTATTGTCCCAGTGTTCAAATTGTCCAACAAAAAAAAAAATTTTTTTTTTTTGTACTTACTGCTTTTTTTGTACTTATTTCATTGTACTTACCTCAGGTCTGGAATCGGGTCTTCATGGACAATCTCTTTGAATGTCTTCACGTGGTTCTGCGTGCATGCTTTGAAGACCTCTTCCCTGACGTTGTCCATGAAATCCTTCCCCGCTTCCCGAATGTTGTCAAAAAAATATCCTTTGGTCTTCTTCCTCTCTTTTCCACCTGTCCGTTTTTCGTACAACTGAAAAATTACCTACGCTATCAAAGAAAAAGCAAAGAAAGGCAGAGAAATAGAAAAGAAACAGCTAATAAATCAGTCCCTTTACTACCACATGGATTATAATGGGTATGGATATTTAACAAGGAAAGTCCATTGCTTCATCCCCCCACACCTTCATGTCAAGTTAACGTGGCTTAAAAGCGTGCAAAATTGAGGAGGAACCATTCAAACCCACAAGTCACATTTTTTTTTTTTTTTTTTTTTTCTTTTCAAGTTAGCATTGGTTTCTTGTTTTTTGTGATCAGCTGTACCATTTTCTTCACTCAATGTCGAGCAAAACCCCACAGATCTCGTCAAAACAATACAGTAGATTCTTGTACTTCATCCAAAACCACACATGTCCAGAGCTGTGAATCACGCAGAACCCCACTAGTCCAAGCAACCAATGGGAAGCCAGATACCTAGCCTCACGTGACCCTCCCGTTGCTTCTTGTTTAGCTATCTGTGAAGTTCGGCTACCTGTATGTTTATCAGTGATTTTTTATATTATTTCAAGTGATCATTTATTTTAGTCGAAATGGGTGATTGTGAAATGGATGGTACTGTGACAGTGAGAGACGGTAATCAAGGTATGAGGAGCAAGGCAAAAACCAGTGGTTCGCATGGAATTGCTAAACAAGTAAGGCATTCGTTTCCATCTGTTTCAAACGTATTCATACCATGTAAGCACATCAGTAAAGCTTACCAGTGCTTCAAAATTCGGCCAGTTAATGCTTTAAATTTCCGCCAGAATATCTATGGATTGTGTGGTAAGATACTCCAGGATTAAATGGTCAGCAGATACATACAATGCATTTTTTTTTTTTTTTTTTTTGTTTTTGCTAGCTATTGCTTATCTATTTATAATTATTTGTTTTAATTTTTCCTTCCACGTCTGATTTACTCAAGTTTTATATTCAAGTATTGACTCAAATTGAATTTAATTCCTTTTTTAACAATTAAAAAATTAGGTTCAGCATAATTCGTTTAAAATGGCATATTATCTTTACCCTAGTTTCCATTTTTCCTCTAAATGAGGAAGAATGGAACCCCACAAGTAAGAAAAAATCAATCAAAACCCCACATGTCCACACTAAAATTAGGATTTTTTCAACTTTAGTGGCAGTATGATTTGAATGGAGTATACTACTTAGTTTCTAAAGTCTCCTACAAGACAATGAAGTAAAAATACGCAAGTTTTCATCTGTAGAACAATATGAAACAGTTTTTTCTTAATTCTGAAAATTTTGATTTGACGGACTAGTGGGGTTTTGTATGGCTCCTCCTCAATTGATATCAACAGTTTAAAATAGTTTTCTTAGGAGGCTTGCATGCGTGCTATCTGATAAATGGCAGAAGCCCTTGTCGCACATCACCCAATGAGTGAGAGTGAAAACCCAAATTTCGATCGTACGGGCGGTTTCATTGAGGATAAGAGGCACCAGGAGGAAGGTGAGGTGTCTTGGACTGGAGGATGGCGCACTAATGCCGCTATGACGGATATATGAAAATTAATTAAATAAGATGATCCACAAAAGTAGAAGAGAAACCTAAAACTTTCAAGCGAATATCCATTCTATGTATCTATAAAATTATACCATTTACAAAAAAAAAAAAAAAATAAAAAAAAAAAAAAAAAAAAAAAAACAGTTTAAAAAAATGGGGGAAAAAATGTTAAAAAATCAGACGAGAATAACTTTTTGGATATTACAATATGTGGCTTAGAAGTAGGTAGATAAGTGTGGAAACCAAGGTAATATTCGTTTTTTTCCACCATATTGGGATTTTATTAACATTTCACCGTCTAAAAACGATTCTGAAGAATATTTTAGTCAATATCATTCCTCATTTAACTAAACATATTTCTCCATGATTAGGGTAGGTACTTTACAGGCGCCATCAACTATAATTCTGGATTATTTAAACTGAATTCTCCATTTATAATATTTCCAAATTCTAGAATAAGAAAGCCGTAGTCAGAATGAGTTCGTTTCTATTATGTTTTTGGTGGTTACAATTTTGAAAGCAAAACAGAGAAAATGTCTGATTTCTCTCCCAAAGTCCTTCAAGGATTTTGATATCAACTACCCTTAATGGATCCATCCCCCATCTGGAGGTCTAGATGACAATACTCAGGGTTATAACAAGACTTTACAAAAACCTGTAAAGTCTTGTTACAATTTGAACTGTCCAAATAAAGAAACGTTACATACTCAGGTTTGGCAGAGAAAACGTGGTGCCATGAAAAATATCGAGATTAAAATTAATTTACCTTGAAAATATCCTTAGGGATCTCTCTTTCGTTCATGGGTATGTTCCTCATATTGCGAAACTCTGGCTGCCCCGCTGCACGCAGCATCAGCAGTTTGAGCCGAGGGTTGGCAAGAAGTTCTTCTTCAGAGCAGAAATCCAGCGAGTTCTCTTGTCTACTACTCTTAACGCCATCTCCGATGCCTTTCTTCAGCATTTCCCTCTCTTCACAGATCTTCAATTTGTACATTAATCAAAGCATTCATTTTTGTAAGCAAAATATCGAATTCATGAGTATGCTACAATGTGCAAATCCCTATGTGTAATCACAACGGAAATGTGATCATGCTTCTGATAGATATAGAGTGAATTTATTATGGTCATATTTACATCAACAAATGAATGGAACACGATCTGAGATGCGATTCAACACCATGTGCTAAAATAATGATGAATATTCATGTATAATTTTAAAAATCTATCTGCTTCTATTTTTCGTCACAATATAATAGCCATAGGTGTATCTTGAAATCCTTGCTTTCCTGACAATGAAATATTATACAAACATATAAATAAACGAAACTAAAATGAACTAGTTGATCCACTGACCAGAAGCCACACACTGTGGTTGATTTGTACAAGAAACTGATGTATGACAACCATTTATACGGTTTGGAATAAACATAGGGGTCGTCGGTTTTTAGTTTATTATTTCAAATAAGCCTTTGTAATCGAATAGGAAAAAAAAAACATTATTTTCTCTCAAATTTGTCACTATTCTTGGAGCGTAGATTCCAAAACTGCAATGTCCGTCTGCCGTCCGGGCCATAAAAGGCCTTTGAATTGATGAAAAAAATCCGCTCTTTGGCACATGGACTCCACTTGGGGTCTAGTTAGTCCTAGAATCTAGCCAGCCCGATCGCTTCACACACACCAAAGCTATGAGCCGAAAATGGGCCAAAAACGTTTTTTTTTTCCTCATACTTAGGTATTTCTATTGATTTTCACGTACAACCAATGTGTGACTAGCGAAGTGTCCCTTAGTTTTCATAGCAGGAAAACCGTTCGCCACTTTTTGGAATGCTCCCATTTTATCACAACATCTCATGACCCCTAAGCAGTGGCGTAGCTAAGCAATTTCTCATGGAGGGGCAACAGTCAAGGACTACGTTTTATTTTATAGTTTTAGTATTAAATTGTATAAACTGTCAAACGTTCAGATAAGTAGATATTCAATGGTTTTTCGTAGTGACTTGAATTGAACATCCAAAATAATCGAAAGAAACCACCCAGGTAGCTGTTTCATAGGTTTGCTCTCCTCCCTAAGGACTAGAACTTTAACAGGGAAAAAATCAACATGGGATGAATCGCAACATGTGAAACATAGTAAAAATGACCTAATGAACTATGACATCATATCAGCTGATATAATTCCAAAGGAATTCAGATTATTATAACTTTTGTCACCTATAAATGGAGCTGTGAATAGTAGGTAGATTATTTATTGTATATAATTAATTTTCAGTTGGTGGGTCAGCTTGTGTTAAATTCAAAAGACTAGTAAAATGTAGGTGTTTTTAATTTTATTTCTCCTCGGTAGGTGTCTACGCCTCTGCAGATATATGTAGATAATGAATAATAGACTTTGTTTAAATAAAGGGCTATCTAAGTACATGAATAATAAACCGTTGAGTAATAATTTGCAGTATTTTGCATAAAACTAACTTAAGATTTGAGAGGACACAAAATCTGTAAAAATATTAGGTAAGAAAAAGTGGACTAGTGGTCCTCTATGTTGGGAAGCCTTGAGTTTGCAATTGCAAATTTAAATCCGCTCGCATACAGGGAGCAACAGCTGTTTTTTTCTCCGCACGCTGGTGGTACCCCTGGAGCCCCCCCCCCCCACCTATTTTTACACGATGAGCGCTGCCCCGTCAGTACAAAATCAAAGTTTGTGATCTTTTTCGCGACTTCTTGAAGCCCCTTTTAGTCGAATGTTCATTTTTAAAACGATTTCAATATTTCATACATTTAGGGTAACCTGGTGTATCCAGGGCCTGGTGTACCCAGGGCCGATCAAAAATTGAAGCAGAAGAAAAGATCATAACAGTGATGTGTCTACCATGCTGCATAGCCTTTTCCAGGCACATGTAAAAATTCCATGTTAAATATCCATGATAACAGGTACTGACTCGTGAGGGCTGTCAAAAGTTTTTGTATGGTGTTCTCGAGCTCTGCTGTAAAAAGTTGGAGGGTTTTTGAGGTGCAAGTGAACAAGGTAAGAAAAAATATTCACGTTTCTATGGTACTACTATATGGTTAACATCTTATTAAAGAGTTCTGAATGACTTTATAGGATTTAATCAAGAATTATAGCAGATATGCAAGTTTTTAATTTTTGATAATTCTTTGTACCCAGGGCCGATTTTTCGTTGTACCCAGGGCCGGCCCTGGGTACAATATCTGAAATAATATTGTATAGATTAAGATTAGGGGTATAAAATTAACCAAATTCGGTCAATTTAGTTATTACTTTAAGTAAATCAATCTTTTTCAGATGCCACGAAGTTCTGTGGTCATAAAAAAAACCGCCCCCCTCTGAAGCTACAACAATTGCTGCTGTCCTGCTGTGTATGAAGTGTTAGCGGGAACAAGCATAAATAATCGCTCGTTCTACTCTACAGTGACAAAAATTCAAACAAAAGTGGTGATGGAGAAGTTAACTATGATCATTATCGTGACCACAAAAAAGTTTTTTCGGCATCTGAAGAACATCTTCCGGTTTTTCAAGGTTCTACCAGACCCAGTTTTTCAAAGAAGGGGGCAAATGAAGTTTTCGGTCGACTTCCAAGGTTTGAACGTAATGTGATTTACGTTTTTTCGATAGACCATGCTAACCACTCTCAGGGTTCCATTTGTTCGTATGTTTGTATTTTCATTTTCATTGTTATATAATGTAGGCGTATTCCCCCGTTGTTTTTATTTTATTTATTTATTTATTATTATTTTTTTTTTTTTGCTTCATTCCAAGAGCAGTCCACAATTTATCGCCATATTTTGTTTGATTACAACGGTTCATTATTGAATATAATATCTAAACCATAGAAGTTATGAAACTATAACTGGAGAGCGATTCTACGATATAGTAGTCTCTCTGGTTATCTTAACTAGGTACCGAGCGTTTTAGCTCTCTAAAATTTCTTTGTAGTCCTTTTCTTGTCGTTCCCAAGTCAAGCTTTGATTTCATGTGATTTTGAACTAGTAACATAGGACATTAATTTGAGGATTCCCTATGATCTCAAATTTATTATTCCTTTGTATGATTTAGCATATTCTAGTTGTCTCTAAGTTGTGATTAATAAGATCTTGGATTTCAATCGTGTTAGGATGTGATTTTGACCAATTGATAGTCCTAAGTTTTCGATTTTATGGTTTTCTATAAACCATCTATTCGTCTTTAAGTCAGGCTGAGTTTTAAATACCATTGTGATTTTGATGTAGGAACTGCAAAGTTATGTCAAGAAATCTTAAAATTTAAGAAAGATCTTGTATAATATAATCAATTTGATATTAAATTTGTCATTTAAGGTATAAATAAAGCGGCTATTTGAGTTATTGGCGCATTTTCTTCTAATTTTAATGATCAACTGTGGTGGCCCTGGGTACAACACCCTCTGGCCCTGAGTACAACGGGGTGTTGTACCCAGGGCCACTTTCATCTTTTTTAAAAAACATGCTGCTGTACAAAAAATTGCGTCTTGATGAATGATTAAGCCAATGAGAATTGTTACTAAGGAGTCGCTCCAACGATAAATTGTAAAAATAGTATGAAATAAGGGTACTTTGATACTCAAATTACGATTTGAAGAAAAAGTGGCCCTGGGTACAACAGGTTACCCTATAAACATCTAGCCCACTAATCCACCAATAAAATCTCTCCATCTCGTAAGTCAGTGGTATTTTCTCCTGTTCGTGTGTCCCGCAACCCGTTCTTCAAAATCACTAATGCAGGTGCGTAGCTGCATGGAAAACAGCCTGCCCAGTTCGCAAAACACCTTGTCACAGCCTAATTCAACCATTTGGAAGTATTTACACAATAGATACCTTGATGTATTCAAGCAATTCAGCGTTGGTAGGATCATTGGGATCCAACTGGACTTGCTCTGCCCATTCTTTTAAAGCTTTGACGTTGTCTTTTCCGGTTTTGTTCTCCTTCAGCGGCCTGCAACATGATGTAAACTTCAGCATCCAAATAAATGAATGTGTACCAAATATCTACTACTTTTATGGCAAGTTGCTTGTCCATTAGGAATTACCTATTAGCTGATTTGAAATTAAATTTTCTCCCCTTTAGTAAGTCAGAACAACTTTTTATTTATTTATTTATTTATTTATTTATTTATTTAGTGTACAAAGGACCTGGGCCCACCTAGCGTACACCCTTGGAGCAGGGCAGAGAGTTATAAACAAAAATTATTTTAGTTTATGTAAATAGTACTGAAAATAACAAATAAAGCCAATAACGTAAAAAAAAAAAAAAAAATTACCAAGTAATGACAAAAACGATATAATAGTGTAGATAAGAAAAAATGACCTATACATGAGAGAAAGAAGAAATGAGAAAAATAATGAAATGCTAAGTAGAAGAAAAGATGGGTGGTGAAAGATGAAAAAAAATAAAAAAGAGAGGAAGAAGGGGTAATGAATGAAGAAAAGAAGGATAAATGAAGGAAGTGGTCGCTAACATTCCGCAAAGTGAGCAAGGCATCGTCTCCTGAACACCGAATAGGAGGGAGAATCCTTTATTGCCCTTGGGAGGGCGTTCCACAACCGAACACCATTCACTGCAATGGAGCCCTTGAGGGAAGAAGTGTGCTGGGGCATCAGCAAATTTTTAGCTCTGTTAGATGAAGTAGGACAGAACATTTGATGAAGATAGTATGGATGGGAAACATTAATATATTTGAAAATGAAGCATAAGAGATTAGTAGCCATTAGATTGTCAATGCTGCAACCCACAAGTGAACAGTAATAAGGGCTTATGTGCTCTCGCATGGAAACATTGGTTATGAAACGGACACAGGAGTTGAAGGCAACCGTAAGACGTTTAGTGAAATGAGCATTTAACCCAGTGCTGAAAACAATATCTGAGTAGGTAAAATACGGCAACACCAGGGATTGAATAAGCGCTCTCCTCAACTCACTCGTCACAAAATGCTTAAAAGGTTTCATGAGGTACAGAGCATGGTAAACCCTACCACAAATAAGTGAAACATGATTGTTCCACTGCAGCTGAGGATCAAACATAATACCCAAGTTTCTTACTTTAGATTGAAAACCGATAGGTTGATTGCTGATTACAGGGGAAGGGATATTTTGGATATCAACAGCATTTTTTGAAAAAACTATAGCTTGACTTTTCTTTGGATTTAATGTGATTCCATTAGAGGAGGACCACTTATTAATATTGGCTAGATCAGAGTTGAGATGGTTAATGGTGGTGGAAATTTCATTAATAGGACACTGGATATACAATTGTAGGTCATCAGCAAATAAAATGTACTTAGAAAATAAAATAGAGTTTGGGATATCATTAATAAATAAAGAGAATAATATGGGTCCTAGAATAGATCCTTGAGGAACACCATATTTGAGAGCTAGAGGGTTGGATATGGATGACCCGACTCTCACTGCCTGAGTTCTGTGAGACAAAAAAGAGTTGATGAGTTTGCAGGAAGTAGCATTTAGAAAGTAGTGATTCTTTCAAACTACATATTTATAATTTAAATCTAAAAGATTGTTCGAGTTTAAGATATTTAAAAGGGACGATTTGTAGAGAAGCAATATGATATAAGAATGCCTCCTATTAACGAGTCATTTTGAAGAAGGATCTATTTGATTTGAATTTGATATTGTGAACATGATTGCAACTGCTTGTTAATTTCCTATGATTTCATTGAGCTGTTGGTGAGTCATTGCACTGGTGATAACTAAATAAGAAACTTAACATAGTAGTGATAAGATACACCGCAAAATCTGAGTCATTCTTATATGCGGGTTTCACGGGTTTATATGAAATGCGTGAGCTAAAAGACATTCTGTGTTTCAATAATTTCATTCGAAGTATGTAAATATTTTAATTTATTTTGACATGGATATGTCTTTGCTCTGGGGGGTCAACCAAAAATTTCCGTGACGCAAATTTTGTGTCACAATTTCAGTGTTTTTCACGTACAACCCAGCCGTTGCTAGGGGAATGGAACTTCCGCAGTTTTCATCGCACAGAAATCGTTCGCCACTCGTTGGAAAGCGCTTGATTTATGTGATAAATGTTCACATCTCAAGGTACCAATTTCCCCCTCCTTACGTACCTACCTGGCTACATTCCTAAACTAAGTTTATTGGACTAAAAAACAATTTTAATAAGCCGGTTACAATATTCTTAATGTAAAGCAATAGCATCATTTACTCCACTCCATAGGAAACATTTTCATCCTCTTGACAACAGTCGACTGTTAACAACAACTCATTGTAGTGGCTTCTCTCCACAGTTATTTTCAACATTTCTATGAGTAAACCGTTGTTTTGTTGGAATTAGTCGGGATGCGGCCATGCGGCCCAGGGATTTGTTTAAAGTTAAAGGATTTGTTTACAACTCTCGAGGACAACCGTTATGAAATCCCCAATCAAAGACATATCCATGTAACATGGTATCAGCTTGTAAAGCAGATAGTGGAACAACTCGTAAACGAGTTGTTTAGTTAGGCACTTGATTTTTTTAATGTGCCTTCACTTCAATTAGGAAGTGATAATATTGCTGTGGGATATTATCCCATTGTTTTTCCCATGATAGAGGGAAGTTTTTCCTTCAATGAGAAACAAAGCCAAAAATTAGCGGGCTCATATAGCGTGTGGACCAAAAATTATCGAAGAGGGGAGGGGAAAAATGTAAACGAAACAAATGTCAAATGTGAGGCCCAGAAGGCGGAATACTTACATTCCAGAAATAAACGTATTGTGGACTCATCAAGTTGAGCAACTCAGTTCCACTTTCACACACACAAAAAACTTAGTTTATCAGGATCCAAGTTCAATGTAATCCATGTATTGATCTCAGCTTGAATTAGGGGTGCAAATCGATTATCAATACTTCGTACTATCGATATTTATATTCCTGATTTCTAATATATCGATATTTGTTATCGATATATCGAAATATACAGATGGCTCTGATCTGCACTCCAACGTCCTTTATTTTTGCTTGCTTCGCCCATGCATTCGTTTTCTTTCAGCATCTTGATTATTTGTTTTCCAACGTTATAGATATCTAAGTAAGTGTTATAATTCAACTGTTGCATGCTGCATTTGCCAATAGTAGAGTAGGTATTATAGTCGTATAAGAAAACAACTTTATTATACTAAAATTTGGCACAAAATGTAACATTGATTGGGTTTAAATTATTCACAATAATAAGCTCTTGGAAAAATGTTATAGATTCAATATCGATATATCAATTATTTAGGACCAATATATCGGTATAATCGATAGTGAGCATCCGATATATCATTTGATAGCAATATCGATATTTTGCTTTTGATGTTGCAAACCTAGTTTGAATTCATTTTGGTTTGATCTAAGATCCCAGGTTGAATTTCCTGTGTTTCCCGTGACATCGAGAAGAGATGCCTTATCTCGGGAGCGGAAAGCCCCCCCCCCCCCCCCCCCTCTCACTTAACATTCGCTTGGTCCCACAAATGCGTATTTTGTGTGCTTCTTGTGTTTATTGATGAGGTTGTGCGATTATTTATATTTATTGATGGGATCAAACAAAAGCATAGGGAACCGGCGTTAAAAAATTAAAAAAAAAATCGACACCCTACACTAAAAACGAAAGATGGAAAAATCGGCTTGAGAAATTCAATCCCAGTCTTTACCAATATCGAGGATGATCAAAATCGAAAACACTGGGAAAATCTGTAAAAACCGTACAAAAGGAGCTCTTGCCAACGCATTTAATGACTTTTATGTCACAGGTGAGTAAAGTTGTAATAGGTATACCTTTTCTTATCTCGTCTACTCCAATATTCATTATCATCATTGGAAACCAAATGAAGTTGTTAATATTGTCTTTCTGTTGGAGGAGGTGGAAAAAGTACCTCATATTGTTTCACCACACCAGTGCCACCGATGTAAAGTTACCCTGGGTGATCCATGACGAGCAATTTATTGAAGAAATGTAAAATTGTCTAACGATATTTAGGGATTAATATTGCCATTAACGTTGACATGTTATTGTTCTCAGATTTCATTAAAAAAACAACTACTCTGTGGCCTTTTTGACCATAAATTCAAATCATATTTCCCACTCAAATTCCCGCAGCCACTAACCAGCAGGGCGCACTTTCTGGTTCAGTAGTTCCACAGTCCTCTGCTGGTGTTCTCCATCTCCGCAATTAAAATACGAATTTCCTTGATTAATATTCTGCATGCGAATGAAAGAATTGTTGAATTACCACCATTATAATTGTCTACAATAAAAATCACCCTTGGATCTTCGATGTATGCTAACTGCGGAAATTTCCCGTAGTTACAACACTCCAACGATCTGAGCTATGAGGCCAGGGCGATCAAACCTCTTTGACTGTGAGTTATTTTCCTGGAGCGTAATATTTCCCCGGAGTCAAACACTAGCCGTTTCGGCTGGTTTGGGGTCGGACGAATGACAAAGTGAAACTGCAGGCCGCTGGCTCAGCGGATGCTCGCTGCAACATGTCAGCAGTTGAGGGAGGTCATTGTCACGGTGTGTTTTGACTCAAGTGAGTGAGGAAGTGAAAGGTGCGAACGACAGGAAATGTGATGTTTACAGTCTTTTGGCTCGAGAGGGATTTAATTAATTATTGTTTCATATGATTTTGGGTACTATTTAAACTGCGCCACTGTATGCAGGCCACTAGGCATGGAGGAAGGAAGGAGTTAGAACAAGAAGAAGACAAAGACAAGATAAGGTATCACTCCTTGGTGGGTGACGTCACTGATAGTGGTTCACTGACATTTGCCGGACTCCCTTTGAATAATGATGATTTTGGAGAATTTAAGTGGGTCAATAAAATATGGATGGAGAAGGGGAATGTCTGATGACGGGAAAATTATAGCGAGATGTGGGGCATTCGTATTCCAACGGCAGAAGGTAGAATATACAGGGAGGGAAGGAGAATATCTCTCGCAAATGCAAAAAAAAAAAAAATTTGGGTAAAACTACATCAAAAATGGAGCAAAATGCCGCCAACTGCATATTTTTATCTCAATCCGTTCTCGAGATATGATTTTTTAAAGGTTTTTTCAGGAAAACCGTTTTTTTTTTTTTCCTTTTAAACTCAACTTTCTTCACTTTACTTCATTTAATTTTAATTTTCGACCACATTTTCGGAATCAGCACTAAATTTACTATAAGAATAGTGTACTTGGGTTTTTGAAAAGTACCATCCAAAGGCCCTCACATCAGCTCAAACATTGACGATTTTGAAAAAATAATATTTCTGAAAATCTTTAAAACTTTACTACTTTTTTAAAAAGAATCCTAGAAACTGGCAAATCTCATGAAAGCTGCTTCGTCTAATACCTACTCTTTCCAACGGTATAATCAAGTTTACTTTTATTTTGTTATTTAGTGGAGAAAATGATGTTTTAATGTTAAAAAATGTGGGTTTTTCAATGAAATCGTTGGTTTTCTCGAAAGATGACCCTCCATGAACCTACGAGTATGGGGTCGGTTTCTATGTATTTTTTCACACTGTATCGAGTGGTAACATTTGTAGATCTCTTCAACTCCGTTATAACCGAGTTTTACACTTAAAATCGCAAATGTTTAGTTTGTTTGTTACGATTAAATGTATGTGTGTTATGGGGTAAAACTAGTTAATTTAAGTGTAAAACTCGATTATTACGTAGTTGAGAGATCTGCAAGAGTTTCCATTCGATCCAGCGAGAAAAAATACATAGAAACCGACCCCATACTCGTTGGTTCATGGAGGGTCATCTTTCGAGAAAACCGACAATTTCATTGAAAAACCCACATTTTTTAACATTAAAATATTATTTTCTCCCCTAAATAACAAAATAAAAGTAAAATTGATAATACCGTTGGAAAGCATATTAGATGAAGCAGTTTTCATGAGATTTGCCAGTTTCCAGGATTCTTTTTAAAAGAGTAGTAAAGTTTTAAAGATTTTCAGAACTATTATTTTTTCAAAATCGTCAATGTTTGAGCTGATGTGAGGGCCTTTGGATGGTACTTTTCAAAAACCCAAGTACACTATTCTTATAGTAAATTTAGTGCTGATTCCGAAAATGTGGTCAAAAATTAAAATTAAATAAAGTAAAGTGAAGAAAGTTGAGTTTAAAAGGAAAAAAACACGATTTTCCTTAAAAAAACCTTTAAAAAATCATATCTCGAGAACGGATTGAGATAAAAATATGCAGTTGGCGGCATTTTGCTCCATTTTTGATGTAGTTTTACCCAAATTTTTGTTTTTGCATTTGCGAGAGACTCACCCTGTATATCTGACCATTGCAACTCGTAGTTGGTCTGTTGTGAACCCTATCCCCAACCCTGAAGTTTCGGTCCAGGCTGTTGACTTCTTCCAGCATAGCCCATTACAGAAGGCATTGAAATTAGCCTCCGCGAGCTGCCTCAAGAGAGGCAAAAAGCGATGTATCGCCCCCTTCTGCTGAGTCAATCTACTTTGTAATAAATAACCGCTCAGCCACTGTCGTTATTATTTTAATAAAAGGCTTAAGTGAAATTGCTTTCCGATTTTGTGTTCGAATTCTTTCAAGGTCCTTTTCTCTTATATGATGTAAAATCAAATTTTTTACCAAGTACCAACGTACATTAAAATTAAATTTTGAAATTTTTAGAAATGTTCGGGAAAACATGTTTTCTCATAATAGAGGGAATTTTTCTGACGATGATGATAGAACTCAAACCTGCCTTCTTGGAAGTTAGTTGTTTTAGCGAATTTTTGAAGAAAATTAAGCTATTGCTCTCGCCTCAAAATTTGTAGAATGTGAATTTTTGAAAAAGTTTTATGCAGAAATCCGTTTCAGGCTATTCTGAATCATATTCTGAAGTTTAACGCATTTTTTATGTATGTATGTATGTATGTATATATTATGTATGTATGTGTCATTCCAGACGATAACTGTCCGTAGAATTGTGCTAGAAACTTCAAACAAATTTTAAAATGTTAAGGACACAAAACGAAAGTTCAAGTTCGTTGGCCAGCATGATCGGATTACATCTTCGGGTTGAAATTTTCAAAAATGTAGTCAAAAATTTCAAAATAGCCTGTTTTTGCGATTTGTTGTGCGAAATAATTTTTTCAGCATTGTGGTATATTCGGAATCAGCGTAAAATTTCCTATAAGAATATGTATCAAGTTTTCAAAAATTTCAAAGTTGAAAAATCAGTCAAAAATCGAAATAATGCCGTTCGCTAGTTGTAAAAATCGGTAATATTTGCATGAAACATTTTTATTCGTAGAATATGATTTGGAACGAGTTTATTTGCCATAAAATTGGTGGTTAACAATTTCTTTGTACTCGGAATGCACAAATTTCAATACAGTAATATAATATAATGTTACAATAATCTACGAAAATTCGCTCATACGATCATGCTGCATGACTGGAACTTTTTATTTATAATAATATTCCGTGAATAAATATGGTGATTGGGTTGTCTTCATTTAAACAACTCAAAAACTTCCACAACGCTTACCCACAATTGATTCACTTACACAAGTTTTTTGTGTTTTAGTTTACTTACCAGTAATGCGCTGAAACGGTAATATTTTGCTCACCTCTCAAGGTGAACGATATGTGGTAAAGGAAGAGCCCAACCCGCTCTGACGCTTATGGAACCTGTGCAAAGCGAATTGACGTCCGTTCCGACCCCTCCGTGCATGAGCGGCCCAGTTGTGAAACTGCTGCTGAACTCGTAGTCTTGCCAATCCGCCGATTCCGTATTCAGCCTTAAAATCGAATTTCACATGCAAGAAAAAACCTTAGTAGAGAAATCTATAATTTGTTCCCATAGTATGTACTTAGGTATTGCATGTATACAATTTAAGAAGGAAGTAGATTTTTTTCCTAGTTTACAAGAAAATAACGATAAAACGAATTTAGTTATTGGTAGTACAAGTCACTAAGTCACAGGAATTTGAAAACAGCTGGTACATTAACTATATATTATTGTTTGCAGGTTAATGGTTTTATAGTTCGTTTTCTTTTTGACAAACCACTAGTATAACACTACACCCTTCCCCCACCCAATCACATGTTAATAAAATCATAATTTCATTATTGTAAGCTGAGTTTCCCAGCAGTAAATTTGGTAGGTGGGGTTTCAGGGAAGGAATTAAAATGGAAGTTCCTCATTGTGTTTAATGGTTTAACACAAAGTTTAAAACTCTTTATTAAATGTTGAAACTCATGAGCTCCCACATAATTTAAAGGACTTTTCATAATAATCTTCTTTTTGACATGGATATGTCTTTGCTCTGGGGGGTCAACCAAAAATTTCCGTGATGCAAAATTTGTGTCACGATTTCAGTGTTTTTCACGTACAACCCAGCCGTTGCTAGGGGAATGGAACTTCCGCAGTTTTCATCGCACATAAATCGTTCGCCACTCGTTGGAAAGCGCTTGATTTATGTGATAAATGTTCACATCTCAAGCTACCAATTTCCCCCTCCTTACGTACCTTCCTGGCTACATTCCTAAACTAATTGGACTGTAAACAATTTTAATAAGCCGGTTACAATATTCTTAATGTAAAGCAATAGCACCATTTACTCCACTCCATAGGAAACTTTTTTATCCTCTTGATAACAGTCGACTGTTAACAACAACTCATTGTAGTAGTGGCTTCTCTCCACCACAGTCATTTTCAACATTTCTATAAGTAAACCGTTGTTTTGTTGGAATTAGTTGGGATGCGGCCATGCGGCCCAGGGATTTGTTTAAAGTTAAAGGATTTGTTTACAACTCTCGAGGACAACCGTTATGAAATCCCCAATCAAAGACATATCCATGTAACATGGTATCTGCTTGTAAAGCAGATAGTGGTTTTTTGTAGACCTATTACATGTGGCTTAAAAAAAGACAACCTTCCAGTGAATTTTCGTAGAAAATGAAGCTATTGCAATGGCTCCAAAAAATTTTAAATCAAAATTGTCTTCATTGAAATCCATTCTGAGACTTCTGAAACGAATCCTATATATATATATATATATATATATATATATATATATATATATATATATATATATATATATATATATATATAGGAAAGTGTTGAACTCTGAGATTTGTTTCAGAATGCCCCAAAACGGATTTTGATGAACAATTTGGATTTTAAAATTTTTGAAGCCATTGCAATAGCTTCATTTTCAACGAAAATTGGCTGAAAGAAACTATAATGTTTACTACATGCAATCATAAAGATCCTTGAGGTCTGCTAAGAGTATGAAGGTAATACAACTTGTGATTATTATTTTATTTACCTGCCTGGAACTGGTACAAACACTTCTGCAATGGGCTTCCTGCCAAATAGGTTCGGCTGACCGACTTCCAGCAGTCTAAGTCCCAGTGATTTCGGCCATTTGCTGAGCCTCAGAGCAAACCTTGGAACAACCAAATGAAATAATCATTTCATTCAATCCATGATGTGCGTTCAATTCAATTGAATTGTGAAAGCCCGATCGGGTTAGGAGGACCAATTACTTAAGTAGGTACCTACGTCTTTGCCTGATGACACCCATGTCCAGTATAGTCTCCCCTTATGACATGCGTTGTTTTGATGATTGAAAGCACTGTTGGGCTTAATCTTATCGTCGAATGCGAATGTAATCGCGATTATTATTCGTTGATTTTGAGTCAACTGCGACTATATTCGTATTCGTCTGTCGGCGATTACACGAATACAACCCATAAAAATGCGTCACGGTCATCAATTTCAATAGGGCGTCCCTCCTATAATATGCGAAGCCTTGCTAATATTACGAGTACCTAGTTTCAGAGGGACGTCCTATTGAAATAGATTTGAGACAAACAGGCTGGGCTCCAATCGTTGAATTTGCTTTAAGGACGTCCCTCTGAAGCTAGGCAATATTAGCAAGGCTTCGCATATTATAGGAGGGACGCTCTATTGAAATTGATGTCCTGACGCATTTTTATGGGTTGCATTCGTGTAATACTAATTACACTCGTATTCGTCGATAAGATTATGCCCAACACTGATTGAAAGCAATTTCGGCTCAGTTTTTATTAGGCAACTAGAACTAGTCAATAATGTGCACTAGCGATGATTAACTTTCGTAAGGCGTAGACTTTAATGGATTGAAAATTAGGAATTTCCATAATTTAAAACAGCACAGAAATATAACAGTGCGTTTCAATAGAAATTTTTTAATCGCTCGATCTTAGTTCTCTTTTTTAATTTTGTAGCAACAGGTGAATTATTTCACCTTTAATAACTAACCTTAGGCACACTTTACTTTATAAGTGGATATTTCAAAAATGATTGCAAGGACCTGCTGCATTACATTACCTAGGTACCTACTCTAAAGAATAGGAATAGCAGTGAGTAGATACAACATAGCTTGTCATTTAACATGATAGTAATTAACTAAGTACGTAGTTATAAAACTTTTATTAGAAACAACATTATTTAACACCTGTAAGAGGCCCTGTAGACAAAATGAGGTTCTTGCAATGTTTTCACTCGGTCAACCTCCTTATCGTTGTGCCGCAGTGCCACCCATAGTTGCGTTTTCCCGGCAACCAGCCGTCGTTCTTGTTCCCTGCAATGATCAAAACAATAATAACAAACAAAACAAGCAGGTGGGTTTCCGTTACTTGACAAAGCGTGATCAAACTGAAGAAGGAGGACTGAGTAGTTAACACAAATGGAAGACTCTCCAACTGAACTGGTCTTTACTACTTATTTTTTAATGTCAGAACTGCAGAGACTAGAAGCTATAATAAGTAAAGGCAACGCTAGATAGAATGCAGGCGAGCTCTATCATAATGTGGTGGTACGTTTGGCGACTCAGTCTTGACCGCAGCGGTAGGCGATCTAGTCGAACAAAATTCCCAAATATCGCGCGATCCAGGTGGTCTGCAGCAATTTTGTTGAGTGAGTGGCTTAACATAGGTGATTAACGCTGGGTCGCTCACTCGGCTATCGCTTTGTATGTAGCATAGCAATATCTTCGACTGCTGAGGAGATTGTGCGATCACTGTCCGCCACGACAAACCGCGTTCTGTGTAGCCAAGCCTTTATGGAGTAGTCAGAAATCCATTTCTGGAAAAAAGTTTACCTCTTTTTAAGAGAATCCGAGAAATTTTCCCTCCTCTTAATGATTAATCTCACCAGGGCCAGAAAAATGAATGATCGGCTCCTTACCAGCTAATCTTTAGAAGTTAGACGTTTAGTGATCCGTTAGAACAAGTCATCTAATAATATGGATAAGTTTCATTTGTAGGGAACTCTGCTGCCGTAGCAAGCGAAATACACCTAAAGCAAAACGTCTCTGGACACAATGCTGTAGAGACGCCTGGTCTTAATGTTGTATAAAGATAGCTGGTGAAAGTTTTGGCACTAATGAATGAACGTGGGAGGTCAACGATTAAAAGGCCCAGAAAGTTGACAGACTGATCCAGTTTCCGACCTAAGTCAAAGACTAGCTCCTGTGTTTTTGTCTCATTCAAAATCACCTTCGACCGTAGGTACAAAACAATATGTACCTACATACATGAGTGAATCACTGGTCCTTAAAAGTGTAAATTTAATAAGAGTGAAAGATTATGAAATACCTGTTTGGTATTAGAATAAATGATTGACTTCCCAGTACAAAGCAGTATCGCGAAAACAACCAACAATCTGTGAATAATAGAACTATTTAAAATTTATAGTTTTATTTAGTTAGGGGTAAACCTTATGATAATGATAAGGAAGCCTCCTTCCATGGTGAAAGTCGGGGAGAGGGGTCTTGACTTACTTTGATTTATTTTCTTTCTCTCCGGTGCAGAGCATTGGGCTTCAATGAATGTTTTCCATTTCGAACGATCTGTAACCAGCTCAACTTCCCGCCATGAATACCCCATCTAACTGGTTTCTATCTCTACAGATCGTTTTCATGTTGCTCTGGGTCACTGTGGGTTCTATAGTTCAAGGCTGCTTTTTCCACAGCCCCTTCGGCATTTTTGAGGGTGTGGCCTACCCATCCCCATTTTCTCTGCATTATCTTTTGAGAGATTGATTCCTACTGGCTCCGACTCATCAGCTCATCATGAGAGATGATTTCTGGCCACAAAAGGCTGCGGTTCACGAAAACGTGGAGCTCTATGGATGGGCACCTGGACCTATTGACCTTCCACGTTTCACATCCATAGAGGAAAACTGATTTTACGTTCATATTAAACAGTCAAAGCTAGAAAACGGTAGAAGGGAGGGCTCTATAGTAATAATAATTGTTGGAGGAAGCTGGAAGGATATCAATTGACTTCATCAATCAGGGGGTGTGGGGGTGGAGGTGTGGAGGGTTGCTTCACTTGTAATTTTACCGTCTTTCTCTGAGCAACTTTCGAAGCCCTTGGCTAGTTTACAGACCAAAAAGTCGGTTTAATCCACCCTCGTATAACCTGGTTAGGTGGTAATTTGCACTGATTTGGCTCTTTGAGGGAACCTCGTGGCACCATCCCTTTTCGAAGAAATCGATTTTCGGCAATCCAATTTTTGAAATGGACCATGAACACCCCCCAAACAAGCAAGTAAACGTATCGATTTTGCATGAAAAAGTCTCAAGACCCCATGCAGATGCTTGCAAACTTCACACATGCATGCATGCAACTCTTATGCACGTCGGGCGGGGGATGGGGGTCCTTAATCAACCTCCGGCAAAAATAGGAAGTTTCCATTGTTTAATAATTGGTAACTGCAGAGCCGAAATCAGAGATTTTTTCATTTTATTGAATAAAATGTTTTACGCTTCTTGTGATTTGCTGTAGGTACTTACTGAGGGCTGTTGTCTACAGTTGTTGTGATGGTGCCATCCGTCTTGAGCTCGACCTCCACTAAGGGTTCACCAGGCGGTCGAAGACTCGCGCCCAAATCTTCAGCGACTTTCTGTTTCAATTTCAGTCGAGAAACCCGTTGTGGCTTCTGGGGCTCGTCTTCATCCGTCGTCGTGGTTCCCGGGTCCAGCTCTTCCTACATATTAAAAATTCATCGAATCATATTACAGAAGTAAGTTATTGCAACCCATAAGTAGAAATCTGAAGCGAGTTTTCCACCTATGATCCAAGCATAGGTACCTACCAATTTTACATACAAGCGTTACCTATCAATCAACGTGGGTTTCAAAATGAAACTGTGGAGAAGAAGACCTTTCTACACCTTCACTTCATTTCTATCTACCTACAGAATAAATCAAGTCTTCAAGTTGGTGAAAATACTCTTATAAGTGACCATCCAGATATCACCCGTTTTCCTGACAACAAGACTGGTTGTTCACGAATTCACTCACTCCGTTGCAAACTCTCCCTTGAGTACTATCTTTACCTAATCTAATCACGAATATACTCCATTTCCCCATAGTACACTAAATTAATGTGTGATGTTTCCAATGGAAAGCTCAACGAGAAAGAACTATAAGTACCTATACTAATGAGACTAATCATACTTGCTTCACTGTAAGCCTTTAACTATGTTTTATTGATGTAGTCTTGTTTGATGTCCTGTATTAGAACATCTTCTTTGAAAATTGAGAACTCAGCACAAACCAATCTATCAACAAGATAAGTTAAATTTGTGGGAGAGGATGAGATAATTGTTTATTTCTCCAGGGAATCGTTAAGAAATTTATTCAATTTTTTGAATTTAGATTGTTGTTTTGTTTTTGAATTAGATTTACATTGTTTGATATTTTATCATAATGGAAGCAACAGTAGCATGAACATCGTTTGCACCCACCAATAAAGCAACTGTAATATCTTATCTAATCTAATATCTTATCAAATATCTTAATAGCATCAAAACCTATTGAGTCACCAAGGAGAAAGATTATAAAAACATATGCTAAAATCTTCGTGTTTTATTTATCTTAATAAAGTTTTGTTCAACTGTTATTTCAATTTCGAAACAGAGATTTTCGATGCCATCGTGACTGTCACAAATCACTACAACACATTGGCTGAAGATTTTCATGATTTAATAGAACTTTTCGAATAGGTACTAGCGTATCAGAAATGACACCAAGTATCCCTACCTAGGTGACTTTTTTAAGGAACCGTAGAAATCCTGATTTTTCATAAAAATTGAAATAATGCTTCATAGGTGATTCCCATGTCTCCTTTCAGTTAGAAATTGTTATGTGGATACTAGTAGCAGTAGGACATACTTGTACTATCAGCAATGGAAGTTATGCTTACATTCCACATTTTAACAACAAAAAGTACCCATTTTCTACAATTGATGGTGTAGGTCGCGATCGCCCATACCTATGGAAGAAAACGATTATCTAAAACTCGCTCGAGCCGTAGTTCCTTTCCTTGTGCTACTAATGCTGTCATCGGACCATAGCCGAAGGCCCACTAACTGGCCCACCGACCCATTGTTAGGTTCTAAATGACGTAGTCTCCACGTTGCGGTAGATAAGATTAAAATACTACAGAAGGTGAGGCCCTAGGTTCAAATCCTATATGATACTGATTTTTTCTTTTATTCGAGGGGTGGGGGGGAGGGATTAATGCACATTTATACACATGCGCCTACACCGAAGTAGGTTAGGACTGTAGTTTTGGGGACGGTCTATGTTTTTTGGATGTTAGACATTGGGGAAAAGATGATTAGGGATGACTAGAGAACAGCCTGTGGCCTAAACCAACCCCACGTATCCCTAATAATCCTTTCCCTATGTCTAATAAATTTAAAAAGACTTGGCTACTCATTAAAAGAAAGTGATGACAAAATGATGAGAATACGCTGGTGGTATGAGATAACGAGATAGATACCTACCTACCGATGACAGCGCTGGAAGAGGAAGGAAAGTAATTAAAGTTCGGACGAGGTCTGGATAATCACAGGTGGAAATAGCAAATTATAATTGGAAACATATCCCAAATACGGTAAGTTTCGTCACACTTACAGCTCTTTGACGTCGTTGGTTCCATTCATCAACTCCTTTCTGGTAAGCCTCCATTTGAGTCCTGTACTCCGCCTCAGCTGCATCCTCCAACTCCTGCAAATAGCTGCAAATCCAATCGCAAATTATAATTTACTCTCAAGCACACTATACAACTCAACTTTTGTCTCTGATTAAAGTGGGAAATTTTTCAAACCATTAAGCCAAAAAGAGTGGATTCTATTCTAAGAGTGGATACCTTTCTATTGGCCAATATTTGCTTTGGAGGAGAGGGGCTTGTTTACTCTAATCAGGAGACCTGCTGTTAACACGGTCTAATCTTTCTTTATGCTTTGAGTGCGAAAATTGAGTTTCCTTTATGACCTTGACACTTAGTGTAAACTTGAAAAATGCTTCCTCAAACGACTATCTATTAAACTATTTGTAAATCGTTCGCGAGAGATGTCGTTGCCAGGAATAGTGAGGCAGTGTTGCAAGCATGCAACTGACAGTTTTTGTTACTCTCACACTAGCTTTTTGATTCATTTCGAGTGATATCTGAGTTTATTTTGTATTTAATAAGAGAAAGATAAGATTGTTATGAGTTTAAAATGGTTTTAATTGTGCTATATTCGAATTTCTTTACCTTTATAACGATAGCTTCTAGAGGATGCAGGATAGAGGAATTATAACTCCAAGAAGTCAAATATATGAGTGTGTATTGAGTGGCTTCCTGGCTCTTTTATATCGGATGGTCTGGTGAGGGGGGACCCCGGGGGGTGACCCCACCAGACCTAGATTACTTCCACGGGTCCGTGTTTACTACAACCTTATGAATACCTACTTTAGATGTTTACACCAATTAAAACATACAGAAAGCTAACTCCTGACTTCAAAAGCAAAAATATTTTGAGGAAACCTGATCATTTTTCTTAAAGTTGAGGTTAAACACCCTTTCAACCCAGACACAAATTTGTTTTTCAAATTCGTTATACACAGTGTAGGTAATCTAATTTTATCATATTTAGGAAGATAACCTGCCTAATTGGTACTGAATTCTCAATTACTAATAAAATTACCAATACTAATAAATTAGGAAATGGGTTTCTTTTTGAAAATGATAAATTAATTTGAAGAATATAAGTACAGAGATATAGATATAGAAGAATAGTTTTACCATAAGTTTGTATTCTCAAAATTGTCTTTCTGACATAGAATATTTTGTTTACACCTTTTGATCCTAATTTATATTAACCCCCCCCCCCCCTGCCCACTCACAAGCTTTGCATATGTGGTTTTTTAAACAAATTTTTATATTAGGTATGTAATACCCATATAATATAAATTTTGTTTGTTTTTTAATGATTTAATTAAGCCACATCCCAACCAGAGGGGTCATTAGTGGCATTTTTATCTGTTGTTTGAAAAATGAAAAGTCATTGAATTGAAAAACTGAATTGGAATCCTGTTCTTTAAATCATGTGTCTGCCATTGTACCTACCTCTCAACTGTGAATGTATATCACCAATTTTTAAAATAGAAACTATTAACTCACAAATCGTATTCTCGTTGCCAACCTCTGCCATGCTCTGGGTCATCTCTTGTTGCTATAACCAACCGGTAGGAAGTCGAAGTGAATCCTTGACTCGACCTCAAGGCTTTCAAGTCCCTCCAAGTTTCCAAAATCACTCCGAGAACTTCTCTTTCGGTTTCGGCCTCCTTCAACCAATTCGTCCGGACGTCTTTGAGCTCAGCCTTATATCGTTTGCTACAGAAAAAATGGCAAAATAATATACAATATACAGCAGCAACAACAGCTTATGGGGTCATGTGAATAAAACCAAGCAAATACTAATACGTGGGGTTTTTTTTTCTTCAAGTAAATGCTAGAAAGTAGGTGAATGGAAATAGCAAAAGCTTAATGCTAATCTAACCTGTACAAGCAAATGCTCAAGGGAAAAGTAACAAAAGAGCTTTTGCTAGAATCAACCTGGGTAATGCTAGAAATGAGATGAATAAAACCCACCTTTAGCTTAGGCCTCTCGTCCACTGGGAGCGGAAAGCTGCGAAAAGTGGCGAAAACGAATTCGGCCGAATCCGGACGAAAACGTTCGAAAGATCCAAACACGTGGCTCGGTAAGGCCACATACGTCCACTGGGCCCGTACCGTTCGTCAGTTTTCGTCCGACCACGTGCGAAGTGCGAATGGATCCCATTCTGCTTGGATTTTTTGGACGTCAAGTTGCGAACGAGTGCGAACTTGGACTGTGTGAACCAGTGAAAATGGACTGTGAAAAGTTAATTTTGCTTGTACAGGAAAGAGAATATCTGTGGGACCAACGGGAAACGAACTATCATATGCTGCATATACAAAGAAGATTCGATTTCGATTTTAGAATGTATGTTGTCAAGAATGTATTGAAATGTATCCTTTCTCATTCGAAAATAGGAAAAGTGGTGGTCATCGTCGATTTGAAGATCATGCCAAAAATGAGAAAATTCACCGAACTCGTTCCTTTTGGCGTTTATGTGATTCACCCACATTTCCCGTCTTTGCTGATTTCACCTGTGCTTGATACGTCGATGAATCAAAGGTGATAGTTCCAAAGCGAAAAATTCTTCATCAGAATAATCAGAAAAGCTGTTCCGAAGAGCCATCTCGTCTATTACGAATCCGGACGAATACTGAGCCAATGGACGAGAGACATTCGCACGATTTCGGACAAACGGCGTTCGCCAAAATTCGTTGCTTCGCAGTTCGCAGCTTTCCGCTTCCAGTGGACGAGAGGCCTCACTTTTTCAAGCATTCGCTAGGTGTTTTTTCGTTCTACTCAGAGGCAGCTTGTAGAAGTAAAGTTGTTACGTTTTTAGAAGAGGCTTATATTTTGTGAAACGAAATTATTCTTGTATGAATTAGTTATGGCCGAATTTGTGCAATTGCGTCAGAGGAAAGTTGATTTGGGTGAAAGCACATCGACGCACGCAAAAAGAGGAAATTTCGGACAAAAGTCTAGTTTTCCAGCTATTCTTATATGAAATTTCACGCTGATTCCGAATATGCCCCATGTTCCAATACCTAATATTTTAATTTCACTTATTTTTTTTTTTTGCAAAAAAAGCTTTAAAAAGACGTTTTTTAATAATATTTTTCCATCTAAAGCCTAACATATTGCTTGAAAAAAAAAAAAAAAAAAAAAAATTTGCCTAACAGTAAACTTGGAGAAAATTAAATTTTGCGTCGAATGGGACCATTGCCAGCTCTACAGGTGTGTAACTAAGTGTAGCATAGGGAGTTGAACTTCATTAAACCATATATCCACCTGAATAAATTTAAAATGCTATTCTTATAGGAAATTCCACGCTGATCACGAATATATCGCATATTAAGGGCATCAGAATGCATCTGAACTACTTTTTCTGCAAAAAACCACTTTTTTCAACAGAAATTTACACAAAAAATGGTACCAAAACTGTGCTGGTTCATGCTGGGCTATGAATTTGATCTTGCGGCTTAGTTTAGATCATGGTGAATGCAATCCAATTGGAATTCAGTGCGACCAGCTGCGACCCACCATTTACCTCATATTATAATGTAAATTGGTCGCAGAATCATTAATTTTGGTAATCTAACTGAATCAATATTTCAGTTTTATTGAATGAATCATCATTTCGTAATACCCAACACTGAATATACCTAGTAACTGAAACATTGAAAATAATAACCGAACACTAGGTACATACATGTAGTAGATACGTCATGAAGGTATATTAAGAAACTCAAGACACGTGCGTAGTGCTGTCTTCTTCGCAATCCTCTGTTTCATTTTCTTCGTCGTGGTCATAAAGGAGGTTTTTAGCTTCCACCTCCAACTCTGTTGTAGGTTTGACCCACAGAGATCTCCAGTTGCTGATGAGTGGATCCGAAGAAATGAGTATATTATGGACTAGATCTTCGTTTGTCATTGACCTGCTGGTTTCTCTGTATTTAAGTACTCTAAAATGTTTCGAATCTTTGTTCCTGAATTCTTCAGCTTACTCCGTGAGGTAACCTATCGGTATTGAAATGGATTCTAGGATTGAGTTGGAGTTGGAGCTTGAAGCTAAAAAAGTCCAGTCATGCAGTATGACCCCATGAGCGAATTTTTGAAGAATATTACCGATTTTTACAACCAGCGAACGGCATTATTTCGATTTTTGACTGATTTTTCAACTTTGAAATTTTTGAAAACTTGATACATATTCTTATAGGAAATTTTACGCTGATTCCGAATATACCACATGTTAGTATGCTGAAAAAATTATTTCGCACGACAAATCGCAAAAAACAGGCTATTTTGAAATTTTTGACTACATTTTTGAAAATTTCAACCCGAAGATGTAATCCGATCAAGCTGGCCAACGAACTTGAACTTTCGTTTTGTGCCCTTAACATTTTAAAATTTGTTTGAAGTTTCTAGCACAATTCTACGGACAGTTATCGTCTGGAATGACACATACATACATACATATATACATACATAAAAAAATGCGTTAAACTTCAGAATATGATTCAGAATAGCCTGAAACGGATTTCTGCATAATTTTTTTTCAAAAATTCACATTCTACAAATTTTGAGGCGAGAGCAATAGCTTAATTTTCTTCAAAAATTCGCTAAAACCTCCTTTATGACCACGACGAAGAAAATGAAACAGAGGATTGCGAAGAAAACAGCACTATGCACGTGTCTTGAGTTTCTTAATATACTACCTTCTCAATATAGGTACCTTCATGGCGTACTACACGTACCTAATGTTCAGTTATTATTTTCAATGTTTCAGTTACCGTAAAGTGGGGTGACTTGGTACAACTTCGAACTTCAACAATTTGTAAATATGTCAAAAATCAACAATAAAGTGATAACTTTTGTTTTGAAACATGTTACACTACTTCTTCTACAGAACCCACCTTTTGAAATTGTTTTATTTGCACTCTTTGTATTTTTAATTTTTTTTAAAGTGCTAATTTCCAAGTCACCCCGTGAGTGGGGTGACTTGGAAACCCCATTCCAAACGCCTCAGTTTTCATTTGTACACACTCCAGGGGCGTCTTGGAACTCTGTTATGATTTTTTAAAAAGGTTGTAACAGAAATTCCATTAAAAAAAGTATTTTATTATAAAATCACAAAAACCATCAATTATCACAGAAGCTGGATAAAAAAAAAATTCAGGCTTCTTTAAATGCACGTACTTTAACACCTTTCACATTCAAATGTTACTGCACAACCCCTCTGACGTGCATAGATGTTAATGGAAAACCCCACTCACATGCGATATCCAAATTTTTTCAGATGTAATTCTCTTCTTTTATTGATAAAATACATTGGCCCCCATGTTTTTTGGGGTTCAAATTACCCTCTTTGCGTGATAATGTGGATACAGCTATCCCATACAATATACTTTCATGTCTTAGCTTCATGTTCTTGTTTTTTTTTTTTTTTTTTTTTTTTTTTTTTTTATCAGGAACTCCCTTTTGAAGTGTTGCTTAGTCATAATCCATATACTCCCCCCCCCCCCCCCCCCCATTTCTTTTTGTATGTCCTCATAATGCCTGAAAACATTTTTTTTAACCAATTAGTAACCTAAGACTACACAAGATGCACTATATGGCTGAAAAATAATGAATCAGAATGTTGGGGTAACTTGGATTGGGGTTTCCAAGTCACCCCGACATATGGAGTTTTTTGTTTACAAAATTATGAAAAAACAACCATGCACGAATGGGGGGTGATGGCTTCGGCTTTTGAAAGTATGTATCCACACTAATCTACCCTGAGAGTCTCGTCACCCTCGGACTGACGTTTAGTAACAAACGAACCTACGTTTGTTGTACTTCAAAAGTGCGGATATTACGATACAACATTCATAATTTAAAAAATCCTAGATATACCTACTTTTATGAGCCCAACTTCATGCCACAAAATAGCCAAGAAACAGACAAAGAGAACCCGACCTCAAACAGCTGATAAATATTAATTCAGGACTGCCAACACACCAACAACAAAATTTCGCCCAACTGATCCAAGTCACCCCACGTTTCCAAGTCACCCCACTTTATAGTACTATATTCAGTGTTGGGTATTATGAAATAATGATTCATTCAATAAAATTGAAATATTGATTCGGTTAGATAACCAAAACTAATGATTCTGCAACCAATTTAATTATAATATGCGGTAAATGGTGGGTCGCAGCTGGTCGCACTGAATTCCATTGGGATTGCATTCACCATGATCTAAACTAAACCGCAAGATCAAATTCATAGCCCAGCATGGACCAGCACAGTTTTGGTACCATTTTTTGTGTAAATTTTTGTTGAAAATAGTGGTTTGTTGCAGAAAATTGGTTCAGATGCATTCTGATGCCCTTAATATGCGATATATTCTTGATCAGCGTGGAATTTTCTATAAGAATAGCATTTTAAATTTATTCAAGTGGAAATACGGTTTAATGAAGTTTAACTCCCCATGCTACACGTAGTTACGCATCTATAGAGATAGAAATGGTCCCATTCGACGCAAAATTTAATTTTCTTCAAGTGTACTGTTAGGCAATTTTTTTTTTTAAGCAATATGTTAGGGCTTTATATGACAAAAAATATGATAAACAACGTGTTTTTAAAGCATTTTTTTAAAGAAAAAAAATGAGGGATATTAAAATACGAGTATAATACAATAATTTACAAAAATTTGCTCAATTTACTCATATGATCGGGCTTGCGGCAATGGAGGTGGAGGAAATAAAGCAGTTCCTCCTTCAAAAGGTAGAGGCGATAAATCAATAAACTCAGAGGATATCCTGAAGGCTGAAGTGCCCAGGAACTATGCCAAGGGGTAGCATTTTCAAGAATCGAGGAACTACTCCTATCCTTCACATGCTGCATGACTGGAACTTTTGTAAAAATATTACATCCCTAAGGTTGCTTCTATTCATTAGAAAACGGGAATCAATCATACTTTAAGTTAGGTTCGTCAGTAATAATAACATTCAAGAACGAAATAGATTGGAACTCACGCATCGCTATGACTAGGGAAGTTTCTGAGGGCAGTCAGCCGCCCTGCCAATCTCCTGACGAGGGTAGATCGGGCAGCTAGAGTGTGCACCAAACTGACGAGCCTGGACGCCAGGACGTCTTCCTTACTGAAGAGTGGGTGGTGTCTGAATGAAACAGCCCCAATATCAATCTCCAAGATGTAGGAACCTCCCAGGTTGGTAGTTTTCTCGTCTTTCCTTCCTTTTGTGACAGCAGGCTGGGGAAAGAAGGGTTGATTCTTGAGTTCTCATGATCAATAAGTCTGCATACGAACTAAATCACTCGGGTCAAAGTTGTGGAAACCCACTTCAATGAAAAACTAGAAGTAACGAAGAACGTCTATTTCCACAAAAATAAAGAGTTACAATGTTTGCAATAGCAACGGTAAGGTCATCCTCAGTAACAAAGAATAACTGAACACAAATTAGAAAGCCTGTGGCTTAGAAGGCCAAACGTTTACCTCTCAGGTATACCTGTACAAGCGGGAGCTCACACACGCTACGGTAAACCGGATGGGTGAAGGATTTCTACAGTCGAGAAACGGCGAGCCAGCAAAATAACGTGATTGCTTTGGTGGGTTTGTTAGTGGTTATAAACAGTAAAAAAAAGGAGGATGTGATGTGTGAGTACAAGCGAGAACAAACAAACCCATACAAACAGTTCATACAAACTTATTGAAAGAACTGTGTTCAGATCCTTCGGATTATCGCAACTATTTGCGGACGAGTGAAGAAGTTTACAAAAAATTCCTATCTCTTGTACCACCAGAAAGGAAAACACAGTGATGAGAACTTCTATCTCACCACATAAGAGACGTAAGCAGAACACGAAGCTCACTAGTCGGAGTATTCGCCACAACGGACTCAAACCTATGCAGATATACCAGACGGCCCACACACACGCTCAGGTGAGCACACCTGTGCAGGTAACAAGTATTGAATTTCGATTCTTCTCTGGTCGCCCACGCAGGTCATTTTACCTATGCAGGTTTGCCTGAAGTGGCTGGCAAACACGCTCTGGTTTACACGTACAGGACACATGTACAGGTATACCTCTATGGTCTACCGTAATATGTATGGTCGGCCTTATATTATAGTCACAGGTGGAAGGGAGCTTAAATTCATTGGTTTAGAGAAAGGAGAGGGCCGGGAGGGTACAACGTAGGTATCATGTGCTAACAAAGTGAAAGGAACGCTAGCTAATTAGATGAAGTGAAGGGAGAGGAGAGAATTACTCAAACTGGTTTTAACAATGTGAAGGGGATAATTCAAAGCTTTACAAAAACCAATGGTGGAATATATTGAGGGACATACTCATTTAAACATTCAACTGACGACACTTTTGATAATTCCGATATTGCAAGTGCATTCAACATACCTCCATCTGGACGAAAATAAAGAAATTCTACAAACTGTCTGTCTGTGTCTGTCAAATCAAAATTGTAACTATGATTGGATTCCATTTAAAAAGCTGATTTTTAAGTTTATATTTACCTACATATATTTTCCCTGAAATTCTCTTCATGATCGAACAATAATTCCCAGAATTTCCTACTAGTTTGACCACAATACTTTTAGTTTATAAACCCCACTTTTATCCTGAACACCAATTATCTCTAACGGACTCTAGTAAACCTTCAAGACTATTTTTATTTTTAAAACCTACATTATAACCCCTTGATGGTAGAATTTTACCTATTTTATCAGAAATTTCTCTTAATAAGGTATAATTATCCATGGTTGCTCTTCCCCTAGCCAAATTAAAGACCTCAGACACTTATCCCATATTGAATTAACGGGTTCTCCTCTGCATTCATTACTTGCTGCTATGCTTTTAATTATTTATTTCTCTTTTGAATAATTTTGTTTACTCATTAAAATACGTAGTGCTCAGTTGATCATACTATGGACGGCTGCATGCTTATGGACTAAAGGGAGATATGATGCACTATGGACAGCTATAGTACGGTCTTCGTAGAAGACTGTTTACTTATGCAACAGCACGTTTCACATCGCTCGCAGTGACTTTTCAGAGACAAATATTTGAAAAAACCCGCGGAATGCGGAATTTTTGAAAAGCCACCAGAGTTTACGCTCCCCTATGTTGGCTACCCTGCGCGCCTCCCCACACTCCGCCATTTTGTAGGTTGTAGAAATTCTCGTCACTCTTCCACTCCTGCTTCTTTCAGTTTTACTTTCATATTTTCGTTTCAATATCTGTTTTAATTTTTTCCTCTCGGTACCGCGTTGAAAAAAAAAAAAAATTGTTTGAATCTTCATGATTGTTTTCATGAAGGTACATCTTCATGAAGGTACATTCCTGCCATGCACTCTATGGTCCATCTCTAGCTTCATGACCGCATCCCTCTAGTCCTATCCCCCTTTCATCCCCACACTTATTCCTTACATATTAATTATTTTTGCCTGATTTGGTGATGCTTGTTCATTATAATTAATACATCTTGGTCTTAATTTGGTCTAACTCATTCTACCTCAGACAGTGTGGGGTTTTGCGCGGGTAACCTTTTTGTGTCGTCGTGTTGGCACTACTGTGGAAGTGTGTGGAAAGGCTGTCTCTCAAAAAGTTCGGGTGTTATTCTGTATTGTGATTCCTTATGTAACTCTATTGCTCATTGTAATCTTGCTTCAAAGTGAAAGTAATATAAATTCTGAGCGTCATCCTAATCCTGTGTACCAATCATTTATCTACCCGGTCAAACAATGATTTTTCCCAAGGATCTAGAATAAGATCATGTTGCGTGTTGCGCAAACGTGTCCAATCAACACCAACTCTTTTTTTTCAAATGGGAACCCCCTTTTTTATTGCAGATGTGGATTCTACAAAACATTTCATGCATTTACGACACTTCACTCGATTTTTTTGTTACCGCACGCAAACTGTTCCACGAGCGCGCAAAGTTGCCAACTACCAAAATTGTCCAGAACGGATTCTGGTAAACCCAAAGTGTGGTATATGCATTTTTATTGTTTTTCAACGCTGATTCACATGATGCTATCCGTTTCTTGATTTGACTCGATTTTAGTGGAATAATGGCCGAAATGTGGTCATTTTGGATAAAATTTTGCACACATATTTTTAATATATTACTTACAGGTATGTACTCAATGAGTTCGTAGTCGATTACGTCATTCTTGTACTCCTGAAACCTTCGAAAATCTAGGGGGTCTTGAATTCCTTTTATTTCACCATCTTCTCCAAACCACACCCTGATAAAGAACAAATAAAAGTATAATGTTTGAAGAATTTGGCAAAAATATTATATAATAAAATATAACATACCAACCATAATAAAAATATGATCCTACCACCAAAGAGTAATATCAGTTATAGAATGGTTTTACAAAGTTGTACGAAGTCCCAATATAGAGAAATACTTTCCGTTTAATCAAAGTAGCTTAGCTAGGAGCAATGGCAAATAAATGAGTCCTTGAGTTTAGAACAATTCCCACCAAGCTGATTGTTTGTTAGGCTCTCTCATCTCACGACTGTAAGTTGAGAAGCAACTACAGAGGTAAGACTAACGTGACCACCAAAGAATTATATAGAAATGCAATTTGCGAACTAAAGTTACAGTACGAGGAATTCAGCCACATCTTCAAGACAAAATCTTGTTTTCCATGTGATAAACCAAGTAGTATTCTGTCCACCTCTCATCTTTCCAGTGTTGCCAGACTCTTCCCGACAGAAAGGGGGACAGCCAATCATAGAAAGGGGTACAAAGAGGTGCCATGCTCGAACCTAAAAAACCCTGATGCCCAATCATTTCACACAAAAACCGAAAAATTAAAAAAATTGGCTGAGGAATTCAATCCCAGTTTTTACCAATATCAAGATTGGTCAACATTGAAAAGACTTAATCTTGAAAAAAAAAAAAAAAAACGCTGCAAATTATTTCACAAAGGTTTATTATTTTTTCAATTGAGTATGATCGTAGTTTTAGTTGGCTTGCGTACGTCACAAGGCCCGTCCAGACTCCTCGGCGTGTCCTATTTCGAGTTGCCATAACCTATACTTCTATAATTATATACGCATGTTTATATTTCTCGATTTGAGCGAAGAGTATCATTTAGAATACCTTTTTTTCCATAAAATTAATAGCTAACATTTTCTTTTCATTCATAAATCTCCAATTTCTATACAACTTGAAATATACACACAAAAAAAGACACTTTTTCACCTATTTTTGGCTCATAGCACCCATGGGTGTGGAGCGATCGAGCTGGCGAGAAGTTAGGACCAACTAGACCCCAAGTGGAGTCTATGTGCGAAAGAACGGATTTTTCAAGTCAATTATAAGGCCCGGACGGCGGACGGACATTGCAAATTTGGATTCTACGCACTTTGAAACGTAAAATGACAAAGTTTGAGGGGGGGTTATAAAATTTTTTTTGCTATACGATCACATAGGCTTATTATTGAAAATAATAAACCAAAAGTACAATTTATAGGAGCTCTCCCCGACGCGCACGATAACCTTTACGTCATAGAGTGAGTAAAGTTGAGTATATATACCTGCTTTCTCTTTTATCTCGTCTACTCCAACATTCATCTCTATCGTCATTGGAAATCAAATGAAGTTGTTAATATTGTCTTTCTGTTGACAGGGGAGACACAAAAAGAAGAAGAGAGCTTTTGCCATTAACACTTGATAAATTATAAACACTCGACAAAATAATAATATAAATAAAGTTGAATAAAGAGCACGTCACGAGAATTTCGGCCAAAAATTTTATGAGGTGAGGAGTCGAGCAACAATTGACCCGAGTTTGCGCCCCCATAATCGGCCGAGATCGAGTGTTCAGCGCCGGTTGATCGGAGATCTGCCTTGCACTTCCATGGTGAAATCCAATATTGCAGACGATCTCTGTTCAATAGTCAAATCGCGTCTTAAAATTGGTTCAAAAACTTGGTAAAACCGGCCCTATAACGATAGTCGTTGCTACTTTTCAATGATTCCGCGTTCAAACTTGACTTTCGAAGGTTTCTGCCTGTGGTGAATCAAATCATTGTAAAGGACTGAAAATTTGCAACGAGATGCGCACTGAAAATTGAAATTCAGTAAAGCTTGAATTTCGATGATTCCATATCAAAACTACTGAACCATGAATACCTCTTCAAATACAAACTTTGCACTATATACGAATACTTTATTGCTGACTGCTTCCCCTAGCTTCATTGGTCATACCTTTCCGATCCCATAGCCATAATACGCTGCTCCAGTTTGTTGCGTCGTTTCGACGGGATTTTCGTTTTTTTCCCAACGTAGAAACCCTCCTCTTCGATGAATCTCGGCACAGTATTTGGTTCCAACTTCTCCTCAATAGGCACTAGAAAAGAAATAAACACCCCGAGATTAGTATAATGCTATTCTTATGTTAGATTAGGTTGGTACCTGCCTAGTGTAGCACGATGACACTGATCTATTTAGTAGATATCGTATGATTACATAACTCTCTGGTAACTAGTACTAAACGGACAATAATTACGTGCAATTCTCATATTTTTCATTTCCACTCAGATAGATACCATCTTTCAATTATCCCACCATCCACGTAGTCCTGTTAACCCTAAATTGAATTTCACTAAATTGAATTTTCACTCCCAGCATCCAAGGTGTAGAAGGGAATATTATGCATCGGACTGGATCAACATTTCTGAATCTTCTTCAAGCCCTGAACCTTTGACACAATTCAAACTTATAACAGTTTTGATTTTGGTAGGTACCTATGACGGGGGGAGGGGGGATAGTGGGTTGGTTTTGTTAGGTATCTGCGATTCATCTGCTGACCAATAACCGATATTAGTAACAAATTGCAGTAATTTGATGCACTGCAACGAGATTTTGTCTAACTCCGGACTCCGTCAGTCGATCAATCAATAAATTAATCAATATCTCTGACACTGACGCTCCCTCATATGTCGATCGCACAGTTGCTGGGGCTGAGGAGGGGGAAAAAAAAAAAAAAAAACGAAAATATCTGGCAGCATGTGAGCAAAGACACGTATCATTTACTCCCCTAGTCTGCTCGGTCAACGGCCTCTTTGCCCCCCAGATGTTGGCCTTTACCAAAGTTCTCGCTGGTTCAGATCACAAGGAAAAATAAGAGGATGGCTGAAGGTGAGAATTGGATTGGCGATAGTATGAGCAGCATCCATGTGCATCAGAGGATCGCGAAAGAAATGGATCCCCGCTGAAGATTTGATAGGGTTTGGCGATGGGGCCACCCTGTCCTTGGGTATGAATTAGGGAACACCACATCACATTTGACGTTAGTCAAAGAAAAAAAAAAAACCCCTGGAAAATCCCACTCCCAGCTACAGGAACAGTTCCCCCTTATATCAAATAGCCTAAATACAATCTGTTATAAATTAACCCACGAAGGACGAGTGTGCCGAATACGGCACACCGAACATGTTTCCTCAGAACTGCGTTCATGTCATTGCAGGTCGACGTTTCTTCTGTCGGCTACGTTCCCTGGTACCGGAAGGGTTCGGTTTACCATTTCTTTGCCACCTTCCACCGTGGAAAGGTCTCTATCTATTTTACTCTGATTTTTCAAAAGTGTTGATATTTCTCAATGGATCCCGAGCGCTGGTAAGTTGAATAAATGTGTTATTATTTGATTATTTGATTTTATGTCGGTGGTATTCTCATAAGAAATAGTTCTACGAGTAAATAGAATGAGATTGTCAGCTGTATACTCAATCTACTTGGCTTTAGAGGCTTGAAAAGATGAGTGATCCGTTTACGGCACACTCGTCCTCCCTAGGTGTTTTTTTCGACCCCTGATCTTAGAAATGCAAAATACCAATCTTTCGTTATTACTTATTTCTATAGGCAGAATGTTATCCTCAAAACTGTCGCTGAAATCGTGCAACTTCTAGAGGATGATATCCTAGAAACTCTGGGAGAGGATGAGGATGCAAGTGTCCAGGACGTTTTCATAGCGCCACCACCGGCCAACGAACTGATTGATGAAGATAGCGGAGATGAGGACAGTGGAGGTTTTATTGATAACCAGCTGCTATTGCAGCTTACAACAAACACATGGGCGGTACATAATAGAATGAACCAAGATATCAGCCAGGTACCGGATATCGATTAGGGGGAAAAAATGGTACTGGAGTTTACTGACGTGGCTGTTGGATGCGGCTGTAAACAATGCTTGGCAGGTATATAAGAGAACCGGTAGGAAAATTACCAAACTTGATTTCAGGAGAGAGATAGTTCTCACATACCTCACAAGGTATAAAACCCCTGTAAAATCAGCGGGTCCTGTAGCATTGTCGACAAAGATATAGTGTGTGAAATGTGGCTTCGGTTGCCACATTCCATGGAATGCAACATTCCATATCATACAAAGCTGTAGTAATTGTAATTTCGTATATTAAAAATGTACATTTTCATTTGTGAGTTTCCATAATATTTTATCTTGTATCTTTTTATATTATCTTATTCACCAAATAGAAATGATTAGTCACGAAATTCCGAATACCAATATAAAATAAAAGCATGCTACGCCAATTCTTCATTCTGTAAACCCTGTGTAATTTTGACCCTACAAGGGAGGAGTGGACCATTTATGGCACACCCCCCCCCCACTCCTCAGTAAATCGTCTCAGATTTTTAAAATATTTTTCTGGGCTCAAACTAAAGCTAACGAGTCGAGAAATACCAAAAATTATAAATTTTTAGGAGTAAATATTTGTTGTCCTTCGTGGGTTAATCAAATCTATATTGTTTCAGGTTATCCACCAACACTTCTCAATTTTGATAATTATGGAGTATCCACAACCTGCGACCTTTGATCCTTACCTGGAGAAGCGGAAGGGCAGAAGAACAAACCAAGTTGCTTCTGTTTCAATTGATCCCAATCTTCAGGCTGAGGCGCTTCGTAGCTGAAGAGCGGCAACCAGTCGTCTTCTTTTGATCCTAAAACTTCAGCGCATAGCAATTTCTCGTCTTCACTTGCTCCACCTTTAAAAATCCAGAAAATAACGCTAGGTGCGTTGTTTTTATCAACAAAAATAATTTTCTATCACAACCAGATCCTAATTTATTCATGTTCTGCTGAATTTTGCATGGGGAAGATGCAATTATTTTAGAGGATCATGTACTAGAAAGTATTTATGGATATGAATCGCATGGATCAATGCACTCCAGCAAATGAAGAAGGTGGAAAAATGTCTCTCGTGTGGCTGTGATCACTGGTTTGTTAAATGGGTACCTATCAGGTTACAAGAGACACCCAGAAAACAGGGAAGTAGATCGCCTTGCTAGGTTGAGGTCAGCTAGGGAGTATTAGGGACGACCCCAGTATCTGCTGGATATTACACGTAATGTGTGCAAGTGAGGCAAACATCTGGGCAATAAGGATCTGACAGAAATATGGAGAAAAAAGACCAACCGATACAGACAGTCCAGGATGTGAATTGCTGGCTACGATAAAAATCATTTGGGCCGGATAATTCCACAACTGAGAGCACAAATGACAAATGAGAAAACTGACTGGGGTCTTCACTGGCCACAGTTTCTCATGTCCAAGGTGCCCTCTCCACTCTGTGAATGTAGAGGGAAAGACTCAACTGAACACTGTCTATGCAACGGTGACAGACTTTGGAGATCTAGGCCTCCCTTAGAAACCTAGACTGGATAAGATTAAGATATTTGAAGGCTTAAGCAAGAAATTCAGAAATATGGAGCAACAATAGAATCCCCAATCCGTTAGGGACCCCATACAGGGATATAAGCCACTCGGCCTAGGATTTCTTATTATGGAAGCCACATGCAGTCAGTTAGGCGATGGCCACACAAGGGAGGGAGGGCCTTAATTTCATTGCATGCAATAGATAGGTACACGCCTACAATGTAACATATTTCCATTACAGCAAGAGTCACACGCTTTTCTGTTTACCACTATACAGTGTATACGACACAGTAAGATAACCCAGTGTGTACTAGTTATATATTAATACGTGTCCTTTCTACTATATGTAGGTGTTTGGGTAACTGGTATTGTTATGAGGTTGGTAAACGTTGGTTGGAACTTCAGCTGCAGTTGACCATCGGACATCAACATCATCATTGGGAGATTTGGCCAGCTCAGCGTGCTCCCCAATTTGCCCCCTGGAACCAAACAGTCTGTCTTGACTGATGTACTGTCCTGCCTGCCCCTCTCTTACATTAACAGTCAATTGCCTTTACTATTTCCATGGGCCACCCGATCCCAACGTACGATTTGCATGATCCCATAATTTTTCTCCACGAGGCGGCCTGCATGTACCAAGTGTTTTTCAGCAGCCAATCATTTGCGAAACCACAATCTGACAGTTCATCCAGGTTGAACTGCTTCATCATTGCATGGACCTTTGGGCTCAGCGAATTCGTGGTCAGTCCATTCCAATTTATTTGGTTTGACTGTAACCAGAATTTTCCCAGCGCTGACTCTCCAATTTTCCCCTTGTTCGATTCACCTTGTTCATCACGCCTCAACCTAACCCACAGACAATTAGTAAAACACTGATTAATTGATTATTACTCATTTTTTCAATTCCATTCCTTAACTTCATTGCCAATTGCATCACAATTCATTCACATATACATCTATTTCTATTTTTATATTTATTTTGGCGTGCCAAAGCTAGGTTGCCTTTTCAATATAGTATTTTGCGTTATCAATTTCTGATTTTCCTAATCAACCAAATCATCACCAATAATTTTTATTAAATTTAATATCAGCCCACGATCTAGTGAGGTCAAAGAATTTAGTTTAAATGCGCTCTATGAGCACTACACTTTCCTCACCAGTAGGACCATTTGTAGACGGGCTCTGATATGGGATCCTGCAATGCAAACGGGAAAGATTTGTGTAAACAAGGTCTAAGCGCTTTCCCCTTTTCACAAGTAAAGGGTATTTCTAGGTTCCTCTCTAGGGAATACAAAATAGGTAGGTACCTACAATACGTTAAGATACTCCATAAATGTGCTATAATATCAGACAAGATTAATCATTTACTTTTAGGTGAAGCTCCTTCTGCTGGAGATTTCGTGCCAAATGTGGCTATTTGAGGGGGTGACTGGGTTCTTTCTTCCAAGCTCCTGCTGAAGAAATCGATAGAAGATTGAATCCCAGCAACCTGGAGAAGTAATGTCAAATCAGTGCAAACATAAATATGACTTTTATAGAATGAGAATCATATTTTAAATGACACAATCCCGCCGCAATCATATAAGTGAGCTCTTTCTACTTTTACGTACCAACACTGCTGTGAAAAATTGAGGGATCACTGTCGAAAATACTCAGTTCGCATTCGTGATAGCCGGATCGTAAAATACCTGTTCACTGAGACAAACTCTGCCTTTTGGTAAATAGACATCCAGAAGAAGAGTTTACAATAAATCCAAGCTCAATAGAATGGTCCAGTCCGAAGTAAACCAAGAACACATTTTGTGAAAAAATTCTTCGAACGTCTTCAAACAAATGGTTGCCCATCTGGTTGGTCTCTTTCAACGGTTCACAAGAATTTTATAGGTCATTGAAAAGCTGAGTTCATGCTGAACAATTTCAAAATAAAAATCTTTAAAAATGGTTCATTATTTAAGGGTTTACAGCCAAAAATTCACTGAAAAAAGTAAGCGATTTTTTAAAAATTGCGTTCAAAATTAAGGAGTCACTGTGTTCTAGCGAATTTTTGTAGAAAATGAAGCTATTGCAATGGCTCAAAAATTTTTAAAATCAAAATTTTCGAAAATTTTCTCCGTTGAAATTCGTTTTGAGGCATTCTGAATCGAATCCCAGAGTTCAACGCTTTTTCATATACATACATACAGACATATCTGCACACATGCGTATATATATATGTATATATATTTGTGTGTGTGTGTGTGTGTGTCCTTCCAGACGATAACTCTCCTTAGGATTGAGATAAAAACTGCGTTCTTGCGCCAAAAAATCAAGATTTCCAAACGAAAGGGCGAGTGTGTTGGCCAGCATTTTTTGAGCACATTAAATTAGTCAAATTTAAAAAAAAAGAAAAAATGCTGAAAAAAATCACTAAAAATAGCAAAAAAACGGCTAAACATCGTTAGATTTATATTTTTTAGCAGAATATTGCTCAAATAAATTGTATTAACTATACCTACAATATAAAATTAAAAATGTATGTGCAAAAGTGAGCTTGGGTTTGTTGTTAACTCTTTTTCTGGATTTCTATTAACCGAAAAGACCCTAGTTGATTCTCCCCATCTAGTGGGGGAAAAATTATCGAAAATGATTTAAAGATATTTTGTAGAGACTGAACCTGATGTTATTCTTCTACCTACCAGTCTAGTGTTCTTTGGTGGTGTAAACTCCAAAGTAGTGATTTACTTCTCTAATCTGAAAATAGAATCCCTTCGTTTACTCAGTAAATTTAGTTTGCATACCTTTTTTGTGTACATGACATACACTATGAACAAATCAGAAAATGTGAGCATATTAATTTCAAAATCATCGAAATAAACCTAATTAAAGTAGCATAACTAAGCAGACAAGTTTTTTTCCAACAAAATGTCTTCAAAATTAGTCCAAAGTTAAAACTATTCCAATAGATATTTTAAAATTTACTCAATTAAGTTATTAGGTAATTAACTTATTCAGGTCACACTTACTTCACGTAGGTATTTACTATAGTTAATCAATCGACGCCTTTATGACTGAGTCCACATATGAATGCTAACTGAGCAGATAGAAAACCTTTCTCGCCATTTTTATAACTCAAGCTCATGTATGGATCAGGAGGATAAATAAAACTAAACTAGAATATGAAAACTTAGATTAAAATCTATTGATGTTATCAATCGGATTTATCAGTAGGGATGGCAACAGTGGTTATATAGAAAAAACTTTAATCGTATTACAATATTTCCTTCTTGGTGATGCAAATTAGTAGCTACTATACTGTAAGCTCCGAAACGCTCACAATCCACAAAGGACATTCACCGCAGTGCATTGACTTCAGCAGACCGTGAGAAACAAAACAATCTGCAGTCCCACGGCCTCGAAAAGTTAGAGTTTCTGGAAAAGCCGAATATCAGCAACATGCCACGCGCGGCCAAAATCAACGCTGTCAGCATACCCCTCCAGGTCGTCGAAGTCGAATCTAATTGAATCCCCAAAATTCGACAAGGATCACCCAAAAAGGGGCGTAACGACAACCCCCTGTATTCTGATTCGTGGTTTCCATAACAACAGATAACCATTTCAAAATTTCCCGAATTTCCACGCCTTTTGTACGCCTTCTGACATGCGCAGTAGAGCAACTAAGGAACTCTCAAAATTGTGGAAAGAAGAGATGCATTCAAGTCTAGACCCTCGCACCGATCGTGTAAGAACTGGTAACAAAGTGTCAAAGTGGTGTTTTGAGAACTGTGTTTTCTGGACATTATTGCGGCTGAATCCTGAGCACTCTTCGAGTGTTCACAGTACACCTCAACCGATCCCTGGCCACGGAATTAGTCACCCGCGAAAACGAGGACGGTAGAAGATATCAACAGCCAACATCTACAGGAAAACAGTGAGATCTTAAGGTATCTTACACAACTATTGTAATTATTGTATGCTTGGCAGTATGAGTTAGGTAGGAACCCTTAATCAGTAACACAAGTGCAAATAAAGAGCTATACAATTGGTTTTATAAAATAGTTTTTGCATGTTTTCCACCTGTTGACCCCAAAATTGAAAGGGCGCTTAGCAGCCAATACTGTCCTAAAATAAATCTTACATATACTTACATGAATTCCTGCTGATGCTACTTTCCACTTGGATCTCATAATCTTGTGTCTCTTCATAGCTTCCTCTACCTCTTCATCTTCTTTACTAAGAGCCTGGAAAATTAACCAAAACATCAAAACCAAATCAGGGTTTTCAGTTCCACATGATTTCACAAAATTCCTTAGGCATATTTGAACATTTCTTCATCATAAAAGTAGTAGATGTAGTTCTATAGGAAACTCTCGAGGTGGGGTTATTTTGGGCCCCAAGCTGGGAAGCCTGGGGCCTATTTCATAAAACAACAAGTTACAAGTGTACAAGTTAACAAGTACAGGTACTTGTAATGCACGGTAAACTAGAACAAGTGTTTCACCAAAACCAAGAGTACAAGTGTAGAAAAATTACACTTGTAGAAGCTAAGTTTACAAGTGTAGCCAGAAAAGAAAGATGGCGTGTGGGGACAAACGAAATGAACAGCTCACTCACACTTGTTTATTCTCGTATTCGCACATTCGTGTACGCAAGTTGTTATTGTTTTCCTTTAGTTTTAAGAATAATGATTACAAAAAAAGAGGCGATGCTCGAGGTACCTACTACGGGCGGTAAGGGATGAGAAGTCCGTGCTGTTTGGTGCCTTTTCGGACAGTTTAACTAAGGCTGACAAGGTGAGAAAATGGGGCGAAATACATGCCAGAGTGCGTACATTTGGCTTAGTGCCGGCTTCCAAGGATGTTTCCTACTCCCGGGACGTATTTTGGCAAAATACGAAGAAAAATACCGTGGTAAGTAAACTGTATTTCACGTATTCTTGATCGATTTTGCTTTTCAGGCGTTCTCTATTACTTCCCCTCCATCGTGATGGAAAATAAACTCCCCTGACTATGTACACAAATACGAATGTTTCGCCTAGTTTTTTAAAATCCAAACCAAATTCATCGTCCTAATGTACGCACGATAGAAAATAGCCACAACTCACGGAATCTAATTGAGATTGAAAGATGCGAGTCAGATTCGAGTTTCAAGTTGGTCAGTCTATAGTAAGTACCTATTGAAAAACTAAGTACGACTTCAATAGGTAATTGATTCTTTCAAGAAAATTAGAAAAATGAAAAACGAATCGCAGCACAGAATCTGGAAAAAAATAAGAAACATCCGGCATCGATCCTTTTACGAACATCTTCAGAGACTATTCCTGAATCCTTTTCACCGCCTTTTGAGTCTTTTTCATGGGTGTGAGGGGTATTGGAAGTCATTCGTACCCACGATTTGATTTTAAAAATTTTGGAGCCATTCTTATAGCTTCATTGTCTACAAAAATTCGCTAAACGGAAAATAATAATAAGTCCACCTATTTTGACCCCCCCCCCCTCAAATAAAAGCTGATTTTTCTATAGTAGATTTAGTTATTCATTCAGAAAATGGAAACATTTTTGATTAGTGAGTTAATAGCAGATGGGGAAAATGTTATTAATATCTGAATTCTTTCTCTTTGCAGAAGAAGGTGGATAATAGGCTGCGAAGAACTGGGACTGGAATTTAAAAAAAATCTCATGTTGAATATGTGTTTTATATATTTTAGTTGAATATTTTTTTAATATGAGTCCTCTTGTACCTGATTATGCATAATCCACATTCTGTTAAAAAATAAATAAATAAAACTGATGTTTTCGCAAAATGATGTTATGTTGATAGTACTGAATGTTATAAGTAAACCAGTTGAAGTTCGTATTGTAAATACGACGAAGATGTTTATTTATGAAATGAAAACTCTTTGGCGTCTTCTACGCTGAATTCTTCTTTGTTGACTGTATTCCTCAACAGAAGATGATTCCCACATATCATTAAACATTTCAAGTAACGAAAAATCGTCAACTCACGACACTGTCAATACTAGAAAATTACAAGTTTACAGGAGAACGGACGTAGGTTAAAAATCGGCCATTTTTTACAACTGTAGAACAGTGACTTGTACAAAAAGATGGGGAAACACTTGTAACTTGTCCGAATTCGCCTGTACACTTGTTCATTTTCACAGTGCATTACACGTCTACACTTGTACCTTTATGAAACGCTTCCACACTCATTTTTCAACACTTGTACATAAAATCGACTTGTAACTTGTCACTTGTTGTTTTATGAAATAGGCCCCTGGTGGCTTATTATACTTTTCTGAGAGTTTCGCGTTTAATCAAAGAGATTCAGCCCTCCGGTGAGGGACGTGAGTCCGTTGATTAATTCTTGGCTTCGAATAGACATCATTGGGGTTTGTGCCCCAAAGAGTTCAAATCATCGATAGGTGAGTGCAGGACACTCGAAGATTATGTGGGATACTGTTTCGTATGTCTCCTCGCATAGTCTGCACAGGAGTTTTGTGTGACCGCTATGCGATGTAGGTGGAAACGTAGGGGTGCAAAGCCGGTTATAAGACCGACTATTGTTTTAAGTTCCCTACGGTTTTTCCTGAGAAGTCCCTCAGTAAGTTTGGTGTTGGGTTTGACCACCTTGCTGTGGACATGTCCTTCAATATTTGACCATCTTCTTGTGGTCTGTTGGTATATAAAAGTAGTAACCTGAATCACTTTTAGCGAATTTTCGTAGAAAATGAAGCTATTGCAATGGCTCCGAAATTTTAAAAGTCAAAATTTAACATGATGAAAATGATTATGAAACCTTATAACTCGCCTCTGTTTTCCATCAGTTCATTCAATATAATTCAATGTTTGTCAATCGATTTGTTTAGAAAAATTCATGAAAACAGCCATATTTTCTTCAGTGGGTTAAATTAAATTTAATAGGGTCAAAATCACACACAAGAATGAGAACTTTTAATTTTCCTTTTTGATAACTAACATTACACTTGGATTTTAATTGAATTGGACGCATTTGGATTGGAATGTGAGCTATCACTTTGTTGTGGTGGAGAAGCACGATGTGCCGCTTTTTGGACTAGATTGGGCTTTAAGCTTCAATCCACCACTACCACCTGGTGCTGAAGTGTAAGTCATCAAGAAAAAAATTCCTGGATGTCTCAATCCGCAGCATACTCTATAGGTAGATGATAATTTGCCGATAGATATTAAAAATATTCTATCTCCCAAAATTTTCATAGCTAGGCCAGTTCCAAGTGCATTGAAAGTTGCAGTTGAAAATGAATTAGACAGACTCATGTTCAAAGATACGAGGGTTGTCCAGAAAATAAGTTCCGTTTTGATCTGGAGGGTGGTAGGAGTGGCTTTTCCCAAATCTGGTAACACCGCTCGAAAGAGGAGAGGTGGGGGAATAGAATGAGAGGTGGGTGACCTCAGTCGGTCAGTTACCAACGTCAGGGCAGGTAGTTGAAATGGAGCCCTCCACGTTGCGTCCCGCCACCTCGATCCCCGTTCCCTCTCGAGTTGTTGTGCGCGGAGTGATTCAATTTCTTTATGCACAGGGTTTCAAATCAGTTCAAATTCAAGAACAGCTCATTTTGTTTATGGAGAAGGTGTAATGAGTGAGTCAATGGTGAGGAGATGGGTACGTGAATTTAAGGCGAGAAGACATTCACTTGAGGATGAAAGTGGGAGAGGCAGACCCTCAGTTGTGACGGACGAAATTGTCGCAGAAATCGACAATGCAGTTCGCAAAGATCGTCGTTCAACCCTGGCTGAACTCCATCTGAGTTTCCCAGACATCTCACGATCCCTCATCCATGAGATCGTCTCGGAAAAACTTGACTTTCGGAAAGTTTGCGTTCGGTGGGTCCCTAGAGAGCTGACGCCCCAACACAAGGAACAACGAATGGCCGCCTCAAATTCACGTACCCATCTCCTCACCATTGACTCACTCATTACACCTTCTCATAAACAAAATGAGCTGTTCGTGAATTTGAACTGATTTGAAACCCTGTGCATAAAGAAATTGAATCACTCCGCGCACAACAACTCGAGAGGGAACGGGGATCGAGGTGGCGGGACGCGACGTGGAGGGCTCCATTTCAACTACCTGCCCTGACGTTGGTAACTGACCGACTGAGGTCACCCACCCTCTCATTCTATTCCCCCACCTCTCCTCTTTCGAGCGGTGTTACCAGATTTGGCAAAAGCCACTCCTACCACCCTACAGATCAAAACGCAACTTATTTTCTGGACAACCCTCGTACATTGAACCGATGGATTCAGCTAAGACTAACGAAGAATGGGCTTTACCCATCTCACTCACTGCTCGGGGTTTCCATTGGAAAAGAGTTTCAGGCACCACAATCGGCTTATACTGTCCTTCAAGAAGAGGCCCCTTTAATTTAAAATAGGATTCCGCCGGTTACCCCGAGTTGGAGTCGACACAAGCCAATCTTTCGCTTAAATCAGCAAATTTGTTTATTCTTTTCCACTCAATATCTCTGAGGGAAGCCCATTCAATTATATGATGCCCAAATGCCTCCGTTCTGGATCTCCGGTACCGGTCGCATCTGCAAAGAAAGTGCTCTGCGGAATCCTCCTCGAGTCCAGGAGGGCACATACGTGAGATGTTGTTATCTAAATATTTAGCATCCTGCAGAAATCATAATGTCCGGTAAGGATGCCAATCAGTTCTAATTGAATTTCTTCTTTTACTTAGAAGCCAATATGCTCCTTTGAGATCAGAAGACGTAACAAGCATTCTGGTTTGTCTATATTTAGCTGTTTCTCTACTCCAGAGAATGTTGAGGTTCTGTGTTTTAATTTTAGTTTTACAGGCATTTTTGGAAATGCAGATGGCAGGAGAAGGGCCCAGAAACTGTTGTCCTGAGCCTGCTCGCGCCAAACCATCCGCATTAACATTGCCTTCATGATTCTCATGACCAGGAATCCATTTTATGGTTATTTTGTTGTTGTTAAGAAACAAATTGTTCAGGTATTTCTTTGTTTCCCAGACCAGTTTTGAGGTCGTGAGGGGGTTCAGGAGTGCTTTAATGCTGGCCTGACTATCGGTAAAAATGTGAATGTTTTTGTTATAAGTGTTGTGGTTTTGTAAGGTGACCAGGTACTTGTTGATAGCATAGATTTCTGATTGAAATACAGTTGCATATTTGTCAAGGCTATGAGAGTATGTCACTTGAAGGCTGGGTATAAACCCACCAGCACCAGAGGAAGGTTTGGGTCCCCTATCTATCTTAGAACCATCAGTGTAGCAGTTGATGGTGTCTATAGTCTCAACAGTTGCTCAACTAGTTGCTTCACCCATAATTATAGCTCCGAAGCCAAATACTAAAATAAGGCAGTGTGCTGACTTTAAGGTCTCAATCAACAAATAGTAATGGACAGACATCCCCTCCCTACCTTTGGGGAGGTATGTGTGTCCATTTCAGTGCAGTATTCAACGATTGACCTTAACGATGCATATTTGCAGATGGAATTAGCCTAGGATTCTAGGAAATATCTGATTATTTCAAACGAAAAAGGCTTTTTAGGTTATCTACTGTAAAATGCCTTCAAGTATCACTTCAGCTCCAGCAAAATTTTAGAAAACGATGGAAATCATTCTTGTAGGAATCGAAGGAGTGCAATCGTTCGTTATCAAATATGTTTGAGCTGTGACATATACCATTAATATCTTGTTCTGAAATGATCTTGTTAAGCTGATATGTGGTCTACCTTGATATATGTTGGAATTCTTGAATTAGTTTCAAATACAATATGAAGCAAATTACTGATTTCTTTATCTAATCATGATCCCATTGTTGAAAGGATCCTTGGAATTCTGGATATTGCAAACCATTTTCACATGATCAACATTTCCTTTTCCCAAAGAAACTTACGTCATCTTCTGGAGGTGGTAGTTTCCCCTTTTTCAAAGGTTTCGGTTTTGGCTTGGCCTGTGTTGTGGCTTGGACGCGTTCCTGAAATGCAACATGACCATCAGTAAGCATTATACCGGTATCTTAGACATGTACTTTTGAAATGAAACTTTAATGTGAATACGTCCAAAATTTGGATAATACTCGCACCTCTTTTGCACTACGCATGTCAACAATGGACCGACAAATGAAGACTAAGATAGAAACAAATTGCTGCCTACAGTTATCTGTGTCAGTAATGATCTGTATTCATTGCAAAAACCTGAAGCTCTTCTTTATAAATGAAATAATAATAAATAAAGTACAATACTGTCCAAAGAGAAAGAAAAAATGTTGAATTTATAAAAATAACAAAAGTACTACGAAAATAAGTTCACGAAATAGGCAGTGGGAAAATTTCATCAAATTCTCATATTTTAAATGGTTTATATTATGTAGATAGGTGCATAGGTTGGTCAAGTTGAAAATCACGTATCATCAGAAAGGTCATCCTGTCTGACGTCACAAAAAGATAGGATTGTACGGAGCTGGAAGATGTTCCAATACCTTACTCAGGCTGTAGGTACCAAATGAATGAGACTTGGAACTATTAGGGTAAAGTTGAACTAGCAGGGTAAAGTAGAACAGAGGCTCTCAGTTTGGATTGCGCGCGTTTGAATCTGTAACGATTTTATGGGATTTTCTCATTTTTATGGAACTCAACTAAGTTGAATTGGGGTTCTGCTTGAGGTTAAGTTATGGATTCCATGTTTCATTATCATGTCGATACCCCTGTTCGGATGGCAATCCTTGATGTCACGCGAGTTTTTTTATTTAGTGGTTTAAGCCGCACTTCAACCATAAGGGTCATTACTGGCATTGAAAAGGTGTCCAAAGGGACACTGCAAGTGGCACGATTCCATGGGGGCCCTGCTACCCTCCACCACGAAACGGAGTGCCATCGCGGACTCCACTGGCAAATCGGAGGAGGATAAAATAAGGGGAACAGTGGTGACCACTGTTTAGCCCCTAGAGCGGATTAAAAAAACCTCAAAAACCAAATAGTACAACTAAGACTAGATCTAGAATAGACTAATAACTAAATATATGTTACTATATGGGTGATTCTCACAGAAAGGGGCAGAAGTGATGTCCGGACCAGTTGGGGCGACCCACTAAGGATTTGGGAGCAGGCGAAGGTCTTGAATTGTAGTATAGGTTTTTATCTAGAACCCTTTTTTCCATTTTTAGGTCATGATTATTCCTTTAAATAAAAAATTAACTAAATATAGTCTAATCGTCATCGACCTGTCCTGTCCCAATGCGACCTTCCCAACTTCAAGCTTTAATTAAAGGTCTTTCCACTTTTGAGTTTGGATTTTATTCAATTTTTCTACATCAGCATGATTTCTGAGATGCATTTCTGATCGATAAAATTAATGTAGAACCGCTAGAAAAGTGTATCTGGATGGAAATATATGTGTCCAGAGCATCGCCGTCATCAACCTGTCCAATATTGTTTTTCGAATTTTCGCGGTCACAAGTGTATTTTAGCGGGTTTTTTTGCCACCTTTTTTTTCGCGCGCTTCTCAGTTACCAGAAAAACTGCCATTCGTTTCAATTCAGTCAACTCGTGGTCGTCAGCAGGAGCAGACGTGAGCTGGATCGTGGGTTGGTCAAACACAATCGTCCGAAACCTGTCCACTTTTTCTTAGTGAGTACTTGGACTCAATTTTTTCTTATGGTATTTTTATTGTGCACCGAACGGTCTAGTTTCATGTTATATGCCGAATTTGGGAAAAAGCTTGCCACAAGGTGAAACATTTGAGAAAAACTGATGAATCATCATCGACCTGTCCATCATCAACCTGTCCTCTCCTGAAATTTCGAGGACAGGACGATGAAGAAAATGGCAAATCTATTATGTTTTTTGGATTTTCTAGTATTCCCATGTTTTCGCATTTAGTAATTCAATTTTCTCGTATTGACCATTCAAAACACATATCTACTTAGCCGAACGTTGTGAAGGTCTACTTGGACTTATTCGACAATTTCTGTCATTGTTTGTTGGATTCGCCCTACAGTGCTCACGTTTTTGGGTCTTTTGACTTGACATGTTGAGGGTTTAACGTTCCTTGGCAGTTAGAGCAAATTTTCCATTGGAGCGTGCCAATAAACGGCCCCAGCTCAAAAATTCTCGTTTGGCTAAAAACCGTTAAAAAAAAATAGTTCCAGTCGTGCAGCATGACCATGTGAGCGAATTTTTGTAGGAAACCGATTTTTATTTACTTTTCAAATTATTTTCAACTGTAAAAGTTAAAATTCGAACACGTCTTGCGCGCCAATAACGTTCAAATTTACGGCATTTAAACTTGTTTTAATCAAAATTCCGCAAAAAGTATGATTTTTAAAGTTTTTTTCATTTTTATCGGTTTTTGCTATTTTTTAGCACATTTTGTGGAATCTGAGTGCGTTTTTGTGCACGAAAAGTTCTGTTTTTCGAATTCATCCTTTCGTAAATGATTCTTAATTTTGCTTGGCGAAACTCGCGTTTTTTTTTTTTGTTTTTTGTTTTTTTTTTCATTTTTTTGTCGGTTTTTTCGATTTTTGGAGCACATTTTTTTTTTTAATTTGAGCGCTTTTTATGCACCACTTGCGGTTCTTTTTTTTTTCCTTATTTTTGAGTTTTGGTTGTCTTTATAGGCACAGATGGCTCCGAAGAACTAATATTGAACGTGTGATATAATATATAGTAATGACTAGGGAAGAGCATGATTGAAAATAATTAATAGATATCATCCTATTCCCTATCAAGTCATGTTAATATTTCAATGAGAATGTATATTTTCAAGTTTCACTGTTATTGGTTTATTCGTTTGATTGAAATGTTAGATTCTAAGTATTATGTTTATATAATTAACGTTTTCTTTTATTAAATACACCTGAAAACTTTTCAAAATTAGTTAGAATTGGAATTCAGTAATACCCAACCATGATTTTTGGATACTGTACCACGTTTGAAAATAATTCTCTAAGGAAGGTGTCTTTGAGAAACCGCACTGCAGACTGTTTGCTCACCGAAAACTTTGAATTCACATTCCGATTATATTACAATATGAAGTGTTTTACAAAAACAAGCATTTTTTTTTTTGCTAACCAACGACAAATTGAAGGAAATCCAGGACAGGGCGATGATGCCAGGACAGGGTGGTGATGCAAATGTGGTGAGAATCAACGGGTCGCATCATTGCCCTGTCCTATGTCATCGACCTGTCCACCTAAATTTTTAAATATTTATTTTCTGAATTAATAAAAGCGCTACTGTTTGGATTGGCATCGAATTTAGATACATACGATATAGAGAGCATCTGTGATTTTTTTCAGCTCGATTCGAACACTTTTTCTTTTTTCAAAAGTCAAACTCGAAACTGACCTTTTCTGTGAGAATCACCCATATATAATCACCAAAGTAAAATAAAACTATGACTAGATTGTACAAAATATATCACAGATCAGATATCACAGTTCGTATGAGAGCTCAGTGGCTCTCAGATACGACAACAGGGACTGGACCTAGTAAATGTCAACCCACTGAGGGGGCCGATGCTGGACTCGGAGGTCCACAAGGGCTGGGCAGTCCTCCAGGAAGTGGCGGATGGACAGATCACCCCCACACCTTCCGCACACAACATCTCGAGCTCCTGCACTAAGCAGGTGTCTGTGAGTAAGACGGGTATGGCCAGTGGCAACCCGGTTGACCACTATTCGGTCCCTCCTTGGAAGTTGGGTTACGAATAGGCCCACCGGACACAAGTCCTGAAGAACACCACGCAGACCAGTGACCTCACCCTGCCATTGCTCATGCCAGATGGAATTGGCTATATGTTGCATGTAGATTTAATCCTCAATGCGTATTAGCAGCATATTGATGGAGTTATCACCAATGACTCTCCAAACGAGAGTTTGTTATTTACACTTATAAAACAGGCGGTAATGTTGAACGTCAGGGGAACGCGAAAAATAGTTAATCTTCGCCCTGGTTTACCTACCTATTTATTAGTATGAGACATACTAATTTGCCATTCATTCCTTTTGATTTCCTCGTTTCAGAGCAAATAAGAGAACATTATACAGAGAAATGTAAGAGAAGTCCATTTCTTGATGGCTTCTGGAGAATAAGCTACTAACTATAGATACGTAGGTAGAGGTTCCTATGTACAAACTTACCTTGGCAGCTGCGATCCGCTCCTTGATTCGATCCCTATGAGAACGCCCATCCGTCGAACGAGGAGTGGTGCTTCGCATCGGGGATATTCCCGAATTTCTGCTCTTCGGGCTCTCATTTCCATTCTGTAATTTCAAAAATGGTTATAAGAAGGAGTTGCAAGAATGTTAAAAGAGTGAGAGATAATTAATAAATTTATTTATAAGTAAATTAGATACGCAAAGTTTTACACCACATCCGTCACATGCATATAAGGGGTCAATATTCATGGTATTCATGGTCCGTTTCGTAAAACGAATCATCGAAAATCGAATTCATCGAAATTCGAAAAGTATAAATAAGATAATTATATATATGGATGTTTTGCCAGAAATTTGTTAAACTGATTGTTGACTATTTTTGAATTCTTACAGATTTGATGACTGAGAAGATTCTTCTAAGAATGGTAGCGATTGCAACATGAGGAACAAACTAGCCTTTCATTGAGAGTTTATTAAAAAAGATTAATTTTTATTAATAACTTGTATTTTTTACTGTATTTTTTTATGGGGTATACGAATTTGAAAGTTTCAACATTTTTTGTTATTTGAGCACGGTTTTCTGCAGAACAAATTATGCCGTTCAAATTTACTATTAACTTATGATTACCTACTTGAACTATTAGCTAGTAGAAACCTACCTACCTACTCAATAGTATTCTGTCCAAATAAGTGGACCGTACGTAATACTTTTACTGTTTCCTTCTGAGGTACTTTCGCTATTCGATTGGTAAAATTTCAGAATCATAAGTAACGTTGAAATTAGGTAAAACTTGTGGCAGCAGCTTCGGGAGGTATAGTTGAGGCAGAGGGTATCTACTGTAATTGCCCAAAAGTATTTGATTCCTCGACAGGAGTTCAAACTCGTTACAACTACGGGAAATTTCAATTAGTTGCAACACTCCAACGATCTGAGCTATGAGGCCAGGGTGATCAAACCTCTTTGACTTTGAGAGTTATTTTCCTGGAGTGTAACATTTCCCTGGAGTCAAATACCAGCCGTCTCGGCTGATTTGGGGTCGGACGAATGACAAAGTGAAACTGCAGGCTGCTGGCTCAGCAGATGCTCGCTGGAACAAGTCAGTAGTTGAGCGAGGTCATTGTCACGGTGTGTTTTGACTCAAGTGAGTGAGGAAGTGAAAGGTGCTAACGACAGGAAATGTGATGTTTACAGTCTTTTGGCTCGAGAGGAATTTAATTAATTATTGTTTCATATGATTTCGGGTCCTACTGACTGCGCCACTACAAAAATATTTGAAACCTCAACAGGAGTTCGAACTCGCATCTTTACAACTATGGGAAATTTCCCGTGGTTGCAACACTCCAACGATCTGAGCTATGAGGCCAGGGTGATCAAACCTCTTCGACTGTGAGAGTTATTTTCCTGGAGCGTAACACTACGAAGCGTAACTGAAACACAAGGCAGGGTTAGGACAGCTGCCCCTGGTATTAGCAACCAGTTTTACCTTCTCCAGGCGAACAGTTTGTAATCGGTGGACCGGAAAACTAATTGGGAGGGTGGCAACGCTCACGATTTTATTGGTAGTACGCACCAGCGTTAGCACCACTCAAACTACCGGCCAATTGTTTCACGTGAGCCTTGATTCTTCAATTGCCCTAGCCAGTCACAGAACTAACCTCGGCAAACAGCGGAGGTACCTCTGCAGTCACAACTGGGGCAGGGGTAACCAGGGTATGAGAGATAACCTCCGTTCTAGTTACACCATATTACCAACAACGTTTCTTTATTCGGTCAGTTCAGATTATTAAAAGCTTTATAAAAAAGGCCTTTTGTCCCTAAATTGGGTTTTTTTTTAAATTAAACTCCATCGTTTCTCCCCAGGATTTTAAATTTGATTTTCAAAAAACTCGTATTTTTAAATCCGATTTTTAACAAAAAAAGAAAACTATAAGTAAGCAGATATTTTAAGCTCTTGAATATTAATCTTCCTGAAGAAGCCCCAGTTCCTGGGGAGAAACGTTGGATTAAATTAACAATTTAAAAAACCTAAATTAATTAAAAAAACAATTTAAGGACATAAATCCTTTTTTATAAAGCCTGTTATTACCAACAACGCAGGGGTAACCCCTACCACCCGTTCTAGATACCCGGCCTTATTAATTCATTGACTTATATTTTATATTATTCGAGTATTGAATATAAATTTAACCAATGAGTTTGGTGGTCTTTAATATTGGAGTGAAAAGAAGGAATTAGTAGGTAGGTATTCATTTTGCCGCCATAAGAGTTGACCCCTGGAGGTTCTGGAGGTAATGCCTGTAATATAAGTGGGTAGGTGCTCTTGTTTAGTTTACAACTGTTGTTTTGCCTGCGTTTCGTCGCTTAGAGGAAATATAGTTCAGTGGAAAGTTAGTCCACTGTTGATTGTATCTCCAAAAGTTACAGATCCCTCCCCTCCCCCAGGATAGAATTTTGACTCCAGGTAAAAATGATTTCAATCAACATTGAAACGCTCCCTGAACTTGTGCTGAGCTTCCAGTATCACCGGTTTTGAAAAGAATATCTATAACAAAACGCGGTGTTCTTGTGCGAGCCACGATGGCAATTAAATGCTGGTACCTTCTGAAAACGAGAAGTTGCTGACCCTCTCAGGCTTTTACCTTCAGAAGTTGTGAAATTTCTAAAATCATCATACCTGACGGAAACACCCAGTAGGCACTACACCTTACAACCCACCTTAGTTTTTTCAGCAGCTTTGTGGACGCCCAGCAGCTCTTTGTCAGAACCTCGTGAGTGGGCTGGAGAGACGTCACTGATGAAAGTCGACTCCAAACTCTCGATCTGAGATTCCACCGTCTTCGTGGCCACAGTCTGTAGCTCCGTCTCGTCGACATTCTAGAACACACACCATAAATCATCCTAACATCACGACAACGACTCTTTGAATTTATTTGATAATAGAAAAATCAATAACAATAGCACCCAAGGGGGTTAGGTAGGTACCTACTGGCCTAAGGATACTCACCCCACTTTTAGATTCAATTTTTTCAGTAGTTTACAACATGCTAATCTAACAATAAAAATACATAGTGTTCGGTTAAGAAAGACAAAACTTCAGGGATTGAATGTACAACTAATATGCAACAAAAAGTGCCTTTTTTAAAACGTTGTTTTCGAGTGATTTGGCATTTAATTATTGTTTCCCCTTGTTTTTTACCTTTTAACATTAAAACAGCTACAACTCTCTTACGTTTACTTTAATTAAATAAAAAGGAAACCATAGGAAAGTGTGTTAAAATATCTCCCCAATGTCAAATCAGTATTTTTTAGCCAACCCGTACCGTGTAAAAGGAGGCTAAATGCAAATTTTTAATTTTTTCTGAATTTGACTTTGGCCAGGGTTTGTTGACGTGATCCTTGATACTGGAATGAATTCGTTTTTAAATTGAAAATTACAGATTTGTGAAAACTTATTTTAACTAGGTACCTAGCTGTACACAGTTGGCGATGAGGATAGGATTTTGAACAACCAAGACTAGCCCAGCAGAGCTAATTTTTAAATACTTACCTGTTTGCTGTAGGATTTTCCCCATGTGTGAATGATTCTGGCCCTCCTGCTGATCTTGCAATGGCAAAGGCTCAGCAGGAAAGCTATGTGAACAAAGCACAGAATGCTCTACACTTTGCATGATGAGACTGGGAGATTGTACTCTATTAACAGCCTCAACTCACAAGTTCCTACACGTTACGTTGTGGTTACACGTGCGTGGAAACCACATGACAGCAGAAAGGGAAGGCAAAACCGTAAATGGGAACTCGTCTTCCCCAACTACACACAGTGGGCTAGATTGAAGAAGATTCATTTTGGCAAACAAAATGTACACACATAAGCCTCGTGGGCCTTTCAATTGTGTAAAAATTGAAATTACAATAAAATAAAAATCAGCTCTTTTTTGAGAGACTAATTAGGTAAGTTAATAATTAGGTATTTGTAGTAAAGAAAAAAAAAAAAAATGAAATAGGTACAAAAATAAAGTATGGTAAAACATAATAATCAAAACATTGTGGTGGGTGAGAATAAGTAAATAATTCAAGCTTCAAAATGTTTTTCAGCTAGCAAAAGGAAGGCAGAAAAATCAGGGCAACGACGAATAGCAATGGGAAGGGCGTTCCATATCCTTGCACCAGCAATACGAAGGAATTACCCAACGAGACCGTTCGATGGGGTGACACGTTCAAGGCATGTTGCCTCCCAGAACGACCTTAAGCCTAGTACGCACTGGGATTCATTGTTCGGACTCTTTGTTGCAGACGCTCGGATTCATGTCTCAGATTCTTTGCCCCGCGACATTGCCGCTTTGCAAATCGTGCACGCATCTAGTTTGAACCTGAGCCATGTCGAACGAGGTCGCGCTTTCGGGGATTGCAGTAGCACTTTACATAGCTCTACGGTGTAAAAAAAATTCTACTAAAAAAAAGCCACCGCGTTGGTGGATGCGTGGACCCTTCATTAAAACTCGGTTTTTTTAACAGTTTTTTCCATATCGGGAGGCCATTATCATCTTTTGAGGAGGGGCCACAAAGCTGCTGCAGCTGTTTTTAGCTACAAGCATAACTACAAAGCGATAACAACGAAGATGCACCGGTGAGAGGCCCACTTTGTTCGATTTCACGTACGCACTGACTCAATGTTGCGCGACATTGTGTAAAGAATCCCAATCCGTATGGGATTCAAAAAATACTAAAACGCAACACACGAGATGCAAGACTCAATGTCGCGGAGCGTCCTGGATGCAAGAAAATGAGTCCGAGACGCAGCTCCGCGACAAAGAGTCCGAACAAAGAATCCCAGTGAGTACTAGGCTTTAGGCAAACATGCCCTCTAGGTATTCCTGTGTAGCAGGGCCCTCACCACACAAAAGCCTAAATATGAATATACAAATTCGAATTTGAAATAATCAAAGAACAGCCAATAAATTTTCCAGAAAATTCAGTGATGTGGCTATATCGGCCTTCGTCACATACATATCTGGCTATTGAGTTGCAGCAAACGTACAATCTATGGAACACTTTGGATGATAAACTTTGAGAAAAGAATTCGCAGCAGTAAGTGAAATGTGGTATTAATAATAATTTTGGTAAGATCAATTTTAAACCAATCCTCGTACAGTGTAAAGGGAACTATAAACCTTTTTTAATATGTGAGAAACTTGTCCATTCCAAGACAGCTGTACATTGAGGAAAATTCTCAGATCACGGACACTTGATACAGGCTTTAAGGAGTGACCATGATCCTTAGATCTGATAATGTGGTGGGAGACTTGATAGATTCTTTGGAAAGGATGATAAATTGAGTTTTACTAGGATTAATGATTATCGCATTATTATTGGCCCAGTCAACAACACTTTTCATATCATCAACTCAACAGCCTTATGCAAACCAGAAGTTGGTGATTGAATGAAGGACTGAAGGTCATTTGCAAATAAATGGCAAATGAGTTGACAAATCAAGTCATTGGTGAAAATGGCAAACAGTATGGGACCCATAATAGAGCCCTGTGGAACACCACTCATCAAAGGTAATACAGTGAAACATTTGTCATTAGTTGAAATGTACTGGGATCTGTTAGAGAGATATGAACTGATCAAATGTATGGCAGTTATGTATGCCAGATTGCATTATTGACACGGGAAAAAATCAAATTATATTTTAAATTTGGTTTTATTGCATTTTTCATGTATTTCTGTGAGCTTAGCCAATTGATGAAATTGTCCCCGAGCAGTTAAAACATCAAATTTCTATGAAAAACAAAGTCATGGAAGATAGGATCTACACTCCATACCAGACGAACGCAATATGAAATGAATTAATGATATGGCTAATTCTCGACTCGACATGCCTACCTACTTTGCAGAGTAAACATTGGAAATCACCATTTCTGGGTCTCATAACACAGTGATCCCTTAATTTTGAACAATTTTTCAGTGAATTGTTGGCTGTAAAACCTTAAATAATGAACCAATTTTGATTTTTTATTGTTCAGCATGAACTCAGCTCTGTATTGTGCTATTGGGAGTAGAACACCCAATAGCACACTACATATTTAGGCTCTTTAATGGCCTACACAATTTCTGTAAACCCTTGAAAGAGACCTTTTGGTCGACGACCATTTTTTGAACTAGACATCCAACAGCACGTCCAAACCCCATCACCAGTGCCATCTAGATCCAATTCTTCTTCATAATCGACCTCCGTAATATCATTTTAGGCGTAAATCTGACCTGCTTATCCAACTTATCTGTATTTTGCTAAAAGGATTGATTTAAGATATCTTTTATTTTTGAGATGCGAGCTTGCAAGCATCCAGACCAAGTAAACTATAAAAATCAGTCTTATCTATTACGTAGGCCTGTTTCATTTACGGAGGAAGATTTGGCCGACTTAGATCTCTAAGATTCACAAATAAGTGAGCAGATTCGACTTTTAGGTAAAAAATGCCCATAATTGACAAAATTTTCGAGTTCGACTGCGTGTCCTAAAATTTCTTTGCGATTTCGTCACATGGCTGTCCCCTCAGTTTTATTCAAACTTTTTTTTTTTTGAAAATTCGCTCTATTAGCCATGCTGCATGACTGAGTACTTTTAATGTATAACGGGTCACCTTTAATTTAGAGCTTCTAAAACGAAAATCGTATAAAGTAAAGAAGCCTATACTCCAGCATTTTAGCGATTTTTTTAGAGTGTTCAAGGTGCTCAAGTTTCAAATGAATTTTAACATAAATACACAGGCCGCATGACTGGAATTTTTCAAAAATTTGGTTGTGTGTGTATGTCATTCCAAACGGTAACAATCCTTAGGATTAATATAAAATCCGTTCTTTCGCCAAAAATCATGTATTACATAGAAAAGTTCGTTGGACAGCTCATTTTTAGAACTTTAAATTGGCCAAATTTCAGAAAGAGCTTAAAAAGCACCAAATATTCCAAGGACGGTTAAAAATTGTTAAATTTATATTGATTACCAGAATATTACTCAAATAAAGTTCATCAACTATAAATTAGAACATTCAACAATGTATGCACATGATTGTACAGAAAAAAATGTCTATTTCAATACCTAATATGTGCAAAAGAATCAATAAAACTGCAGAAAAAACTAAAGACCTGAAATAATTTTCTAAATAGTATAGCATTATTTAGAAAAAGATTTTTGCCATAAAATTTATACTTAAAATCATTGCCCTCAGAGTGCACAAATTTCAAAACAATTTAACCTAAATGTAATATACGATGATTTACAAAAATCACTCGTCATGATGCATGACTTTTGGTTTATTATTTCCAATAATAAGCCTATGTGATCGTGTAGCAAAAAATTTTTATAACCCCCCCTCAAACTTTGTCACTTTACGTTTCAAGGTGCGTAGAATCCAAATTTGAAATGTCCGTCCGCCGTCCGCCGTTCGCCGTCCGGGCCATAAAAGGCCTAAGAATTGACTTAAAAACCCGTTCTTTCGCACATAGACTCCATTTGGGGTCTAGTTGGTCCTAACGTTTAACCATCCCGATCGCTTTACTCGCATAGATGCTATGGGCCAAAAACGGCCGAAAAGTGTATTTTTCAAGTCTTCCTGTGTTACTTACGCACGGACGCACGCCTGGCAGGGGGTCACGGTGGGTGGTGAGGGAGGTGAGCGGGGGGGTGGAGTGAGAGGAGGCGCCGCGGCACCTTGGAGGCATGAATAATATGTTTTTTTCTAGTTCATATTTGTGTGTTAATGTTAATACCAAAGCTTTTCCTACGCATATTTAATAACATATCCTCTCGACTTTTCGTACGTACTTAGATAATGATATTATTAAGGCAATAACTATTTGAATAGATCGGAGCTCAAATCGAGAAATATAAACATGCGTATATAATTATAGAAGTATAGGTTGTGGCAACTCGAAATAGGACACGCCGATAAGTCTGGACGGGCCTTATGACATACGCAAGCCAACTAAAACTACGATCATACTCAATTGAAATAATAATCAACCTTTGTGAAATAATTAGCAGCGTTTTTATTTAATGTTTTATGGTCTCTCAATTTGATCTGAAGCGATTTGTTAAAGTTCGAATTTAAATTAAAATTTTAATAATTTGAGTCGATTTTTTTTTACATGGATATTTCTTAGCTCTGGGGATAAAACTTCCAAATTTTCGACCGACAGCAAAAAATGTCACGCTATTTTTCACCTACAACCAATTGTTGCCAGAGAGATTATAACTTCCTGGTTTCTATCCCTAAAAAACAGTTCGTTGGAAAGCTTTAAACATGACTCCACATTTCAATGGGCCAATTTCCCCCTCTGTTCAACATTGCTGAGAAGTCCTAGGTTATGTATGCAAACTAGTTGTTGAGACTCTCAATGGACCAATCCACTACTCTGCTTGGTAGGTATGCTCCCTAATTCAATACTTAGTTGATTTTTCCCACACATGGTTTATTACTAGGTGTTGTTGTAGCCGAGAGCCAAAGACATATCGATGTCACAATGTATCGGCGTGTTAACTCTTCGAACACTTTAACCACTACTCTTGATAATTATTTTTGACATTCGTATAACCCACCTACGAAATAACCTGTAGTATGATGAAATAGACGAAGTTCGATCGTTTAGGAGTTAGAATAAACCTATGAATGCTGCGAATTACTACACTAAGTTTTCATTAAAAAAATTCCCTGACATTTGGTGGTTTTTGCAAAATTTTCTGACATTTTCCTGACTTTTCATGGCGCAAAGAATCCCCTGACAATTCCAAGTTTTCCAGGAATTTTCGAGTTGGTAGGTAATTATAAATCGTTTAAATGCCCATTTGGTCCACCACCATTATCATACTTTCAAATTAATACCTACTAATTTTTTCTTCTTCTCATCTCAAATTGTAACTACCTACGATAAATTCTGGACGACCATTTTGAAAACCTACCCACATTTTTTACGAAATTAATAATCCTACTCGTGAATCGACCTTACCATTACCAACATTAACTGGAGCAAGGGACAGAAAATAAAAACAAACGACGATTGCGTTTAATAAAGATGTTTATTAAACAGAATAAAAAAATACGTACACTATAATGTAAAACATAAAATCAGTCTTGAAATAGGAAAAATGCGTGTTCGTATAAGGAAGAGGTAAAATTTACTCTTATCGTAAATATTTTCATAACCAAATATTACTCAGCCATTATTTACAATAAGTTTCCTTAATATGTACAATAATTTACAAATACGTAGGATGATAATACATTTTCTCTGAGATATATAAAATACATATTTATGCCTAATTTTTATACGAGAATTTACAATGACAATATTAAAACTAAAATTTACAATGACATCCCAATAATACTAAATGGAATATTTTAATCAACTTCCTCTATGGTTGGGCCGTTGTTACCAGATCCAGGTTGGCTGTAGGAGCTCTGCTGGCCACAGGTCTGAGGTCCCTGCGCACCTTGGTGGAGCTTCATCATGAAATGAGAGCATTCCTTCTGCAGTTCCTGAAGTTTATGCTGGTACTCTTCTTTGTCGGCTAAGGAGTTGCTATCCAGCCAACGCAAAGCCTCGTCACATTTAGACCGAGCAACGTCCTTGTCTGATGCTGACAGTTTGTCTCCAGCATCGTCTACAGCTTGCTTCACAGAAAAGATGAAGGATTCTAGTTGGTTTTTGGCAGCGATTCCCTCTTTTTGCATGTCATCTTCAGCTTTGTAGCGTTCGGCTTCATTCACCATTCTGTCTATCTCTTCTTTAGACAAACGGCCTTTGTCATTCTTGATGACGATGTTTTTGGTCCTTCCCGAGCTGCTGTCTTTAGCCGAGACGTTCAGAATGCCGTTCGCGTCCAAATCGAAGGTGACTTCTATTTTTGGAACACCTCTTGGAGCTGGAGGAATGCCAGTTAGATCGAACGTACCTAGAAGGTTGTTATCTTTGGTCATGACTCGTTCGCCCTCAAACACCTGAATAGTAACAGCAGGTTGATTGTCGGAGTAGGTTGTGAATGTTTGCGACTGCTTACAAGGTATCCTGGCATTTCTCTCAATAATCTTCGTCATGACACCTCCAGCGGTTTCAATCCCCATGGATAGAGGAGTCACATCAACGAGGAGAACATCCTGTATTTGAGAGCTCTGATCACCACTCAATACAGCTGCTTGAACTGCTGCGCCATAAGCCACTGCCTCGTCTGGGTTGATGGACATGTTAAGGGCCTTCCCATTGAAGAAGTTCTGCAATAGGTTTTGAACTTTAGGGATCCTCGTAGATCCACCAACCAAAACCACATCATGAATTGATCCTTTGTCCATCTTAGCATCGCTTAGACACTTCTCTACGGGGGTTAACGTGCTTCTGAATAAATCAGCACACAGTTCTTCGAATCTGGCTCTTGAAATCTTTGTGTAGAAATCAACTCCTTCATGTAGGGCATCAATTTCAATATTGGCTTCGGTGGATGAAGACAAGGTGCGCTTAGCTCTCTCAGCCGCTGTCCTCAATCTTCTCAAAGCTCTTGCATTGCTTTTGATGTCTTTTCGGTATTTCCTCTTGAATTCCTCAGCAAAATGGTTTACCAATCGATTGTCAAAATCTTCACCGCCAAGGTGGGTGTCTCCAGCTGTTGCTTTCACTTCAAACAAGGACCCTTCATCGATCGTAAGGATGGAAACATCGAATGTACCACCTCCCAGGTCAAATATAAGTACATTCCTCTCACCTTTCAGATTTTTGTCCAAACCGTAAGCCAGAGCTGCAGCTGTAGGTTCGTTGATGATTCTCAAAACGTTCAGTCCTGCAATCGCACCAGCATCTTTGGTTGCTTGTCTCTGGGAATCGTTGAAATACGCCGGCACAGTTATAACAGCATCCCTGATCTTTTTCCCAAGATAGGCCTCAGCGGTTTCCTTCATTTTCGTCAAAACCATAGAACTGATCTCTTCAGGAGAAAAAGTTTTCTTTTCACCCTTGAACTCAACCTGGATCTTTGGTTTGGAACAATCGTTGACAACTTTGAAAGGCCAATGTTTCATATCTTCAGCGATTTTAGGGTCATCAAACTTCCTTCCAATCAACCGTTTGGCGTCAAAAACCGTGTTTTGAGGGTTCATTGCGACCTGATTTTTTGCGGGGTCGCCAATCAAACGCTCGGTGTCAGTGAAAGCAACATAACTAGGAGTAGTTCTGTTACCTTGGTCGTTCGCGATGATCTCCACCTTGCCATTTTGCCAGACCCCCACGCAGGAGTAGGTTGTCCCAAGATCGATTCCAATAGCAGGCATGACGATTTATATACAAAATTCGTTTGAAAACGTCACAATAAATCGATACTTCACAATGTTGAACTTTTCACTTGAAACGCGTAAAAGCACTTTTCACAGTACACTTCGCACTTGAAACGTATAGATAGTTTTCTCGTTCGAAACTGAAGCTTCGACGCCGGGCTGTCAGTTTTAAATACTAGCGGGCAATTCTGGGATGTTCGAGAACGAGCGGAGCCCTCTCATTGGCTGTTGTCGGTCACGCCCATTCTTGACCCCCTCGAGCTGGAGCCTTCCGAATGATTCTCGAACGTTCTACCGTTCTAGACTTCCGTTATCTTGACCGTTCCAGAATCTACGGTCCTACGAGACAATTCCCGTCCCCTCGACCCTTCCCTCTTAACCCTTCAGTACTCGCGTGGTTTCCACTCACGTTAGTACTCGCGTCGGGTCACTGGTGACCCATAATGAAAATTATCGAAAAATAAATTAATAAAGGAGTAAAATAATAAAGCAAGCACATTTCAAGCCACAGGAATAGATAATCTTTAATAAAAAAAATACCTAACTTAACATAAATACTTCAATCATAATTTTTTCTTTGATCAGAAAAAGTCCCTCGATTTTGCCAGTTCTCCAAGTTTACCTATTTTCAATTTAATGCCAAGAACCACCAGAAGATTATTCGAAGACGAGTCAATTAAAATATTGAACCCCTTCATCTAGTTTACAAATGAATTCCTCCAACATGAAGAATAAAATGATTTATAATAGCAAAACAAGTCCCTGAAGTAAGCCATCTTTCACGTTATTACGAATACAAAATAAATCGAACAGCCAGTTAGGAACTGCAAAGCACTTAGCTTTTGTGCAAATAATATTGTCTTGGGTTATATCTATTTCCAAACGTAATTTTTCAGTAAAGTATTAGTATAGGTATAGAGGCTCTATAGCTTACGAGCTCAATTTCAGTAGATTATAGTGGTTCCGCACGAAATTATATTCTACCTGTCTTATATACATAGGCCTTGTTTCAAATTTCAGCTTCAGAGATTAAATACCATAGAAATCAGCTTTATAGCCTTGCATTGACTAGTACTTACTGCTTACAAGTACCTACAACTCAATAGAACCTACCATGTACTAGTGCCTTCTTATATCGTAGAATAATAAATCAGCTTTCCTTCACACTACAGCGGCTTAGGGATCATGCGGTGTTGTGATAAAAGGAGAGCATTCCAAAAAGTGGCGAACGATTCTCCTGCTATGAAAACTGAGGGAACTACACTTCCCTAGCAACGCATTGGTTGTAGGTGAAAATCAATAGAAAGCATGTCGGCTCGCGCTGAATTTCGCTCAATTTCAAACAAAAAACCCAGTTTGGTAAAACATGATACTTGCTAATATCTTCATTCGTGGCAAATACCGGGATAGACTTTATAAACGTGAGGAAATTGAATGAAAAATGAATTACCTAGTTCATATCAGGTGAGGTACGGTTGTACTCGCCTCGGGTCAACACCTGGTAAAAACTAGGGACGTTACCACTCGCGTCGGGTCAGATTAGTGATTGTGAGTAACGTGTGCCCTGTTCAAAGTTCGAAAGGTGACTAAACTTATCATTTCCAGGAGCTAGGAGAATACAAGGAGGGTCGGGGGCAGAAACCGATAGGAAGACGTTGAAATTAGAACTTGAAAGTTGATTGGGCCATCAGGGACCCGACGCGAGTACTGAAGGGTTAAGTAAACAGGTACCTTAATTAAATAGGTAGGTACCTACCAACCTCCTGACATTTAACGAAAAGCCCAGCTTTTTGAGACTTTGTACGTCGAATTCAAGTAAACAGTATTGACATAGATAGGTAGGTATGTCTTTTGGCTGGGGGTCATGACAAAACAAGCGTGATCGTGATCACAAAATGTAATGGGAAACTAGGTAGTTACCTACCTACTTTCATTACGTTAGGTACTAATCACGCTACTCTATCCAGAAAATGAGGAAGTCACTATTACAAAACAATTCGAAATTTTAATTTAAGTGATTTCACCTACTGTTTCTTATCTTACCTGTCTAAAAGTTAAGTAGCATAATGGTTCTACGAAAGACATATCTATGCATAAGTTTTTTCGTGCAAGTGGTAAAAATGTACAAGTTTCTGAATCGATTGGAGACCACCCATTGTTCGCAATAATTGACACAATGTTACATTTTGATTTTTTATTTTCAATTAAATTTTTTTTTTTTAAGTCTACGCATCTTGAAACGTAAACCAACAAATTTTGAGGGGGGGGGGGTTAATTTTTTTTTTCTTGGTCGCTTACAAAAGGTTCATTATCGAAACAGGCCGCTCGTACTTTCTCTCTTATGAGAGAAGAGCTATGGGCATTGAAAATGTCTCAGTACTTTCTATGTTGTTTATTGTTTTAAATAAAATAACAATTAGAAAACATAAAATAATTATTGACACACAATTAGTGAATTTGCTGTAAGCCAGTCTTGACGATGCCTAATTCTTCCACGAATATGAATTCACTGGTAGGTAATTTTCTGTTATGGTACGCGTCTACAATTACTATAACCAAGATTAACTTCTCAAACAACTGACAACAAAACAAGCGGCATTGTTTACTATATCCATTTATAACATAAATAAATATAAAACTATGACATGAATAGAAGAACAAGTACGAAAGAAATGCGTGATAAATCGAGAGCTTTCCAACGAGTGGAGAACGATTTTTGTCCGGTGAAAACTAAAGAAGTATCATTTCCCCAGCAAAGCCTTGGATGAACGTGAAAATCAAAAGAAAACAACACCTGTTAACTCTTTTATAGGTTGCGTGACTTTTTTTTACTTTGCGTAGGTAACAAAATTTCTGTAACAAAATTTCCGGTTGACCCGTCGACTAAGATATTTGTCTTAAAAACCCATGGGGTATTTTGCTTTCGAGCCTGCCAATTTGCAGCGGAAACATTTTTTTTCACTTTCAGGATATGAAAACTTTTTGTCTCCAAGATCGAAATTACCTAGGTACTCTAAAATTGCAAATCTAGATTATCTAATCTAAATTGCATATCATTTACGTTTTAAACCATTCCGAACAATTTGCGTTCCGTGTCTGTGTCCGCAAATCCTTGTAACAATCTCAACTTCCACAATTTTTAACCGATTTTTATGAAATTTTCAGGGTATGTTCGGGTTAGTATGTATGTATATGGTTGGATTAGTTTCATTGTACCCAAATGAATACCTCCTACTCCACTCTGGTCATACGCAAACGTAAAACTCTATCAAGCCCCACTAATAGTCGTCCGATCTCGCTCAAATTTAGAACATAGTAGGGAAAAGATGATTTTAGCATTCCATAACAGTTTCAACATGACGGCATGTGTGAAATCATTGTAACAAGCTTAATTTCCAAATATGTCATCCAATTTTGGCGAGATTGTCAGGGAAGGTTAGGCTATAGTCTCTTCCCAATTTCATTAGGTATTCTCAAATCAGTACTTCAATGTGCGCATGCGCAAACGTAAATTACCTAATTCAAGCATCATTTTCTAGTTTAATTGACCGATTTGGACATTTTACGCAACCTACATCTTGATTTACTATTTTTCTCTGTGGAATTTTTCAAGATCATTGAAAAAATTTAAAAGATCGATAGGCAATATTCATGTCGCCCGTAACATTCATGTTAATTCTTGATTTCCATGATTCTTTTTTTGTTCAACTAGGAATTTGGTCTAGTTTTGGAAGGTATATCAAGAGTTTCAAATTACATTATGGAAGATGATTAATAGAGGGGATAATAGTAATAAATCATGATGTTTTAACTATTCTCGTCAAATTTTCGTGATCATTTTTTAAATTCAATTATCAATTTGGTCTAGTTTTGGAAGGTACCTATATCAAGAGTTTCAAATTACATTATGGAAGAGGATGAATTGAGGGGGGAATAATAATAAATCATGATGTTTTAAATATTAACTTCAGATTTTCGTGATAATTTAAAAAATTTAATTATCAATTTGGTCTAATTTTGGAAATTATGTCAGGAGTTTCAAATTACATACTTATGATAGAAATTTGCTGTCGGTGGAGGGAAGTCTTAGCAGTCATAATATTTGTTTTAGCGAATTTTTGAAGAAAATTAAGCTATTGCTCTCGCCTAAAAATTTGTAGAATGTGAATTTTTGAAAAAATTTTATGCGGAAATCCGATTCAGGCTATTCTGAATCATATTCTGAAGTCTAACGCATTTTTTTATGTATGTATGTATGTATTTATGTATATATGTATGTATGTCTGTGTCATTCCAGACGATAACTGTCCGTAGAATTGTGCTAGAAACTTCAAACAAATTTTAAAATGTTGAGGACACAAAACGAAAGTTCAAGTTTGTTGGCCAGCATGATCGAATTACATCTTCGGGTTGAAATTTTCAAAAATGTAGTCAAAAATTTCAAAATAGCCTGTTTTTTGCGATTTGTTGTGCGAAATAATTTTTTTAGCATACTAACATGTGGTATATTCGGAATCAGCGTAAAATTTCCTATAAGAATATGTACTTATCAAGTTTTCAAAAATTTCAAAGTTGAAAAATCAGTCAAAAATCGAAATAATGCCGTTCGCTAGTTGTGAAAATCGGTAGTATTTGCATGAAACATTGTCCAAATTCAGATTGAACTACTCTTATGGAAGTATCCCCGTATAACAAATCCTAGAACCATGCTGTTTAAAACGTAAGTAATAGGTGCTTGTTAAAAAAAAAAGAAAAAAAAAAGTAATCACAATTGATGAGTTTACTCTCCTAATTATTTTTAATAATTTGATTCCATGTTTGTCTATCAAAATCATAAACTAAAATTTCTCTACACGATCAACAGCGACTGAAATGTCGAAGATTTCTTCAAAAATTCGCTCATGGGGTCATGCTGCATGACTGGACTTTTTTCTCTTAATTTAACTCTCACATAAATTGTATAAAATCCATTCATAGGGACGTGCATGCATTATAACTTACCAATATGTTCCCACCCCCCTGGATCAATTCTAATAGGCGTCCCACTAGTTTACAAAGCCTTGCCTATAAAACATAGCTTCAGAGGGACGTCCTAAAAATGAGCTATTTAGATGGCTTCAAAATTTTTAAAGTGGGGGAAGGGGAGGGGGACCCCCTAAAAATCCGTTTCATACATAAAGAACTCAATCCTTGATTATATATATATATATATATATATATATATATATATATATATATATATATATATTCATTTATTTATTCATTTATAGAGTGTATTTCCAGACTATAACTCCCTTAAAATACGGCGTAGAAAATTTATTTGTTCCAACGCAGAAAAACCCGTCTTGGCAGAAGATAGGACGATGACTAAGTACTTATAGTAGTAGTCATATATATAGTGTATAGGTACCTAGTATTTTTGCAAAGGTATAGTATGATACTAAAAATTATAGTATGTCTGGCAACCCTAGCTTCTACTGTATTACGTGCCTATCCGATCAAGTTCATCACTCACCCAGGCTGAGGAAGTTTTCACTGGCTTAGCTTGATCGGCTACTTTTGAGGAGACGATTTTCTTCTCCGGGGTGGAGTCCGACAGAAGGCGATTCGTTTCAGACATCTTCAAGTCCAAGAAGAATAAATACCGAACTGTAGCTCATAGCTCGCGAGTATGGCGAAAGTACATCGAATGGGCACAATGAACACAACGCATGAACCTACCACTCATTGAGTTGTGATGTTTGGGGTGGGTGACAGCTGGTTTCGAAGCGGTTGTTTACAGGCAGTTGCCAAGGCAACGGATCGTTGTACAACATGGCCCATAGAGTAATAATACATTATTATTTCTAAGAAACCTTTTCAGATTCATTTTGAGTGTACAGAGTAGAAGCATTGTTTTTACTTTCGGGAAATGACAATATTTTTCCTCTCCAAAATCAAAATTTCAATTCTCATTTTATATTTTAGACGTTAGACTATTCCCAACAATTTAGATTTCGGATCTACTTGTCTGTGTGTCTGCCCATGTTCAAACCCTTGAACAAGTTCAATTTCTACGGTTAACAAAAGACTTTGATGGAATTTTCAGGGAATGTGCGGGTAAAACTGAGAATGGTCTCGTACGAATTTTAACAAAAACAATAGTTATCACTGCACATGCGCAAATGTAAAATCCATCAAGCGTCATTTTCCCATGGCTTAATCGTCCAAAACTATCAAAACTCTTAGGATAATTGGGAAATTCGGATTTAATAATCAGATATTTGAGTTTCATCACAATCGTAATTAGTAGCTGCTGCGCATGCGCGAACCTCAAATCCTTATAACAAGCATAATTTTCAGTACTAAATTATTCAGTAATAATTTTAATCTCAATTTTCAGATATGGACGGTTCAGACCAGTGGTTCTTAGTCTATGGTCCGTGGACCATCAATGGTCCGCAAGGTTCCGAGAAGTGGTCCACGATATGTTTAAGAAAAGTTTCCATCAGAAATAAGCTCAAAAATTGACCTGTACATGCAGAAGGCCCTGCACATATACATATTATAGGACAAAAACTGTTCCGTTTTAGAATATACCGTAAAACGGGGTGAAGGCGGACAAAAAAAGACGTTTTTTGGAAATATTCTCCACCAAAAATTAAGCTAAATGCTTCCCGAGCTCATTATAGCTTCCTAAGGATCTCTTCTTTCAGATGATTCGTCAAAAAAAATTTTGGGGGGCTTCTGCCCCCTTTTAGCGAATTTTTGAAGAAAATTAAGCTATTGCTCTCGCCTCAAAATTTGTGGAATGTGAATTTTTGAAAAACTTTTATGCAGAAATCCGTTTCAGGCTATTCTGAATCATATTCTGAAGTTTAACGCATTTTTTTATGTATGTATGTATGTATGTATATATGTATGTATGTATGTTATGTGTCATTCCAGACGATAACTGTCCGTAGAATTGTGCTAGAAACTTCAAACAAATTTTAAAATTTTAAGGACACAAAACGAAAGTTTAAGTTCGTTGGCCAGCATGATCGGATTACATCTTCGGGTTGAAATTTTCAAAAATGTAGTCAAAAATTTCAAAATACCCTGTTTTTTGCAATTTTTTGTGCGAAATAATTTTTTCAGCATACTAACATGTGGTATATTTGGAATCAGCGTAAAATTTCCTATAAGAATATGTATCAAGTTTTCAAAAATTTCAAAGTTGAAAAATCAGTCAAAAATCGAAATAATGCCGTTCGCTGGTTGTAAAAATCGGTAATATTCTTCAAAAATTCGCTCATGGGGTCATGCTGCATGACTGGACTTTTTTTATTTGGTGAAGGTTATCCGGGTTGACCCGACATTGTGGGGTGAACCCAGACACCGCTTTGTTTCTATGAAAATCGCCTTCAACAACCTAGATGACCGAACCCGGACATTTTTTCAAAACTTTATTATCAACATGAACTAGGATTTGGAACCCTCAGCTGAAAGAACAGTCTTACCACCGTGGGGAAGCACATGACGCCCTTGAAGTGTTGCCAGATTGTGGCTTTGGGGACATTTTATTTTTTCCCTTAGGGTTATTTGAGGGCGAGAGTAATCAGCTTCTCGTATTTTGTAGTTTCTATTCCAGCTAAGAGCTTTCGCCACATAGGCCTCGTCAGAGCAGCACATAAGTCATATTATAGTGATGCTTTGTTAGGGGGACCCATCCTCTTATATTCTACTACAAAATACGAGAAGCTGATTACTCTCGCCCTCAAACAACCCTAAGGTATAACCCTGAAAGCCAACTACCCCAAATATTATATTTTTTCTGGAGCTCCCTGAGGCTCGTTTTTAGCGAATTTTCTTAGAAAATAAAGCTATTGTAATGATGGCTCCAAAAATTTTAAAATAAAAATTTTCAAAAATTTTCTTCATCAAAATCTGTTTTGAGGCATTCTGAAATGATTCCTGGATTTTAACGCTTTTTATATATATATATATATATATATATATATATATATATATATATATATGTGTGTCATTCCAGACGATAACTCTCGATAGAATTGAGATAAAAACTTCGTTCTTTCGCCAAAAAATCAAGCATTTCAAAAAAAGGATGAGTTCGTTGGACAACACTTTTTGAGCACATTAAATTGGTCAAATTTCAAAAAATGTACTTAAAAAATCACTAAAAAAGGCAAAAAAACCTTCATCTTAATCGAAAATTAATAAAAATCTTCATCGAAATCTGTTTTGAGGCATTCTGAAATGATTCCTGGATTTTAAGCTTTATATATATATATATATATATATATGTATATATATATATATGTATGTGTCATTCCAGACGATAACTCTCGATAGAATTGAGATTAAAACTTCGTTCTTTCGCCAAAAAATCAAGCATTTCAAAAGAAAGGATGAGTTTGTTGGACAACACCTTTTGAGCACATTAAATTGGTCAAATTTCAAAAAATGTACTTAAAAAATCACTAAAAAAGGCAAAAAACAGCTAAAAATTAACTAATTTCTATTTTTTTAGCAAAATGCAACTCGAAAAAAATTAATCAAACATGAACTAGGACATTTAAAAATTTAAGAACAAAATTGTACTGAAAAATGTACTTAAATTTCATTAAAATAAGCTAAAAATCGATAGGAACACTTGAAAAAATTGTAAAAATCCACAAAATCGTTTGTTCATTGGAATATTACTGACAAAAAGTTAGTTTGCTATAAAATGTATAATAAAATTTTTATTTGTCCCCAAAGTGCTCAAATTTCAACAGAATTTAACATAAATGTAATACGACCATTTATGAAAATTCGCTCATACGATCATGCTGCATGACTGGAACTTTTTTTGTTGGCTTTGTACTCCCTCACGGCAAGCGCCAGATTTTCCTTGCAATATTCAAACAACATCGTTGGGCAGGGTTTACCGACCAACGTTGCCACCTAACACTACAACGTTCACCGACAACACAAAAGTGAATGAAATTCCGGAATCCTAGATTAATATATTTAAAAATGATCACTGAACAAGAAATGCACAACTTATCAATAGGACAGACGGGGAGGTACAGGTATATCTACTTTTTTCCTCAATTTTCAAGATATCGAAGTGAATTATGGATACCGTTTTTGGGATACCTAGTACTAAGTGTTAAGGTGGAAAAACTAAAAGATTTTGGACTTTCTAAAGATTTATCTAATGCTAAGATTGAGCACTTGGAAAATTTCCCTCCATTTCTTTGCCGAGTGGCAACTCATTCAAAGGTCTTTGTTCGGTCCTTTTAGGACTGAACACGATGGTGAAACCAGAATTGCGATATCTTAACTTGTGGATTTTCCTAAAACTACCAGTCCAGGCACGTAGCCAGAGGGGGGGGGGGTCCATGGGGTCCGGACCCCCCCCCCCCCCCCCCGAAATTTTTTGACAAATTTAAAAATTATTCATGGTTAGGGTAGTATCTACTATTTCATTAGCACGAACTACCAACAGAGAATATTCGCTTGATGTGAAATTCTTCAGAAATTATTTTTATAATACCCATAGGTTCTGCCAATTGCTCCAATACGTAGAGGTAAGATTCCTGAGATAAGAAGTTAGATATTTCGGTACACGGACATGGGTAATGTATAAGACCTTAAAGACAGATCAACGCCTCTAGCACTATACCTGAACAACCCGTGTAAGCCTTGCCGTGTAGCAACTCTTCATACCTTTCAGCACTCCACATTTTTATTATGGTGTTCAGAAGCCTTCTGACCTTCCCCTGAAGAGATTCCTTTCTCTCTCTGGAGGACAGTACTACAGAGGAAGAAAATTCTCTCCGAATCTCGTATTCCCTCGGCAAGCCCTTTCACTTCATCAGCAACGCCGACCGCTCCCTGAGGTAACTCGTACTGCTTTCCTTGCAGACGCATGGCTCTCTGCTACAGCATGTCCCATCTTAATGTGGTTCAGCCTCCTGGAGAATTTAACATCCCGTCCCCAAAGCCTCTTATGAAATAGTTCTGAATAGGATCAGCATTTGGTATTGATATCATACTTTGAGTACCACGGTTGGTATTCAGGTTCGCAATATTTGGATGTCTGGAGCGTATATGTAGAGTGAGTTCTCTTCTTGTAAAGCCTCTAGTCTCTTTGACTATTCACCAAGGTATCATCCATGTTACTGAGCTACATAATTACGTTGCTCCAACGATATCACAACAATAACAATAATTAAGTTAACATTTTTGGAATGAGTGAATGAGACAGAATTTGGCACTCAACTTCGAAGTAGGAATTTGAAGAAGTATGACTGGTAGTGTGAACCTGTCTGGTACGTTTTCCATCGGTTTTTTGTTACAAAAAAAAACATAAATAAAAAAAAAAAAACGCGATCTGACGTTTCGAAAATTGATTTTCTTGTGGAACACAAATTCACACAACACATCACCATCCGTTCCGGGATTAGAAAATTCATAAATTTACTTCATGGGATCTTGCAGTCTAGGGGAAATTCATCTATCCTATGTGCGTCACGGGGTTCTGTATTCCGCCCTACACTCCTTACAATATCCTACGGGGAGAATGTTCCTAGATGTCTTCCTAACCTTTACGTTACGGGATCCTGCAGTACCTTAGAAATTAAGATTAGAAAAATACATTAGAAATAAGATGGGTAACGAACGCCTTTCTCATTTGACCATAATGTCAAATCATTATCCACTGTCGTTCGCGGCTGATGACGTGCTGGATTTGATGTTTTTCAAAGCAAACAGAAAAGTCACTATAAACATTTTATGATCAACTAAATACCTAAAAATTGAACTTTTGTTGTTGTATAAAGATCAAGATTTATCATGATTGTAAAAAATTGTTTTAACTTTCACCTAAAATCTTTATTATGTAGGTACCTACCTATTAAATATGTTTGCCTTATTAAAGACAGTACCTATTTCATCATGTTTGTAAAAAATTTCTTCTCCTGTGACTTAAAATTCGTATTTTAAAATTTATTGAAATGGGAAGAGAGCCGATGGGCGAGGGAGGGGGGTCTGGACCCCCCTCCCCCCCCAAGGCAAAATCCTGGCTACGTGCCTGCCAGTCTTTAGAAAAAACCACGCTTCTTCAGGGCACACAAGCGCTAAACAAATCTGTAGGTATAATAAAGTGTCACTCTGACAAAAAATGGGACAACAATTTCCCAAGTAGTACCCCAACCCCCCTTTAGGTCGTCCAGAAACTCTTGGATTTTTCTTAAAACTTGTACCTACCTCCCAAAAACGCTCTCAAAGTTCAACTTCGAAAACCCGAAAATTGTGGAAAAAATCAGGGGGAAGGGGGGTTATTTTGAGACACCCTGCATATAAATGTTCGCACACACTTTATTTTTTATTTTTACAAAACTCCCCTCAAAGGCGGGAGTACACCATTATTTTGAGAAAATAAATGAATAAATAAAAAAGTGGGAAGGAACGCCAAGGTTTACCCGACGCCGGCTCTAGGGATGAGGGAAGTTGCAGGATGAGGAGGAAGAATGGTATGAAAGGAAGTGCCCCTATAGAATGGCCACCAGTTCAAGTACGAACCCCTCAAGACGCGGTGGTGATACCACGGAGCACTCCCGCCGAGATGCCCAACTCGAGTAACTCCGTGGCACTTTTCCCACACCATACCCTGCGCCATGACACGGTCGCAGCCATGACCCTGATGTTATTGGTCGCCACTCCTTTTAGCTCGGAAATCGCTTGCCGCAGATCATTTCTATCATACTTATTCATTTTTGCCCGCCAGGTCTGCTCCATGTCCACGGTGCCACTGACAACCTGGACATCCAGGACAATTGCAGACCCATCGGGCTTGACGGCAACGATATCCGGCTTCTTGCACCGGTCACTCGATATGTGGTATAGGTCTTCCCTTTTTACATCCCAACCGCTGGAAGACAAAGCGCCTGCTCAGCTATATGCTTGGAGACCACATCGTGACGTAGAATGCGGCCACCGTGAGTACGAGGACACTGCTGCACCACACGAGATAGATTCTCATTCACTCTCTCTTAAGAGGTTTCATATTTGGTGCAATTATAATTCTTCCTATTCCCTAGATGGTTGGTCAACCAGCAAAATCAATTTCTTAGTACTCCAAATTTGATTTTGGCAATTCCAAAATTTTTGAAAACAGTTTAGGGTATCGTTTTCAAAGTAGGTATCTATGCACGCTTAATCTTTTCTCGAGATATTACGAGTTTTATGTTTTGAATCCTCTATTCTTGCGCTAATAAATATATGTTTTCTTACGAAGTGATCATAAAAAAAAAGAAAAATAAATAAATAAAAATAAATAAATAAACAGATGAACATTTTTGAACATTTGCTCTCAAATTCATACAGCACGACTAGAATATTTCTGGTTTTGTGTAGTCACCATATTTCCTAGTACCTATAGAAACTGCATGACTCCCTCCCTAACAGATGGACGACCTATAAAACGCGTGAATCCTTGTGAGAATAAAGGAAACGAAAGCAAGAACATTGTTGATGTATGTTATATTCGGAAGTAAACATTAGGAACCAATCAAAATCACAAGGGACGGACGCCGTTAACACGGTAGGTACAGAGTAAGTCTTGTTACTTCAATACATTGATTTCACCTTTCACAAAAGTCAGTTCAATCCCACGGCTCGCACCTTCTCGGTCCTCTGGGTCTCATAGGCAGATTGAAGTAATTTGTGTTGAGAGCCACCCTCGTTGGCGGCAAAGCTTTGAACAAACCCACCGTGAAACCTACGAACATCGCCTGCCTCCTAACCACTTCGTCGTAAGGAACGATGAGGTGTCTTTTGACTTTCAGTTCGAGATCCCACTTCGTCAAGGGAGAGAAATGGTTTCGAGAGAAAATTTTGACCACCGTTGAAATGTAGCACAAAACTTGCTTCATGTGAGCCGACAATCCCACGTCGGTTGCACTGTGCGGAACAGCCCCCACGCTAGTTTTACTTTTGGTGCATACAGAAGGATTTTTAGTTTTGATTGCAGACACTATCCGCTTCGTCATTTCAGTTCCTGCTGAGCGCTTGCCCGTGCACTGCCATAGAATCGCAGAAAGGTTAGCTATTTCCTTGATTGGTCTATCCGATTTAGGTTTCATGTTTGACATAGAGTCATAAATTTAGCTTGTTTGTATGTATGTATATATAGGAAGAATAAGTAGGTAATGCAAAATTAAGTAGGCACATTGTGTTCCAAAAGAAATATTGCGAGTGTGCATGAAGTCAAAAAATTGATGTCCTCCAAAATCGAAACTGCCATCCGATGTTTTCGATTTTGTGACTGTGAAAGAGTAATTAACTCTCGACCTTTAACTTACCTGTCTGATGATCAAAATGAACTCTCAGCAATAACACCAGCAATGTTCATCCAGGATTTGAGAGAAGCTGGAGTACCCGACGTTGATGTCATTGAATCTAAAGATCACGCTAAGCGCTTTGAATGTAGATCAAAGTTGCGAGAAGACCTGAACAAAGATTTCGTCTGGAAAATCAACCAGCACAAGCCGGATCAACTCAGGCTTGTAATGATTGGTGACATTGTCTTGATAGAAAATGAAAACCTGAAACGACTCTATTGGCTCGGGTGATCCAACTAGTTCCGGGCAAGGATGGTATTGTGAGACTTGTTTAACTGCAAACATCCAATCCAGAGGTTGTTTCCCATTACGAAACGGAAGATAGTGAAAAACGTTGTCTATTTCCACGAAAAATAAAGAGTTACAATGTTAAATCGATTTCGACGGTTAGGCCATCATCAGTAACAAACAATAACTGAAGACACATTAGAAAGGACACAGCTTATATAGTGACAGGTGAAGGGAGATTGAATCCCATTGGTCGAGAGAAAGGAAAGGGGCAGGAGGTGCAACCAATTAAGTGGATACAAAGTGAAAGGGGGATAATAGCTAATCAGATGAAGTGAAATTGATCAATTTTACATTGTATTTAATTTAACATTGTAACTCTTTATTTTTCGTGGAAATAGACAACGTTTTTCACTAACTTCCGTTTCGTAATGGGAAACAACCTCTGGATTGGATGTTTGCAGTTAAACAAGTCTCACAATACCATCCTTGCCCGGAACTAGTTGGATCACCCGAGCTAGAGGCCAATAGAGTCGTTTCAGGTTTTCATTTTCTATCAAGACAATGTCACCAATCATTACAAGCCTGAGTTGATCCTGCTTGTGCTGGTTGATATTCCAGACGAAATCTTTGTTCAGGTCTTCTCGCAACTTTGATCTACATTCAAAGCGCTTAGCGTGATCTTTGGATTCAATGACATCAACGTCGGGTACTCCAGCTTCTCTCAAATCCTGGATGAACATTGCTGGTGTTATTGCTGAGAGTTCATTTTGATCATCAGACAGGTAAGTTAAAGGTCGAGACTTAATTACTCTTTCACAGTCACAAAATCGAAAACATCGGATGGCAGTTTCGATTTTGGAGGACATCAATTTTTTGACTTCATGCAAGATCACAAAATCATCACTAGTCAGGAAGGAATTACTAAGGAAATAAGATACATTGTTGTCATGACTCGGCACTCGCAATATTTCTTTTGGAACACAATGTGCCTACTTAATTTTGCATTACCTACTTATTCTTCCTATATATACATACATACAAACAAGCTAAATTTATGACTCTATGTCAAACATGAAACCTAAATCGGATAGACCAATCAAGGAAATAGCTAACCTTTCTGCGATTCTATGGCAGTGCACGGGCAAGCGCTCAGCAGGAACTGAAATGACGAAGCGGATAGTGTCTGCAATCAAAACTCAAAATCCTTCTGTATGCACCAAAAGGAAAACTAGCGTGGGGGCTGTTCCGCACAGTGCAGCCGATGTGGGATTGTCGGCTCACATGAAGCAAGTTTTGTGCTACATTTCAACGGTGGTCAAAATTTTCTCTCGAAACGATTTCTCTCCCTTGACGAAGTGGGATCTCGAACTCAAAGTCAAAAGACACCTCATCGTTCCTTACGACGAAGTGGTTTTGAGGCAGGCGATGTTCGTAGGTTTTATGGTGGGTTTGTTCAAAACTTTGCCGCCAACGAGGGGTGGCTCTCAACACAAATTACTTCAATCTGCCTATGAGACCCAGAGGACCGAGAAGGTGCGAGCCGTGGGATTGAACTGACTTTTGTGAAAGGTGAAATCAATGTATTGAAGTAACAAGACTTACTCTGTACCTACCGTGTTAACGGCGTCCGTCCCTTGTGATTTTGATTGGTTCCTAATGTTTACTTCCGAATATAACATACATCAACAATGTTCTTGCTTTCGTTTCCTTTATTCTCACAAGGATTCACGCGTTTTATAGGTCGTCCATCTGTTAGGGAGGGAGTCATGCAGTTTCTTAGGTACCTACTGGGAAAGATGGTGACTACACAAAACCAGAAATATTCTAGTCGTGCTGTATGAATTTGAGAGCAAATGTTCAAAAATTTTCATCTGTTTATTTATTTATTTTTATTTATTTATTTTTCTTTTTTTTTATGATCACTTCGTAAGAAAAAATATATTAATTAGCGCAAGAATAGAGGATTCAAAACATAAAACTCGTAATATCTCGAGAAAAGATTAAGCGTGCATATATACCTACTTTTAAAACGATACCCTAAACTGTTTTTAAAAATTTTGGAATTGCCGAAATCAAATTTGGAGTACTAAGAAATTGATTTTGCTGGTTGACCAACCATCTAGGGAATAGGAAGAATTATAATTGTACCAAATATGAAACCTCTTAAGAGAGAGTGAATGAGAATCTATCTCATGTGGTGCAGCAGTGTCCTCGTACTCACGGTGGCCGCATTCTACGTCACGATGCGGTCGCCAAGCAGACAGCAGGCGCTTTGTCATCCAGCGGTTGGGATGTCGAAAGGGAGAAACTATACCACATGCCGAGTGACCGGGGCAAGAAGCCGGATATCGTTGCCGTCAAGCCCGATGGGTCTGCAATTGTCCTGGATGTCCAGTTTGTCAGAGGCAGCGTGGACATGGAGCAGACCTGGCGGGCAAAAATGAATAAGTATGATAGAAATTATCTGCGGCAAGCGATTTCCGAGCTAAAAGGAGTGGCGACCAATAACATCAGGGTCATGGCTGCGACCGTGTCATGGCGTGGGGTGTGGTCTCGGCGGGAGTGCTCCGTGGTATCACCACCGCGTCCTGAGGTTTTTGTACTTGAACTGGTGGTCATTCTATAGGGGCACTTCCTTTCATACCATTCTTCCTCCTCATCCTGCAACTTCCCTCATCCCTAGAGCCGGCGTCGGGTAAACCTGGGCGTCCTCCCCACTTTTTTATTTATTCATTTATTTTCTCAAAATAATGGTGTACTCCCGCCTTTGAGGGGAGTTTTGTAAAAATAAAAAATAAAGTGTGTGCGAACATTTATATGCAGGGTGTCTCAAAATAACCCCCCTTCCCCCTGATTTTTTCCACAATTTTCGGGTTTTCGAAGTTGAACTTTGAGAGCGGTTTTGGGAGGTAGGTACAAGTTTTAAGAAAACAAATCCAAGAGTTTCTGGACGACCTAAAGGGGGGTTGGGGTACCTACTTGGGAAATTGTTGTCCCATTCTTTGTCAGAGTGACACTTTATTATACCTACAGATTTGTTTAGCGCTTGTGTGCCCTGAAGAAGCGTGGTTTTTTCTAAAGACTGGTACAGGCACGTAGCCAGGATTTTGCCTTGGGGAGGAGGGGGGTCCAGACCCCCCTCCCTCGCCCATCGGCTCTCTTCCCATTTCAATAAATTTTAAAATACGAATTTTAAGTCACAGGAGAAGAAATGTTTTACAAACATGATGAAATACTGTCTTTAATAAGGCAAAAATATTCAATATGTAGGTACATAATAAAGATTTTAGGTGAAAGTTAAAACAATTTTTTACCGTTCCGTTTCGTAATGGGTTTCAACAACTTCGTCGCGAGTGATTTAGTTCGTTGTTTCCCATGTTGGAAGGCGAACTTGGATCAATCGCTCAAGAGGGCGAAGAAAAAAAAAATTTGATTAAGTATGATTTCGATGAAGAAGAAGAGAGTTGTTTACTCCACGAGATCCAAACACCAAGATCTGAAGATGTCCTCAGTAAGAGGACGAAACGTTATCAAACTTTTCGGTAACGTAACATAACAGTTTTCGATTCTATGTGCCAAAGTAAAGACATACTTGCATACGAGTCTGCAACACATTGGGACATTTCATGTCTTTAGTTGCAGACTCGTATGCAAGCTCTAAGAGCCACTCAGCTGATCCGGATTGGGCATCGTCTAGTAAATTTCCTAAAGAGGCTACATACAAAATTACAGCTTCAAACAAAATTACAGCTCAATGAAATCATCAGAAATTAGCAAGCGGTTGCAATCATGTTCACAATATCAATTATTGAGAATGATCACCTGTGTGTAAACAATAATTCAAATAACCATGCTCATAACTCAGCTTGTTGGCCACGCACTTTGCAGTAGTTAACATAATATGGTTGGATAAATCGAGAGCTTTCGAACGAATGGTCAACGAATTTTGTGGGATGAAAAACGACGAAGTACCATTTCCCTAGCAACGACTCGGTTGTAAGCGGAAATTATCAGAAATATTTCGTTACGTAACGTAACGTGACATAACGAAAATTTGGTTGTGTGCCATAGCAAAGACATGAAATGTCAAAACAAATAAAAAAACGGTATATTTCGCAAGGACCTCATGGGAATAAGGCGAAAGCGCTAGGAAGTACCAACAAAAGATTCTATAAGTTCATAAAAGTGTTTATTACTTTCAAGAGTTAAGAGCATTGGATTGTGGGGTGAATTAGTTCTGAGTTCCTGACATTAAGCACAAAAGCTGCATGACTATATGACTAACATGAGTACAGTAGTATTGCAGACCGAGATAAAGGCACAAAAGGGTAGGCTAATAGCACTAGCCGATTGCATTGTCATAATATATGAATTAATCATATTAAAATTACTTTCTCAATTTGTAGGAGTATTTATTACTTACCTGTGCCAATATTTTTATTGGTCGAGATTAACTGTCAAATCGTCAATGGAGAGGACAGACGGTTTCCACTTCTAGGGTCTCAGATGGGAAAGTTCGATGGAGACCCCCAAGTTCGAAACCGAATGAAAACTGTAGAAATTATACTAGTTAAAAAATATGTAAACTACAGAAAGTATTGAGGCTTCACGCAGAGACATCAATAGATTAATAATATGTGTTATGGGCAGCAGGAGGGATACGAAAGAAATCCAGATAGGTATAAAATAGGGAATACAAAATTCGGTGGTTAATCTAGTAGCATCCTTTCAGGTAATCCTTTGAATTACAACGACCTTTGGGAGCATGCCACCATATGAATTTAACAATTTTTAGCCGTTTTTAGCTATTTTTTGAAATTTGAGCAATTTAATGTATTCAAAAAGTGCTGGCCAACGAACTCATTACCTCATTTCAGTAAGCTTGATTTTTTGGCGCAAGAAAGGATTTTTTTAATCTCAATCCCAAGGAGAGTTATCGTCCGGAATGACACATTATATAGCTTTTCCAAATTAAAATAAACATTTTCCAAATAGCTGAAACATTTTCCAAATTGAATGAACATTTTCCAAATAGAATAAAACAATTTCCAAATTGAATGAAACATTTTCCAAATAGATTGAAACATTTTCCAAATGAAAATATAGATTTTCCAAATAGATCCAAATTTCAACGGTGGCGTCCATGGATCGAGTTAGTAGATCCACTGCGAAGGGGCAGGTGGCACTCCTTAGCCATGCAAGGCCTATGGGAGGAGACCCTACAAAAAAATCACTGGTCCTCCAGGTTGGGGGTTAAGCGTGGGTCCGGTAACCCAACCTTTAAAAAGCACCGTTGAAATTTGGATCTATTTGGAAAATCTATACTTTCATTTGGTTTCAATCTATTTGGAAAATGTTTCACCGGTTTGGAAAATGTTTATTTTAATTTGGAAAACCTATATAAACATATATGGGTCATTCTCATATGAAGGTACATTTCGTGTCCTCACTTTTCTCATGTGTCCGATTTCCCTATTTTTTGTAAATCAACTAATATTTTACAAAAATTTGAGGATTTTAACACTTTTAATACATGAAAACACCAGAAAACCTCATGTGCGTTACTGTCCACAGGTATAAGTCGTTGGCTACTTCATTATGTTTGTGTGTTCCAAGCACCCGTCTGAGTTCACGAAACTTTTAGGTTCAAGAACCCGTCGATGGGAACACTATAGTTCACATGACACTCAATGCACTCACCAGAGCCAGCGTCGTCTTAGGTAACTTGAAAACCTCGTCACGGTTATTTATATGAGCGACATCCCCTTATGTACGTTTATTCATTGTTACTTGAAGATTAGAAGAGTCAAAATAAATGTTCTAGGAAGAGCCCCGCTATTCTATTAAGATTCATGACGTAAATAAAGTGCAACGCAAGCGAGGAACTAAAGAGATGTGAAAAACGATAACGCAACAAGCATCAAGCAGGCGAATGACAAAGCAAGTATTTAGCGTGAGGGTTCGCGGTGAAATGAGATTTTTGGAAGGTTCAGAAAGGTTTCCTTCAGTTCGAGTTCTCAACCCTATCCCCGAGCAGGTCTGAAAAGTTCATGAACTCACTGAACTCAGTTCATGAACCCGACACGGTGGGAACACCTTAGTGAGTGTTGAGTTCCTGAACTCAAAACCCATGGAACACAATTCACGTGCACATAAGGTTCGGCGCAGAACCAGTTCCGAAAAGTTCATGAACTCATGGTGCTTGGAACACAGCTATTATGGTGCGTATTTTTAATCCTCCTCATTTGTGTTACTCTAACTACACTAATTACACTCTAATTACTCTAATTTTCATAATATATAGTTAATTTTTTTGATAACTTCAATAATTACTGAAAAAGAGACGTTCACGAACAATCAATTTGAGACACGAGACTCTAGGCCTTGACCAACTAATCTAACTTCTTACAAAGGGATTGACTACTTGATGTCATGTTTTTTTGAGTTGCGAGCGTAGCGAGCATCCAAACCAATAATCTAAGCGGAAAACTGATCTGGTAAAATCTCATGGCGACTGGAGCGCTGGGAATGTCACGCAGTGGGTAGTCGAACTAAAGAGCAAGTCAGGGACTAGAGTCTCGTGTATCAACTTGATTGTGCGCTAACGTCTCGTTTACTGAAAACTACTAGTGTTTTATGTTTGATTTGGTGATCTGGCTTAGCCAGGTTGCATGCAATGGTTAGTTGAAGTTGGTTGGTTTTACCACTCATGTGTGTTACTAACTCTAACTATGTAACACACATGAGCCATCGGTAACAAACATGAGTAATTAATGGATGTTTTCAATACTCTGTCTACCTAATTTTCTTCTGTCTCTTTTTCAAAAATGCGACTTTTCAATGTTAATTATTTTCATTGGTGTTGTTCACAAAGAACGCTTAAGAAATGCCCAGTCAAAGGTATGGCTTTTTTTTAAAAACATGAATTACACCACCTTATCTTAATTATAGAAGGAATAATAGCTTATTGTCAGTATTGATAGGTTTTGAAATAATCAGAATGATTATTACAATAAAAATAATAAAATTTAACACCAGGAAACGGTTTTTGGGCAACATAGATGAGATTTATGGCATGACATAACGCTTTTTGTGAATACATGGCCATAAAACTTCATAGAACAAAATTTAAAATAGCCTTGTTAGCATAAATTTGTTCATTAAATCAACTGGGGAGCTTAGAATCGAATTATCAATTACGGAAACAAACATGAGGTTAGGAGCCCGAAATTTTGCACATTTCATTAATTTACAGAAATAACATTGAATGTACATTGTGCACCTTACCTGAGATAAGGGTGGAACTAGAAAAAAATGCGTCTGGTGTAAAAAATGAGTTTGGTAATTGATCAAACAGCCATCTCTGGAAGCACCCAAATGTAACTTTTGAATGAGAATGACCCATATACACATAAATAAATATATATTCTTATGAAAAAGTTTTCCAGTCCAGGAATCGTTTCAGAATGCCACAAAACGGATTTCAATAAAGAAATTTTTCGAAAATTTTGATTTTAAAATTTTTAGAGCCATTGCAATAGCTTAATTGTTTTTTACGAAAATTCGCCAACTGTAGAAATGATGAATGAATGAAAACATGTTTTTATTTATATATATCAGTTGACAAAATTTTATCACAATAACTTGGAATAGGCTACGGTATGATTACCTTCAGCCAGAGTTCACCCAACTTGGATGTTATAAATTAGAAATTTTAGAGTCTACAGGTTAATTTTACTATAATCATATTACATTATTAATTAATAGCTTCATGTTCATATTCATATTACATTAATAATTATTAGCTTCTAGTTCTATATTATATTATTCTCTGCAGCTATTATTACATTGTTTTGGAGGATTCAATCTTGTTGGTTGTATGTATTGTTTAGTTTGTTTATTCATTATTTATCACTTTCTATCTACCATTTAATATTTTATATATACATACTTTTTTGTTAAATTGGGCTCCAATGCACTAGCACCAATCCAATTATAATTAAATTCTGCTATTAGAATACGACGACACATCCATGCTGCTTTTAAAAATCTACATAAATTACCCCATTTCCCTCCATCCAGCATAGCTATTAGGTCAGATCTGGCAAGGGCAATCGCACCAAGGAATGCTTTCTTGTAACACGACAATATTGGGCATCTGGCCAAGAAGTGCCCCGTGTCTTCTTTCTCGTTCATATTGCATAGTACACAATCCTGTTTTCCATCCAAGGAACATAGTTCATAGGTGGTACAATTCTCCAAGACATTTTAATACACACATCACACTTTCGAGGTCCATTCCAAGCGAGAGGACGTTGATATCGTGCCTTAGGTCTCTATACAGAGCGTGGTACTGTCCTTCTCGGCATTTCTGGCTCAGTTCCAGCTTGGAATCTTTTTTGACAACAGCCACTATGCTTGGGAGTTTTCTGGCCAATGAATCTGCGTAATCCCTGCTAAAACTCCCCTCCCCCCCGTACTTTTCGACGAACGATTCCCAGGTGGACACCCATTCCAATTTCTTGCTGATGGCATATTCGGCCCCAATTCTTGCGTACCGAGTAGGTGGTGATCTCAGCGTCTTGATTATAAAACCCGCGTTCAGTTTTAGCACAGTGGTATAGATTTGATCTAAATTGTTCTCCAGAGAGAGCATATAATTGGGCGTGTTTGAGGGGAGATTAAAGATCTTCTTAATAAAAAATCGGAGCACCCTCTCAACCTGGTCATGCTTTCTGTAACCCCAAATCTGGCAGCCGTAGCACAACACTGCCAGCACCACCACCCTGAAAATACCAAACTTGGTATCCTGCAGGACTTCTTTTGCCAAAAACAATTGTGACCAAACAGAGTTTACGCTCATCTTGACTAGTGCCTCCTTCTCATGGAGATGTTTCTGTAGAGAGGTTGTTTGTGAACCATATACCCAGATATTTGTATTCCTTAGTGACTGAAATTTTTTCTCCACGCCCAATCCATGATTCGAACCTGCTGGGTTTACCATATTTAGAGCGGAATATCACAACGCTGGTCTTCTGTAAATTAACGGTTAAACTGCACTCCTCTACATACTCAGCCACGTTGTTTATCATGCCTTGCAGGGCTACAAGGTTGTATGCAATCAGCACGATATCATCGTCAACATGAGGCAGTTTACGGTACTCGTGCCTAGCTGAACCGACAGCACCAGGCAGGTCATTCAGATGTGCAAATAGGGTGGTAGAAATGATGATTTTTACAGGATTTTACGTTTACGCATTTGCAGAGGCTACCATTGATCTGTCAGCAATGAAATTCATACAGGCCTTAACATTCCGCACGCAGGCGCACAGCCTCTAAAACTCTAATGAAAATGAGCTAAAAATAAGCTAGTATTTCGTCCGTTACAAAGTTAACAGACACACAGACTAACTTATAGATAAACACTAGCCGATGTTCTTTAGGACCGGAAGGTCTAAAACTGTCTAACTAACATGCGTTTGGAATTTCAGAATTTCGAGGACTTCTTATCACCCCCTGAAAATGACCAATCGCTTTAGATGGATTCGGACGTGTAAATATCTTGAGATTACTGAGCTTATTTCATCCAACTGAGCTAAGTAAAAATATAGGTAGGCTTTACCTCTTTCTATTCGTTATTGAAGATTTTCCCCCGCAGCTCCGTGTGAACCAACATCCAATGTGTATAAACTGCATCCTGCCATAACCCAAAGCTTTCCAAATTGTATTCTTAGGCTATGGTGTTCGTGAAAGAAAACTGCAATGAAACGACTGACAAAACTATTTTATTGCTTGAAAAACATACAGCTGAACAGAGTTACCGTTTCGGATCAAAATACGTCCTTGTTTTCCGGTTCATAAATTTATACAGATACAAAATTCGCTTGTTGAGCTCATCCCATTTCGTGGGTCTGACCCTCGGGAAAATACCGTCTCTCCACATTTTCCGCTTCCTAAGTTGGACTTGGAGTTCATTTCCGTTCACTCCTCTCAGCCAAGATGGTACGTTGTATGATATTTTTACTGGATGAAGTTGATCGTCACCTAAAAGGAAAATATCAGCCATAAAACTTCACGAACAAACATTCTCATCATCCTTTTTCAGGACCGTAAAACAAGGATACTTTGCTCCATCAAGGGGGACTTTGCTCCAAAAGTTGATAATCTTTTTGATGATGTCACGCTCGTAAGCGGCCTTTACACTTACATTCTTCCCCCAAGTGCTCGGATCGTGAAGGATGTTGTGCGAGTAAAATTGACCACGTAATCGTGTGGGAAAGATTTGGGAGCCTAAAAAGTGAGGAAGTGTTTCTACTTGATGGTGCGAGGGAAAGAACACAAGTGTTAAGGGGAAGCCCACACACAATCCCCAGAGCATGGAATTGTGACATTCAAGGAAAACTTCCACAGTCGAAAAGGAGAGAGAAAATCGGCCTCATAGCTCATCTGATTGGAGCATTGTAATTAAAGAAGAATATCTACTTTGTAATTAAGGACACGAGTTCGAAATTTGAAGAGGTATAAAATATTTTCGAGCCGTAACAGTATGGTCATCAGACGAACAGGGTAGTGTGAGGGAATACTCGCGGTTGATTTTAGACTTGCAGATAACTTCGAGCCGTGGGACTGTCCTGCTGGCATATACACAATCCCTCACTTCAACCGTTACCTCAACACCACGACTCTTTCCCGCTTGTGGCTCTTTCCAACAGGGAAGCATCCAAATGTAAAGCCCACTACTGAATGACATTTTAGCTGTCCCAATTTTTCTTATGATAACATTATTACGTTCGGGAAGGATTTTATGTTTATGAAACCTTCCTACTGGTTATATTTTATCTGAAACTGAGTGTTCGTGATTAGATATTTTCTCCTAAAATTGTTTGTGGGCATTTCTCTTTTACATTGTATCAATAATGTTCCAACAAAGCGATTCATGTATCAAAATCTTAGATCGTGTAGCTCATTGATGTGCAATTGACAATGAGGTGAAACGATGTCAGTTAAAAGCATAATATGGGGACTTTGCTCCACCCAAAATCAGTCTATGAGTGTGGAACAAAATATCTTCAAATTTCAGGCATGATTTCATTCAGGTGAACTATCCGTTTTATCAGAGTGTTCGGGTTCTCTACCCGAAGAAAAGACGTCGAGTAATTGCTAAAATTATTCCAAGAAATATTAATTGAAGTATGCAAATAGTCCATAAATTGCAAGATAGCGCAGCCGCCAGTAGCGCAGTTCCTTTCTTCAAGATTCCAAGGAAACCATCAAGAAGAAAAAAAAGTATGAACTCTTCTTTTCAAATCCTTTCGCTCTATTGCTCTCTCAGTAGGTCAATAATTCCTATTTCTGGTCATCACCTATAATCAATTAAGTTTCTGAAGCATTTTAGTCCTTACGGATAGTTTGTCTCAATTGATTCTACATGTCAAATGGAGCAAAGTCTTTCGTTCTTCTTTTCAAAATTCATTTCGATTAACACATTAAAGGTCTGGAAAGGTATGCAGACGCTTCTCATAAACATGATAGAACTCAAAAACTAAGAATCCGGCATTAATCACTAAAACTAGCAATAAAAAAAAAAAAAAGAAAAAAGATACCAATAGGTAATGAAGGTTGGTGTTAACTAATTTATAACAAATCACGTCAATAATATTGAAAAGGCTCTTAAAATGAAGGGCAATTACGATTTGCCGATTGCGTAGGAAACCTCTTACCAGACCCAAATGAACTGCTTTTATGAAGACCACCTGATCTTTTTCGAATTTCAACACCTAAATAAGTAAATGAAGACTTTCAACTCATTTAAGTCATTGGGATCATGGCCAATTCAAAGGTCCTTTTAACTTTGTAGCGTCGAAGCCAGCGTTTTTGCTTAATGGGGCTCTGAACACGAGAAGCTCGAGGTAGAGCACGGCATGTAAACAAAGACCTTACCGATTTGCTCTCTTATTGCCGTAGACTGCAGTCGTGATGGACACAAAGTTATTTGTGTGTTTTATTTGCGACTTTATTATAATAATTTATTTATTAATAATATAACTAATTTTTGAGCACAGTGGATGAGGTTGATTGTGTGGGGAACAAATTACAGAGAAAAGAGGGGTGATGCAAGGTACCAACAAAGGAAAAGTCATGTCAACCACCATGTTACTAAGGTCCTCAGCCCCCTAGCGCTCCTAGCGGCGGACGTTGCTAGTTCGAATCCCCATTGTATTGACTCCTGCAGTTAACCTTTTAGCTGCTGCACCCGGCTGAGCCAGCTGGTGCCGGCTATACTGCATGCTTCTACGCTCATTCAGGTTCTCTGTGCTAAATACTTTTTTACGAGCAACATCAATCTGGATGATTGATCATTGATGTTGCAGGCCAGAACCCCACTTCAATTGTCCATGAAATTGTGAAAAATATTTGGTTCAGAATTATTCCATGTATAGTCCCTTACTTGTTCGGCTTTTGGTTCCTCTTCGTCATCAGAATCTCTGCTGGAATCATTGGGAAACAGGTAACTCAACAGGGAACATCGAAAGGGAACCATTTGCGGTAGAACCATTAGAAAACAAATCACGAAATAATTCATCTTCGTCATCACTATTTTCAAGAAAATTCAATAGTTCCTGTTCAGTGTAAAGACAGTGCAACATCATGAGTTCACTTTTTTTTTGAATGCCAGGGAAATCAAAACAAACCAAACTGTTATCTAGCAGATAAGATGGCAACGATCGTCTGTAAACATCATTGGATCCAAGCAGTGCTGCTCCCTGTAGGGCTGCTGGTGAAATAAAGACTTATAAACGCAACCGGCAGGTCGAGGGAGCGAGCACGCTCAATATATTCGTGCATAGCACACCAAAGCAGTCTCGAGTAGCCCGAGTATTCTCGGGAATAGCATGGCATGTAAGACACTTCCACCCCGAATACAGTCAGGCATCGAAAAGGTTAAAGCCTGCCTTTTTGCGTAATGAACAGAAATTGGTATTTTTCCGTTATCCCCCCCCCCCCCCCCCCCATCTGCTTCACGACTTTTGCGACTGTTTCACGCCTACCCGATGTCCTTCTTCCGAGGCATTCCTTCTTACTTAGATTACATATTTACGTAGAATTTGTGACAATTTCAAGATGTGGAAAGAAATTATATTATTTAAAAATAAGAAGGGAAAAAAGAATTACCGTGTTTTCAGAAGTTGCCGATGTCGGTGAGGATTTTTTGAAACAAATTGGCGTGGATATGGTTTGATTGCCTCCACATGAATTCGCACAAATAGGTAGGTATCAAGTAACGACCTGCCTTAGCAATTACTATATCCGTCCCTTATCGCCTGACCTTTGTGAAGAGATTAGTTAGTAAACCAACCGGTTCATCAGGAAGACACCATAAGGCGCAGCGCCCGTGATCAATGACGTTACCATCTTGTTTTTCCAAGAATTCACCAATGCCTCTTTACTCCCTCAAACTGAGCGAACATTAATTAAAATGCGAAAAGGGATCATTACCGGTGCCTAGGAACATCGGGCGTGCGTGAAACAGTCGCGAAAGTCGTGAAACAGACTGGGGGGGGGGGGGGGGGGATAACGGAAAATTACCCAGATATTCTAGTGGTGTACCATTTGTTGTGGCTTGCGGAAAATAGTTTCAAAAAAGACCCATTATGAATGTAACATATCAATGGATATTATTCTCCATAATGTCCATTTTCATATCAGTTTCAGTACCACCCTAATGGAAAGTGGAATGGTTCTTCCAGCTCCCTTATCCGCCCACCTTCTGTATTTCAGCCCAAAACTGTCCGACACCGAGAAATACGGGTAGTAATCGGATTTTTATTAACAGAACGGTTTTCAGGTTGCTCTCGCTATGATCTTAGGTTCATTAGAAAAGAGAAATCAAAGTTATAAAACTTGAACCTTCCAAATAATTCACAGACTTTTCAACCATTCTTCCTTTCCTGATGTACCTCAATATTTTCAAGCAGACCTTTAGTGATGTGGAGGTCTTTACACCTCAGTGAAAGAAGGTTACACATGCTTGGCGCACACCAGGGACATTATACCAATATTCGGCTCTTTTAGACTTCCCATTCAATTATTAAGCTTTAATTATAAAGCTATTTGGTAATCATTGTAAGTAGTTGGGGACTGAGTGGAAGAGATTCTGATATGATAAGATTGATTTATTTAGTAGAAGCGACATATGTACATCTTTCTGCACCTTCCCAATATTTTTAAGGAGGTCCTTTAGGCGGGCAGTATCCCAGCGTAGAACTGTAATGATTCGGAGCTATCTAAGCCTCAGTGAAACAAGCGCCATGGCTCTGGACATGCCAATCAGCTGTTTCGATTGGTGCATACCCGGGACATTGTACCAATATTCGGCTCTTTTAGACTTCCCATTTGTTCAACTACTGAGTTAAAAAGCTATTGGTAATCATGGTTAGAAGTTAGGGACTGTGTGGAAGAGATTCTGAGATGATAAGATTGATGCAAGTAGTAGAGGCGACATATATGTATGTACATCTTTCTACACCTTCCCAATGTTTTTAAGGTGGTCCTTTAGCGGGCAGTATCCCTAGAGCAGAACTGTAATGATTCAGAGGTCTCTACGCCTTAGTGAAAGAAGTGATATAGCTTTGCACATGCCAATCAGACATTCCGATTAGCGCATGCCAGTGATATTATAACAATATATGACTATTTTAGTCTTCCCATTTGTTTATTTGCTAAATAATGAAGCTATTAGTAATTTCGGGTAGAAGTTTGGGTCTGTGTGGAAGAGATTCCGATGTGATAAGATTGACGGATGTAGCAGAGGCGACATACATTGTAACAGTAATTCCCAATGTTTTTCAAGTTCTACTTAAGTGGACACTATCCCATGAGCAGACCTGCTCATACAATTACGGAGGTATCTGCACCTCAGTGAAAGGTAACTCAGCCGTCTTCACTTCAGCAGTAGAGGAAAAGAAGAGGAAGTATGTAGAGGCTTGTGAGCAGTGTAACACTTCCTTTACACCCTTAGTGTGTTCGGTAGATGGCCATACCACTCCACAGATGACAGCATTTACGAAAGTGCTAGCCAAGTGCTTGGGGGATAAGTGGTCATCACCAGGTATTCTACGTGTCAGAATAGACTTTGCCATTCTGCTGGCATCAATTCTGCTGTGCATGCATGGGGCACAGAAAAAGTGGAGGAGCTCAGAAGAACTTCAAGGTGTAGGAGACAGTGCACTTCTAATAGCACAGGACTAAAACAAAATGATATATTGTGGAAGCTCAACAACCTCAAAATTTTCAAAATTACCCACCTCTCTCCCTCAACCTGATGGCGTGTTTCTGAATTCATTGTTGAATAAATATAAATAAGCCATTTTGATTGACACATGCAAGAGACAATATGCTAGTATTCGGCTCTTTTACAACCTACGTTCTCATTTATGCAATTGGTGAGTTATAAAATTATATTTCCAATAAAACTGAAAACTTACCAAGAATATCAATGTAGTCATTTTGTCCAAAGAGAGCTTTCTTCTCTGACCAGGGGTTTTTCGGGCAGTAGACAGGCATGGGGAGAACTGCGCCATCAACGTGTGGCAACGTGCCCTTCTGCAAGAGTTTGTCCTCGTAACCAAAATCTCTGACGTACTTCTCCTTTTCCGAGTGATACCTTCCCAGGTAACTTTGCGTGAAGAAGGTCCTGGATATGACTCTGTTCATTTTCGAATAGGGCCTGCAATGAAGATGAATCATTTACTAGAATGTCTCAGAACTTGTGTGTTACCAAAACATCATGAAATTAGTTAGATTGCGAATAAAAGAAACAGAACTATCCGTTTGTTCAACCGATGTGATTAAAGTATCTACAGAGATATGTAAAGATACATATCTAAATAAATTTTTTTTTTTTTTCAAGATTTGTGCATGAATCCATTGGGTAGGCTGCCCTTTATTCCATGGTTAGGGGGTGTGAGGGGATGTGCAGATAGTTAGGCACGTTTTCTCATCAGTTTATTTTCCCTCCAAGAGCTTTTGCCAATATAGGCCTCATCAGGGAGCTAAAAGGTATTAAGAGACAACAGACTACTTTTGGTGTTAAGTTCTACCATATCTGGTTATAAGTTAGGATATAGGTACCTAGTCATTATTATTTATAAGTGTTTATTATCATTTATTCATTACTTTTCTTTATTTCATCTGATCATATCCTACCTACTGAACGCATCCAATAAAACAATGCCAAACAATTGTAGGGAGCTATTTATATAAATGTCTGTCATATTGGATGTGAGGAGAAGAACACGTGACATACTACATACAAAGGATACAAAGAATTAAGTGTAGTTATAATTAGTTATTAAGTTGGTACAATGTTTGGGACTGGTTAACTTACTATTATTATGTAGTTGGACAGTATGGCATTTATACATGTTTTGTTGCAGATTGTTTGGTAGCATCAGTTATCAGTACCTTGTAATGAAATATGTAATATGTATCCATATCTAAAACTTATAAATAATAATGACTAGGTACCTATATCCTAACTTATAACCGGGTCGTTTAAAAAAAAAAAAAAAATGTCCGTTTTCTCATTTCTGAGGTGGTGTAGCAGTCAAAATTAAATCTTGATCTTTTTAGCCACCGAGTTGCTCCAGATATACTTGAAGATGTCTAAAATAAGGTTCTATGTAAAAGTCACGAGTTTTTTCACTTCTAAATATATTTTTTTTTTCAATTTGAAAAAAAAAAAAAATCACAATTTTTTGGTCACTGTAGTTACGGTGCAATTTTTTTTTAAAATATGGATTACGGGAGGCAGACTCATTTTTCTGAATGAGTACACTTCTCAGAGATAATAATTACATAAAAATTTGTTGAAATTGTTGGCATAGATTGTCATGGAAATTTTATTTTTGTGGTTTTTGTCACAGGAGTTACGTTGGTAATGGTTATTTATTTATTTTTTCATGTTGAACTGTTTCTTCAAGCAATCTGGTTCTGGAATTTCCTTCAATATGTCTAAAACTCCAAACGTCGATAGCACATATGTTTAGAAAAAATTAAATTCAGGCGAAAAAAGTGTTATTGAACACTACAGCTGCGTGGGACACTTAGTGAGGGAAATAGGTAGAACATGTTCGAAACACTCAAGCCAGGCAATTAAACTGGATAAAATTTTATTCAGGGCTAATTACAATAAAGTTCATTAATAAAACTGTCTCAATTAACAATTCAATTACTTAGCAACTTATTTTAATTGTTTCATGAAGTCTTGAAAACCAAACCAATGTCCCAAAGTTGGACTATTATAGTTGTAGCTCCACCAACACGAAGGTTCCACATTTAATTGCTGAGGCATCCACTAATTCCATAGGAGGGATGTAATCAGGAATGTCATCCAAGTCACAGCTGTGAATTTCTGCTGAATTTCCAAGTCACTGAGAGCATGGGTGGACCGAGTACTCCAATATCAGGTTCAAGCCCATTCACATGTTCATCAAACGTACGATGTGCCAAACACAAAACCAAGAAAAGCCTCACTGGACAATTTACAATCCACTTCTACACCCTCACCACCAAACCATCCGAGAACTGTCAAAATGTTCGTCCATCGTAACATTGAATCAGGTGACAACAGTGACTGATCTTCTGAAAGTATTCTGAGGATAAATCTACAGCATCCTTGCCCGATCTGTGGAGGACGCCATGGAGCCAGAAAGTACTGGTGTTTTCTCCGGATGAGTACAGTGCAACATTGGCACAGCACTCAGTTATTTGAACTGTGCATGAACTGCCTGGTATCACACCCTGCAAAACAGAAAAAAATTAGTCGGTCACCATAGTTATCATAACTATCTGGACATTTCGACTTCGAACAAGGCTACACTACTCCAATCTCATAAAAAAACGATTGGTTAACATGTGCAAAAATATAGATTATTTAGGCGTATAAATTAATCAATAAATGATGTTTACAAACTAACGTTTCCCTAGAGAATTCATAGTAACTATGGGGACCTTGAATTAAACCACTTACCATTGTGATGAAGGTGAAAAATCCTTGGACACCAAAGATGCTGCAGAGCACGTGGCACTCAACTAAGGGCGTTAGGGGAACGTCACACGCACTTGCTAGACCCTCCAATTCCCCTCCAAATATTCTCCAGCCGCCACCCCTCGCGTGACTATTGGGACACAACTATTGTGACCAAAGTCCTGGGACAAGGTGCTTTTTCTTCTAGCTGCCCTCTACTCTTCAGAATTCTAAAAACCTTGCTAAGTCATTATCTATAGATTAATGTCTGATAGAAATTTTCTTCAGATCTAAAAAAACATTTTCTAGTCAAAAGTTACAAACCTTAGTAACTATCGTAAGTACCACTGGGACATAACTATTTGGACTTTTAACACAGAATGTGTTTTAGCCATGGACTAACTAGCCGAAAATGGAACGCGGGATGGTAACGAAATGTGTGACGGATGATTTTCACGTACAACCGAGTCGTTGCTAGGGAAATGGTACTTCGTCGTCTTTCATCCCACAAAATTCGTTGACCATTCGTTCGAAAGCTCTCGATTTATCCAACAATATTATGTTAACTACTGCGAAGTGCGTGTCCAACAAACTGAGTTATGAGCATGGTTATATAAATAATTGTTTACACACAGGTGATCATTCTCAATAATTGATATTGTGAACATGATTGCAACCGCTTGTTAATTTCTGATGATTTCATTGAGCTTGTGTTTCGATGATTTGATTCATAGCAGGTGATCTGAGTATTACGAAAACGGTTTGATTTGTGAAGCGGAGGTTAAATAATTTGAATAGGTAATTTCTATACTTTACACTCTAGGAAGCTGTAATTTCGTTTGTAGCCTCTTTAGGACATTTACTTGACGATGCTCAGGGTCCGGATCAGATGTGTGGCTCTTAAAGCTAATTTCTATGCTTTACACTCTAGGAAGCTGTAATTTCGTATGTAGCCTCTTTAGGACATTTACTTGACGATGCTCAGGGTCCGGATCAGATGTGTGGCTCTTAAAGCTAATTTCTATGCTATACACTCTAGGAAGCTGTAATTTCGTATGTAGCCTCTTTAGGACATTTACTTGAAAAATCGCTCTTGATTTATTACGAATTTATTTCGTATTTTTTTTCGTAGTTTCATACTATAACTATATAAATTGATGTTATAAATGAATATTAAACAATGACGCTTGTTTGGTTGTCACTTGGTTGCGCGACAACGCAAACACATTCTGTGTTTCAATAATTTCGTCCGAAGTATGTAAATAGAGGTAACCGGGGGTCCAGGGGGCTTGACCCCTGGCGAGGCGCGGAGCGCCGAGTTTTTTAAACTGTTGATATTAACAAACCTATTAACTGTTTGAAAAACGTCATGTTTGATAGTTGGTTTTACAAAGGATAACCTAAAGAACATTTTGATTCATACCCATTGCTATAAGTTGAAAAATGGCTCCAGAATCATGTTTCAAATCTTTGGGACACAGTAAATTGAGAAAACGGACATTTTTTTTGAAAACGACCCAACCAGATACGATAGAACTCAACTCCTAAAGTAGCCTGTTGTCTCTTAATACCTTTTAACTCCCCGGTGAGGCCTATATTGGCGAAAGCGCTCGGAGGGAAAATAAACTGATGAGAAAACGTGCCTAACTATCCACTCATCCCCGCACACCCCCTAACCATGGATTTGTGCATGTAGGTATTGTTCTAGAGAAGTACAGTTTTCATTTTATAGGAACTAAATCACTTATGACGAAGTTGTGGGAACCTGTTTCAATGAAGAAACCGGAAGTTAATGAAAAATGTTGTCAATTCCAAGAAATGTAGTGTTACAAACAATAGCTTTGTTATTTTAATTAAGTAAAAGGGTATATAATTAGTGAATAATTTATTGCTTGTTACTAATGATAACCTAACCGTTGAATCCAATCAAATAGTATAACTCTATGTTTCGTGGAAATAGACGAAGTAATCATTAGTTTTTGCTTATTCTAGCCATTTTTGTCTATATCTCCAGTCACTGGGATGGGTTTTGAGTGTCATTTTGGTCCCGACTTTCTATGTTTCATTAGTATAATATACACATTCATTTCATTGTAGAATACCAATATCAAAACAACAAAATATAAAATCATACTAGAGAAAATATAATAACAATGACGAATAACCAAAGTAGAACACACTTTCAATATAAAAATGTGAATAGCGGATATGAATAAAATATTCCACATGGCCGAATCAATGAATTTTGTATAAAGCCAATAAGTTAAAAATGTAAACCAAGATTGTTCAGTTCTTGTAAGTGGCATGCACGAACTTTCACCTCCTTAAATGTGCATAATGTGTACTTGAAATGAACATGAACCGGAGACTAGCATGAACTGAGCTAAACATGACCTCAGGCAGTGGCAGTTTGCACTGTACTGTTACGCTTTAGTATGTACTGTATAAAGCCAATTGGTTAAAAATGTAAACCAAGATGTTCAGATCTTGTATGTGGCTTGCACGAACGTTCACCTCCCTAAATGTGCATAATGTGTACTTGAACTGAACATAAACCGGAGGCTAGCATGGACTGAGCTAAACATGACCTCGGGCAGTGGCAGTTTGCACTGTACTGTTACGCTTTAGTATGTACTGTATAAAGCCAATTGGTTAAAAATGTAAACCAACATGTTCAGTTCTTGTATGTGGCTTGCACAAACTTTCACCTCCCTAAATGTGCATAATGTGTACTTGAACTGAACATGAACCGGAGACTAGCATGAACTGAGCTATGACCTTAGGCAGTGACAGTACTGTTATGCTTTACTGTCCATGCAATTCCTTGAACCGTCCTGTGCTTTCCACGAAGAATCGTGCATAAAGGAACTGAACATGTTTGATGTTTGCGGTACATATTGATGGGGTTCCTACAGCACTGGAGCCGCTTGTACGAGCTTTAGAGGCCAGTAGGTTTTATGTTGAGTGCACCACAAAACCTCAAGGAAGATACGCCTACCAATTTTTTAAAACTGACTTCCACCCACAAAGTCTTTACATACCTACATATTTTACATAAAGTATTGATTTGGGGTGTTTTTTATTGTTGAGAAGTGAGCGTCCCACACACAGAAGACTAAAATATATAATCATTACCTACCTGTCTATACTCCCCAACCCACTGAACTAGTAACCAATATTTCACCAGAAAGGATAGAGTAGAAACAAGCGAGGTAGAAGCGCATACCTAACAACTAAAAACGGTAATACCTACCAACTAGGGTAATAAGGAAGTGTAATGGAATAACACCCGTCAAGCGCTCAATTCTTTTCTAAACTCCCTTCTCTTAGTAATAAGCGAATATCAAAGAACCGAACTTGCAATATGTTGAACATAATCTGAATCTGTGAAGGCACAAGATGTGCAGGATCGAAATGTCAGCCTGAACCAAAGGAGTAAACTCTAGCTTTGTTCAAACTGCATATGCAGAACACATTCAGAGCCAGGAAAATAGCAGCTGCAGCTTCTCACGATTTAGAGCACAGCATGAAAGCTTAGTGGATACTTGAAAAAACAATCTAGGGTATATCTATCGCAAAAAGCTGGATAAAGGCCGGGACACACATATCCGCGCTGTGTCCGCACCGCACCCTCTCCGCAACACGTCCGAGTGTCGGAGACGGAGGTGGGAGGCCACACGGTTCCGAGTGTTGGCCGTGCATACAGAGGTCTATCACGATTCGGTTTGCACTCTAAGACACTGGTCATGTTCAGACGCCTTTCAAATAGTGAGTTGGAATGATAGCACTCACAGTGGGGAATAACACGAAGATTGGAGACAAAATCGTGGGTTCACAAGCCAAAGTAGAATGTGGGTTCACAATACATGGAAGAAAAGAAGTGTCGAAGGGGAATTTTTCTCGCTGCTACCTCATCTGAAGTGCGATGAGACGAAGTTTTATGAATATTTTAGAATGTCGATGTACACATTCAACCAACTGGAACGAAAATTACAGAAGTTGAGGAAACAAGACACATTTTGGACACGTTCTTTATATTCATTGTTCCTGTATTTTTCGTTCAACCGGTCGTAGAGCACTGGAACCTTTCGAATTTCTTCACTTAATAATTCAGGATCCATTGTCGAAGTCACCGCACCGCGTCCGTGTAAAACTAAACCTAGTCTAACACGGTGCGGACGCGGAGGGGTGACGGTGCGGATAGGTGAGGACTTCCTGGTAAACTCCCTTCTTATAACTTCTTCGGATATGTGAGTCCCGGCCTTAAATATTGCCGACTGCTTATAAAGCCGGCGTTAGTAGCATTTTGCAGTGCCCCAGCTTGAAATCTACGATTAGGTAAATCAGCTCCCATTTCCCTCTGTGAGGTAAATATACATCATAGTGGATTCATCTCTGTAGAAATACAACTAACGGTGCAAGTAAACCGATGGATTTTGGGTAACAAGAGCCGATCCGCTAAATCTACTGAACGCTAGATCCGCTAAACTAACTTTTGCGACTATTAGGAGGGTAAGATCTAAATTGTTTCTATTTTGGATTCTATGTATGTATCTACTAACATAAATATGATATCTATAAGTACTTACCTACTTAAGACTAAGTAATTATGGAATATCTACAGGTAAACGTGTAGAACCTCAATACAGTGAAGCAGACACAAATCTAAGGGTATCCATTCACCGCATTCGCTGATCGTTTCAACTTCTTCTCAAAAGGTATTTTCGTCCAAGACTCAACTTCAACTTGATTCATTCATCTAATGATTGAATCGCAAAACGTAATAAAAGGAACGATTTCAAGTGAACAAAACTGCGGACAACGAGGAGCGAAAATAACAAAACTGAGAAATGGAACCCCCTTATCTGATACTAATGATAAGAGATATGATTGGCCTTTTCCACAGTTCTACTGATAGCTCAGTGGATGCTAACCAAGGGGCTAGGAGATGCCAAACCGCAAGACTCTCCTGTGATGCTGGTACTGTATATCTGACGCCTCGTAATTCAAACTAGCTTGATGAGAATAAAATAAACGTTACCAATTTATTATTACATAGACTTTTTTCTTTTTTTTTTTTTAATTAAGGTTTAAGCCGCATCTCAACCAGGAGGGTCATTAGCGGCATTGAACAAGGTGTCCAAAGGGACACTGGGAGTCGCATGATTCTAAGGGGAGCCATGCTGCCATCCTTGACCAAAAAGGAGCGCTATCATGGACTCCACTGGCTACTCGGAGGGGGGAAAAAGAGGGGTACAGTGATGAGCACTGTTTAGCCCTCAAAGTGGTTGAAAAAAACCCAAAAAATAAAATATTACAAGTAAGACTAGATGTAAAATAGGCTAATAACTATATACATGCTACTATATACAATCAGCAAAGTGAAATAAAACTACGACTAGATGTACCTATATAAATATATCACAGATCAGATATCACAGTTCGTAGTAGAGCTCAGCGGCTCTCAGGTAAGAGAACAGAGATCGACCTTGTCTGGTCCCGAGTCCAGCATCAGCCACCTTAGTGGGGGTATGTATCATAAAGACTTATTATTATCATTAATGAACCTTTGTAATCGATCAAGAAAACTAGGGGCTCTGCCTCTTGACCCCGACAAGGGGCTTCGCCCACCCAGTTGTTTTCCGCTTTGAGTCTGAGGCTAAAATGCTAAAACATGGAACATGCTTTCTTTCAGCTAATTCGGGGTCGCATTTTTAGCGAATTTTCGTAGAAAATGAACATTGCAATGGCTCCAAAAATTTTCTTCATTGAAATCCGTTTTGAGACATTCTGGAACGAATCCTATAGTTTTAAAGTTTTTTCATATATCCTACATGTGTGTGTGTGTGTGTGTGTGTGTGTGTGTGTGTGTGTGTGTGTGTGTGTGTGTGTGTGTGTGTGTGTACTGTCTGTGTGTGGGAGTAGTCCGTGGTATCACCACCCGCGTCCTGAGGGGTTCTTACTTGAACTGGTGGTCGTTTTATAGGGGCACTTCCTTTCATCCCATTCTTCCTCCTCGTCCTGAAACTTCCCTTATCCCTAGAGCCGGCGTCGGGTAAACCTGGGCGTCCTCCCCACTTTTTAATTTTTTTTGTTTATTTTTCAATTACATGGTGTGCCCCCTCCGCCTTTGAGGGGAGTTTTGTAAAAAAAAAAAAAAAAAAAAAAAAAAAAAAAAAAAAAAAAAAAAAAAAAAAAAAAAAAAAAAAAAAAAAAAAAAAGTGTGTGTGTGGGCGTGTGTGTGTCCTTCCCGACAATAACCCTCCTTAGGATTAAGATAAAAATTTCGTTCTTGCGCCAAAAAAATCTAACTTTCCAAATGAAAGGATGAGTTCGTTGGCCAGCATTTATTGAGCACATTAAATTGGTCAAATTTCAAAAAATGTGCTAAACAAATCTAAAAAAAAAAACAGTTTCAGTCATGCAGCATGATCGTATGAGCGAATTTTCGTAAATTATCGCGCTATGTTATGTTACATTGATTTGAAAATTAAACACATTCAGTGAAAAGAAATTGTTAACTACCAAGTTTATGGCACAAAACTCTTTCTAAATAATAATCTGCTATTCAAAAGTGGATTTTGGAGTTTTCACTTTTTGTTCCCCAACTATGCACCAAATTTGAGCGGGATTGGACGACTAGGACGTAAAATAAATGATGCTTAAAAAAATTTACGTTTGCGCATGCGCAAAATGGAGTAATGATTTGAGAAATATGGAATAAGTATTGGACCATTTACAGCCTAACCCGCACATTCCCTGAAAATTGCATTAAAATCAGATGAAAATTGTTGAGATTAGGCTCGTTTAAAAAGGAATACATATTTGTATTGCTTAAATCAACCTCTTCCACCTACCCTCCAAATTTGAGCGAGATCGGATAACGGGGGCGTGAGAAAATGATGGTTGATGGAATTTAGTTTGCGCAAGCGCTTAGTGGAGTATTGATTTGGGAACAACGAAACTCTTAGGGGACCATTTTTACCCTATCCCACACAAACCATGGAAATTTCATGACAATCGGTCGGTCGAATATTATGGAAATTAAGCTTATTACAAGGATTTGCGAACATTCACAGATACACACAGACACACAGACAGGCAGACAGACACAGAACCAAAGTGGTTCAGAATAGTCTAAAACGTAAAATGCGAGTGGAAATTTTACAACTGTAAAAAAACAACAGCCATTTTATTTTAGTGGAGACCCCAAATTTTATATCTCTCGAAAGTGCAAATAATGCTTCCGCTAACTATAGGTAGATTTGGGAGCAATTTAAGAGATGAAATTTAGCATTTAGGTGCCAATACTTCACTAGTAGGTACATCGCACGGACAATAGTTAATAAACTCAATTTTGCAACGTTGATAAAAATTGATGCTTCTAGGACCATCTAAACCCCAAATGTGATTTTTAACACGAGTTTCATATAGTTTGGTCTAGTATTTTTGGAGAAAAATCGCGGTCGGCGGACGGACGGATTTTTTTTCTTTTTTTTCGATTTTTGGATTCTACGCATCTTGAAACGTAAAACGTTTTTTATTCGGACAGTTCAGATTACAACAAGCTTTATAAAAAAGGCCTTCTGTCGTTGAATTTAAGGACAGACGGCCTTTTTTTAATTTATTTTTTTTATTATGGTTTAAGACGTATCATGACCAGAAGGGTCATTCCAGGGTCCCTTTGTACACCTTGTTGTCCAAAGGGGCACTGGAAGTTGCACGATTCTAAGAGGAGCCATGCTGCCATCCTTGAGCACCATCATGGACTCCACTGCCAACTCGGAGGGGGAAAAAATGAGGGGTACAGTGATGACCACAGTTTAGTCACTGTGTGGCGGGCGGTGGGTGGAGCGAACACCACATTCAGAGGTTGATGGAACCGGTTGCTGCGGCCACATTTTGCACGGTGCCCTATGTACGGCACCCGGCTCGTTCAAAATCGAGTTTTACTTTCGGCACCCCGTTACGTCGGGCACCTGCGTCGCGTTGAACACCTTAATCTGCCTTCCCACTTTTACTGACTGTCCCCACTGTCTGTGGATGTGTGGTTAAAAATTTTGTGTTTTGTGTCCTTCCAAGGGGAAGTCGTCAAATGATGATACTAAAAAGTATGAAAATAACCTAATTTCAGTGTTTTTTGGTTGGTAAAACGAAATTGTTTGTGGAAAAAACAAACATCGTGGCCGTTCCTCGAGGGAACTTGGAAACTGCCAGACCAGGAGACTGTCCGAATTTCTGCCCCAAAACCGATTCGGGGAGTTCAAGGAGTTCACGTAAATGTCTCCGAAAGTAGGGCCAGGAAACTGTCGGAAAACAGAAAGCTGCAGAACTTTTCGAAAATATTCCGACAGAATGGAAAATCCCGTTTCGACTACGAAAACTGTCCGAATGTCTGCTCAGGGCAATGAACTCCGAATAGGTCCTTTCTAATCCAGTCTCATTCTAATCCGAGTCACATCCTAATCCGTCTTTGTAAAGCGTCTTCTTCCATTATTAGAGGGAAGCCTATGTATGGCCATTCTCTTATTGAGTCACATTCTAATCCGTTATTATAAAGGCAACCACTGCGTCTTGCGTTCATTAGGGGGAAGCCTTTATATGGCCATTTTTGCACCATAATAATTCATTCGAAAAGTTTCATTCCTGAGAGTAAGATATTCGTTTTCCCATCTCTGTGACGTGTTTCTGTCCGTTCAACATGGTTTTTGTAATGCAGGGCCAACGAGCCAACTCACTTCTTTACGTTGACGAGTGCAATAATTTCCTATATATTAGAGATAAAAAGAAAAACTCAGTGTGGTACATGAGATGTTCGCATACGTCATGTCCTGGAACAGCAAAGATGACCGACATGCCGTACATTTTGTAAATAGACTTTTAAACTGTAGCGTGTATAAATGAAACTTGTCATATATATACCTGAAACTTGTAGATACAATTATACTTACAATATATACATACAATTTGAAAATAAAGCTCGTAGGCATATAAAGATGTTGTAGATTTTTTTTCGTTTCACTTTCCTTTCTATAGTTTTTAACGGTGTTTTCCGAGCATATAATGGTATTTGCTCTCGAGCATAAAACAGATGTTTTTCAAGCATATCTGGAGATTTTATCGAGCATATCGATCCGAGCCCTAGTCATAATATATATAATTTGAGGTATTTTTATTTCCCACTGGGGCCTAGATAATGCATATAATGCCTTCTGTTGTCTGGCAGTGAACTTGGGAGTTCCTCAGGAGCTAATTACTTACGTTCGTATTTCTTTGATAAGGCCCAAGGTGGAACCTGGTAAAGGGATTTACGACCCTACTTTCGGACAGTTTCAGTTCGTACAGATTCGGACAGTTCGCAATCTGTGTTTCAAGTTTTCTGGCAGAATCCTCGTTCCACCTTTTCGGGGAGTTTGGAGAAACAGGTTTTCCGGGAGTTTTGAAACGAAACCCCGATCTCCCCGAATTTCCAGGATGGGCGTTCCGGACAGTTTCCTGGTCTGGCAGTTTCCCCCCGACCTTCCTCGAGCCCCCCCGCAACGCACACGTCACCTGTCACGTTCATCACTTGAGCAAAACTGCTGAACTCAAATTGATAAGAACGGCTGTTGCGTTTTCATGATTCCCGGGTGCCGAAGGTTCATTCCCCATCTTATTTCAGTTTTCATCTCTGCTGGATGCCCAGAGTAAACAGAGCGGAGGCGCTCTCCACGTTCGCCTCTCATTTCCGAAGGCCTGGGTGCCGAATGTAGGCCTTCCATTTTGCAAGGGACTGTCACGGGCCCGGTTTTATTTTTACCGTAGGGTCCACGTAGGTATGCCAACCTTAACACAAAAAACCCCATTCACCCTCCAAGAGGCTTGTAACCTTATCTTCTGATAACCCTCGTACATAGCCACCATAACCAGCAGATTAGGCTCCGAGCCTAATACCTTCCTTATTATACCTACGAAAATGAAAATGAAAACGGTATTTTCTATTAGTGTATCTTCATTCTAGCTACTGTCGTATTTAAAACCACGGGCTTTCCTGCTAGTATGCAAATATTTGTTTCCCCAACGTTTAGCCATTTATCTGAGATTCGATTTCTCGCGACCAACATAGATGTAGAATTTATTAACTGCGATGAAAACTCGATGCGATGAAACCAATATTATAGTCTCCATTATGCTGTAGATTACGAAACTCACGCAGATGACTGAGCATTTCGTTCGTCGGGGGTCAGTCGTCCGTTTGAACAACCGATTTGACCGAATCAGGAAAACAATGTGATAACTCAGAATCGGCAGAGCGAATACGTCCTCAGAGGTACCAAATGAACAGAAACGAAATTCATTTGCATTACATTATGCAACGATAATGAAAATATTGAAACGTCGTCCAAAGCTCATTCTACATTATGTGGTTGAACAATAACTGGTACCTCCATTCCACTAAAAATTGAAGTTTTAATCATGCAGAATTACCTTATTAGGTTAAAATTAAAATTGTAGCGTGGATTTCGCTTTTACCACGATCTAAAAGCGAAAAATGTTTCAAAATTTTGTCAAAAAATTTGGTTTCACAAAATATTGTTACGAAAAAACGAGACTGAAGTAGCGGCGGATCTAATTTCTTTGCTGTTCAACATTGAAGCTATAATTTGAATTGGAGAACCCTTGGGGCGTGTAGAAACGAATCATGAAGTTTAGAGCCCATCAGATCAGCTGAAAATTTAAGCCTCTTGGGAAATGTAGAAATCTCTATATATTGTAGGAGACCACAGTCACTTATGTTGGGATTGGTGCTAAGAAGCAACATTTGTATACAATTATCGATTTGGTTGTCAATAAAAAGTTAATGTGGGCATCCATCCGGTATTGCGGAAATGCGTCTGGGGTTGGAAGTAGTGGAGGGGAGTGTGGAATTGCGGCAGGCCGTTCATAACCATCCGGTTGTGTTATCATTGCTGTAGTGGATTTATATACATTTGGCTAGGAGTCGGAATACCTAGCGGAATGTTGCGAGCCGAGTTATTGAGATGGTTATGCGGGCTTGACCCTTTAAAGTGTTCGGGCGAGAGGTACGAGAAAGTACCGTTGTTTTCTCGAGTGTCGTTATATTTCGCTTGGTACGAAATATATGAATCTTGTAACGAGTCTGTGACAGGTCGAACTTCACTGCGTGAGTCTAAACGTGACTCTCTCGCTGGTGAATATTGGTATTCTGGCTCTAATCGAGAGTTCTCATTATAATATGAGGTAGTTTTTTTGGGGTACTGAAAAGTACCTTTATTTCCGTACAGGTCATGCACTTGTTGAGGCTGATAGGCACTCGCGTCAGTCGCATACCCGATGGGTAGCTGTGGAGGAATTTCTGTTTTAGCAGTGAAATCTCCGTAGTTTCCCCTTGGAGGGGTCTGAATATGTTCGACAGTGTATTTGACATCTGCGAAAGATGTATGTGAATGTGTCGTATTCAAAGCTCGATTTCGCCGTGTCTCAGGGAGATGAGAAGGGCTAGCGTCTCGCATGGGGGCTGTGCCCAATAACTCGTCGGCGCTAGGCCTTGAGCTTCCGTAGGCCATGGCACGTGCCGGCCTAGGAATGTGATTAGGGGTCGCGTGCACGCTGTCACCTTGATCAGCGGCGCCTCCCGGTCTGGCAGTTATCTCCGAAGGCGAAATGAAGGGGTTCGCTCCATCTAGGAAGTTTTGCCTTCTAAATTCTATAAAAGAACGAGGCTTGGCGGGGACTCGCTTCCAGCAGGTGCTAGAGGGTCCTCCGCTTGTTCTGATAAGAACAGTTATAACGAGAACTCGCTTCCAACAATTAATTGTCAGAGGGTCCTCCGGGCTGTAAAGCCTTTTCAGTTGATCAAACCGAATGCAGTTTTGCTTGATGATCAACTGGCTAGCCCCTGCGGTCAGCTGACGAAGTATTTCGAAAGCTCGAGTGACTAGACTCCACTTGCCCCAGTGGACGTTCAGTGAATAAATTCTCTGAACCGGGCGACAAGTTTTATTGAAGATCGATGGTAGTGAGTAATACAGGGTATATTAGGCTCGGGCTACCAGAAGTCTTGATGAAGAAGGTTGAGTATCTCGTCTCTGGATCGTGTAGAAAGCTTCGTCGTAGAGAGAAGGAACTTCAGATCAGAAGGTTGAGAATGGTATATCCGGACGGCCCATCAAATGCTATATTTATATCTGTCCGGAAGTCGGATTCTGCATTTGATTGGCTGGATCAGTTGACCTCTAGCGCTCGCGTGGGCGGAAGTAGAGATCGCTTCCGATTTGATTGATTGCGCCCGGCGGGCGGAAGTCGAAACTTTCTCTTCCGCCTTTCCTCCGTAGATCGCGTCTGACCTAGTTTGCCCTTGATCGGATTTGAAAGTCATTTGATTCAAGGCAATTTTTTTGTGTAAGTTTTGCCGGCTCGTCGAGTCTTTCTCGTGCAGTGAGCTTTTAGTTTGACGGGTTTTGTCTTTCGACGAGTTAATATTTTTTGTGATTATGTATTTCTCATAATCTTTTCGGCAATTTCTATTGTTTCGTTTAGACGTAGCCTGACGTCTTCCTTGTATAGTTCTACAGTGTGAACTTCATTTTGGTGGCCCTGAAAAGGGCCGGTTAAGGGTGGTGAGTTCACCACAATTGCCATGTGTCTTCTCTTACCATTGCATTTCCCAAAGAGACATATTTCCTCCCGAATTTTCTTCAACCTATCACACGTTTCTTGGACATTTCAGCTCCATAAACAGTGTTGAATAATAAACTCATAAAAAAATCATGAGGGCGTACGGAAGAAATTGTTATGTACGAGTATGTACACTAAAACTGCAAAGGCGACGTCGTTTTAAAATGAGACTGTTGGGTAATTATTCGGTCCTTTCTTCAACTGCTTTTTCCAAGATTACATTATATTTCTACCCGAAAATCTGTGTAGGTTGGCGCATTACAAATCATTTATGCATCGATTCACCATAAGAAGTACTTACTTAACATAGGTTTTCCGTCCATTTTAAGGACAAGTAGTATTTCTATACATCCTCTTCGTTTTGAAAAAGTGTTATCTCTTCCCAAATACCTACCTACTTATTCGAAAAGCAGAAAATTTTATCATTGCGTTATTATTGTTTGCGTCTTCTATTACCATTGCATTCCCCAAACAGACCTGTTTTCTCCCAAATTTTCTCCTACCGGTCATTTCACGGACATAAAAGCTCCATAAACGGCTTGAATAATGAACTCATAGATCATGAGGGCATACACAAGAGATTTTGTACCTAACTACATTAACTGCAAAGGCGACGTCGTTTTGAAATAAGACTGGTGGGTAATTATTCGGTCCTTTCATCAACTACGTACTTTTGCCAAGATAACATTATGGTATAAATCAGAAAACAAAAATCTCAGGAACTAAACAAGAAAACGAACGAAATTACAATTAAACGATAAACTTTTTCCTAAATTACTAATTGAAATAATTATTTTGACAGAAAAATACACACCTTGACGGTTAAATAACAAGTGATATATTTTAGGAAATCATATGAAAATAATTATTTGGAAAAAACCATGACAGGATTAATTAATATTGTTGTAACGAAAATATTGCATCTTCAAACCTGAAGCCATTTTAATCGTGTTTTTCAACACACGAACATACTTTTCTCCATCAATTAACAAAGCAAAAGTAAAATTGACTATACCGTTCAAAAGCTGACAGTTTGAGGAAGTTTTGTTCCGAAAAGCACCTACCGGAAAACCACCATACTGTTAGCAGAAAGGGAGACCGCCCGAGTGCTCCCGATAGGCTGAAAAAACACCTGAGTGCTCCCGTAGAAAAGTCACCTGAGTGCTCCCGCCTCACCTGAGTGCTCCGCTAGAAAAAAAGCGCGAGTGCTCCGACTCGCCTGAGTGATCCCGTGTTTGAAAAGTAGCCAGTACGAGTACAATACGTTTTGTCAATGTAACAAACTACTACTTACATGGTCATATCTTTGGTTTCTTCATAGTATGCAGGATTGGAATGTATAATATAGCATTTGCAAATAGAGTTAATCTTTTTGCAAATCAAATTAATCTTTTGGCAAATGTAATTTAACCTTTTACAAATAAAGTTAAACATATGACAATTAAATTTAAACTTTCAGCTGTAGTATGAACGTTGGATTTTTAACGCATATCATGTTTTTAAACAAAGAACATGAACAAAGAACAAGGACATAAACAAAGAAAAGGGCAAAGAAAACGCTGAAGTTAAATTGATGAACATGTTCATTGCATAGTTTGATCAGTCGTTCGGCGTAACTTCTCCGACACTTCGAGTTCCATGAAGTTACGTTCCCCAAGAAACGCTCACGATTCTTCGAGCCGCACTCTTAATTTTCGAAAATGCGTTTCCTGCTGGGTTGAGCTAAGGGGAATAAGGCGGCAGAAATTTTATGCTCATTTGAGAAGAACTTATGAAGTCATTAACTCAAGCCTTATGGATTTTGGCATTATCCATTACTGACACTGTGTTTTCGGCTGACGTTCCCAATCACAGTTCCACCTCTTGCAAAAAGTTTTAAATTCATTTGTAAAATGTTTAACTTTATTTGTAAAAAGATCTTTATTTGTAAAAAGTCCAGTCATGCAGCATGACCCCATGAGCGAATTTTTGAAGAAATCTTCGACATTTCAGTCGCTATTGATCGTGTAGAGAAATTTTAGTTTATGATTTTGATAGACAAACATGGAATCAAATTATTAAAAATAATTAGGAGGTACTCATACTTTATTGTTATTAAACTAATCTTGTAGATTTAAAGACAAATGTAGGTAAATATTCATAGATTTCGATGTCCAATGTGGTCAGTATTGAAGGCAGTTGAAATCTCAACAGTATCCTATCATAACATCATCAAATCTTGACTAGCGAACTGCATAAGTTCGATTTTTGACTGATTTTTCAACTTTGAAATTTTTGAAAACTTGATACATATTCTTATAGGAAATGTTACGCTGATTCCGAATATACCACATGTTAGCATGCTGAAAAAATTATTCCGCACAAAAAATCGCAAAAAACAGGATATTTTGAAATTTTTGACTACATTTTTGAAAAATTTCAACCCGAAGATGTAATCCGATCATGCTGGCCAACGAACTTGAACTTTCGTTTTGTGTCCTTAACATTTTAAAATTTGTTTGAAGTTTCTAGCACAATTCTACGGACAGTTATCGTCTGGAATGACACATACATACATACATATACATACATACATACATACATACATACATACATACATACATACAAAAATGCGTTAAACTTCAGAATATGATTCAGAATAGCCTGAAACGGATTTCTGCATAAAATTTTTTCAAAAATTCACATTCTACAAATTTTGAGGCGAGAGCAATAGCTTAGTTTTCTTCAAAAATTCGCTAAAACATTAAATTTATGTGTAAAAAGATTAAATTTATTTGTAAAAAGTTTAATTAAATTAACCAAAAGGTTAAATTGATTTGCAAAAAGATTAACTCTATTTGCAAATGCTGTATATAAATATATATGTAATCTTTCCCGCGACTCAATTTCTCAGAGTTTTCATTATTGTGGAAGAGTGCGGTGTCCCGTGCAGGCGGAAGCGATCCGATCCACTTGGCCGTATCGCCCTAAGGAGATGCGGACCTCCCCTAAAACCCCCGTATCTCCGCCCCTACTAATCTTTTGTTCAACTTACGTCCCCTTGGAGTTAACTCGTAATGGAACGGACCGCCGTTCTCTCGCCTGTTTTCCCCCCAGTTTAATCACAGTTCGTCTTCCCCCCCCATCTTTAGCTCCTCTTCGCTTTCTCTTCCTTCCCGTTTTCTCCCCAGTTTCCTCGGCCTCTCTCTTTCCCACTCCCGTCCTCTCGAGGATATACGACCCCCCCTTCCCCCCCGTCCTTCTTCATTTCCTCCGAGCGACAACGGAAATTTGTGAAGCTGAAATACTCCACGTGTAATTACAAAAGTTCCCCCAACTCTTTTGTTTCGAGTCGCATCTCATTTTATTTACGATTACGAATTCTCTGAATAAGAACAAGCTCCTTTTCAGCGACATAACCTTAATGATCATCATATATTATAATAGAAATTTAGGTTGGTATAAATGTATGAATTCGTTGCAATACATCAAAACCTGACTATCTGCAACGTAGGTAGGGTGGTAAGCTAGAACGATCCTCGAAGTTGGAGGGATGTTTGAGTATGGGAGCTCCCTTACTATTTGGAGGGTGGTTTAAGGGAAGGCCCTTGAAAAAAATGTAGTGTAAGAACGACCTTTTTTTCCGTAGGCAGTTGAGGAAATCTTTAAGATCCTAAGGTGGTAATCGGATCTTGTAAGATACCCGCAAGGGACCGCACTCCGGGTTATGTGGGATTCAAACCTCACTAAAACCTCACCTTCCTTTTTCCCACGTCGGAACTCGGCCTGGAACTTATTTTCACATTACTTCAGGCCGAGTAGCTGAGAAATGTCTTCAGTCCTCTCTGTCCATGTGCTCCCTCCTCCTCTGTCTCTCCCGTTCCAAGCTGATCTTTTTCTGGAGGATGTCTTCAACGTAGGCAGCTACAAAAGTCCAATTTTGCTCTCGTTCAATCATTTTGGCTACTATCACCTCCGGTGATACGTCAGGTGGTAATTCCAGAGCATCCTGCAGCCTTCTTCTATCTGTAGCCCATCGCTTGCATATACGAAGAAAGTGTGGAGCACATCATCGTCCATTTCCTGGCAGTATGGACATATTGGAGAGTCTACTTTTCCCATTTTATAGAGGTATGCGTAAAACAGCCCATGACCTGAAAGGAACTGAGTCAGGAAAAAGTTTACTTCTCCATGTTTTCTGTCTGGCCATGCAGGCCATCTGAAGTATCAAGCGTGCTGAACATCTCCCTCTCTGCTCTACAGTCCACATTTTCTGCCATCTTGCCATCGTACATTCTCTCTCTTAAGCTGCTAAACGAGCTCTTTCCCCTTCCTCTCTTCTATCAAAGATTCGTTTGCGTTCTGCAGCCAATAGATGGATTATTCCATGTGATGGATTATGATAATTATGGATCATATATTATAATAGAAATGTAGGTTGGTATAAATGTAAGAATTCGTAGCAATACATCAAAACCTATCTGCAACGTAGATAGGGTGGTAAGCTAGAACGATCCTCAAAACTGGAGGGATGTTTGAGTATGGGAGCTCCCTTACTATTTGGAGGGTGGTTTAAGGGAAGCCCCTTGACAAAATCGCGGCAGGCCGCTCGTACTTTCTCTCTTATGAGAGAAGATCTATGAGCATTGAAAATGTCTCAGTAATTTCAATGTTTTTTATTGTTTTAAATAAAATAACAATTAGAAAACATGAAATAATTATTGACAAACAATTACTGAATTTGCTGTAATCCAGTCTCGACGATGCCCAATTCTTCCACGAATATGAATTCACAGGTAGGTAATTTTCTGTTACGGTGTGCGTCTACAATTACTATATCCAAGATTAACTTCTCAACCAAGTGACAACAAAACAAGCGGCATTGTTTACTATATCCATTTATAACATAAATAAAAATAAAACTATACGACATGAATAGAAGAACGAAAGAAATGCGTGATAAATCGAGAGCTTTCCAACGATTGGAGAGCGAGTTTTGTCCGGCGAAAACTAAAGAAGTTTTGATTTCCCCAGCAACGGCTTGGGTGTACGTGAAAATCAAGAGAAAACAACACCTAACTTGTTCATAGGTTGCGTGACGTTTTGTCATGGATATGTCTTTGCTCAAGGGGGGTCAACCAAAAATTTCCGTCACGCAAAATTGATGTCACAATTTCAGTGTTTTTCACGTACAACCCAGCCGTTGCTAGGGGAATGGAACTTCCGCAGTTTTCATCGCACAAAAATCGTTCGCCACTCGTTGAAGAACGCTTGATTCATGTGATAAATGTTCACATCTCAAGCTACCAATTTCCCCCTCCTTACGTACCTGGCTACATTCCTAAACTAAGTTGATTGGACTATAAACAATTTTAATAAGCCGGTTACAATATTCTTAACGAACAGCAATAGCATCATTTACTCCACTCCATAGGAAACATTTTCATCCCCTGACAACAGTCGACTGTAAACAACAACTCGTAGTGATTTTCTATTCTCATTTTCAACGAATCATTGTAGTGATTTTATATTCTCATTTTCTATTTCTGGCCGGTATTCATTTTTAAGTTCTCAACTTCACACACGAACACAGAGTACAAGACGAACGAACTAGGCACACGACGTACAACGAGTAGTATTTAATATCAGGAACTGTCCGAAGAAAAGTGATAGGTAGGAAAACAAAACGTTCCACGAACAAAAGCAAGAAAATTAACGAATAGAACTGAAACAATGAAACAGACTCTTACCTAAATGAATTTCTCAAAATAAAATAGAGAATAGAGAATAAATAAATGAATAGAGAAATGAATTTCTCACTTCTCAGAATAAAATAGAGAATAGAGAATAAAGAATTTCCCAGAATAGACCTACACGCATTGACGGTAAATTCGCAAGTGTTTTATCTTAGAAGAAAAACGTATAAAATAATTATTTTGGGAAGAAACCAGGGAAAAATATAAATCAATACTGTTTGGGATTCAAATAAATCTTTATTTTTCAATCTTGAAGCCATTTTCCACAAGTAGGTCGAGGTGTCCACCCACCGAGCTCGAATTTCAAATGAGGAAGGTTATGAGTAGGTTCTAATTGCGTGAGGTTTCCTATAACAACTGGAATGAACCGCACTCCATCGGGCGGTCGGTTTTGGTTCGACCGCGGTCGACCCGTGGTCGACCACGCTGCAATGATGGAACAGCGGTTCAACAGCTGTGTTGAGCTGATTGTTGGGATGGAACAGCGGTTGACGTTACTGCGCATGAGTCGGTCGACCACGGTCGACCGCGGTTAAGTGGATGGAACAAAGCTTATGCTTTTTGTGCCTCCAAGAATGATAAAATAAATTCTTTATCCTACATTTCGTCGCCTACAGTCCAAAGTTAAAGGATTTGTTTACAACTCTCGAGGACGACCGTCATGAAATCCACAATCGACGACATATCCATGTAACATGGTATCTGCTTGTAAAGCAGATTGTGGAACTCGTTAACGAGTTTCGGTACTTTAACTCGGTTTTTCTTTGCGATACAAAATTTCCGTAACTTTGCGTAAAAAAATTCCGGTTGACCCGTCGACTAAGACATTTTCAATGTCAAAATGTAGCGTAAGAACGACCTTTACAGTTAGAGACATTTCGGTTAGCTTTGAGGGTGGATTGGCGACATAACCTTAATGATCATCATGTATAATAGAAATGTAGATTGATATAAATGTATGAATTCGTAGCAATACATCAACACCTGACTATGTGCAACGTAGATAGGGTGGTATGCCAGAACGATCCTCGAAGTTGGAGGGATGTTTGAGTAAGAGAGCTCCCTTAATATTTGGAGGGAGGTTTAAGGGAAGGCCCTTGAGAAAAAATGTAGCGTAAGACAACCTTTACAGTTATATGACGTGTATATCGCGTTTTTTAGTTCTATTTTACTGTATTGTCTTCCAACGTGGCCTCCTTATATGAACCTGTGATTGGAACTCAAAAATCAATTATCCGCATCTAACTAATTCCAATTACCTAAATTCTCTGCCCATATTCAGACGATTGAAGACTCTTCCTTTCCCAAAGTTGATGGAAATAGCTTTTTTAAAACAAATGCTAATGGAGAATGCAATATGCCCACCTGTCCATTCGCTGAATACAACGTCAAAGGAAACCTGTAAAATCAATTTACCATCACATCGAATAACTCTCGCACAGCTGCACTATAGATATAAAGCAATTAGTGTATTTAACCCGTAATCATTGGATAATAAAAAGAAACTTCTGGTTGGAAACACTATGAACATATTTTAATGTTCAACAATTATCTATTTACATGAACTGTAAAATATGGATGTATTTTAGTTAAGAGGAAATAATATTCAAGTTTCATTGATTTGACGAGGAATGTTGTTATTCGCGCGAGAGACAGGATGAGATGAATTGTGGCTCGGGGAGTGACCGGGGCCTCATTTCCCAACACGAGGTATTGCAGCTTATATGGGAAATTAAATTTTCCAGCATTATTTGAGTGTTTCATTTAGTATATCAAGTGTTGTTTCATTTTATCACAATGACTGTAAATTTTCATTTTTAGCGAATTTTCTTAGAAAATAAAGCTATTGCAATGGCTCCAAAAATTTTAAAATAAAAAATTTCAAAAATTTTCTTCATCGAAATATGTTTTGAGGCATTCTGAAATGATTCCTGGATTTTAACGCTTATATATATATATATATATATATATATATATATATATATATATATATATATATATATATATATATATATATATATATATAACTAAAAAAGGCAAAAACCGCTAAAAATTAACAAATTTATATTTTTTAGCAGAATGCTACTCGAAAAAAATTAATCGAACATGAACTAGGACATTTAAAAATTTAAGCACAAAATTGTACTGAAAAATGTACTTAAATTTCATTAAAATAAGCTAAAAATCGATAGGAGTACTTGAAAAAATTGTAAAAATCCACAAAATCGTTTGTTCATTGGAATATTACTGACAAAAAGTTAATTTGCTATAAAATGTATAATAAAATTTTTATTCGTCCCCAAAGTGCTCAAATTTCAACAGAATTTAACATAAATGTAATACGACCGTTTATGAAAATTCGCTCATACGATCATGCTGCATGACTGTTGTTTTGCAGAATGTCTTTTTATTTTTGTAATTTGTGATGAAATAAATAAATTTAAAAAAAATTAGAGGGATTTTGGTGTGCTTTGAGGGTGGATTGAAGGCCTGTTAGCTCCATAGTTCTGCCTGTCCAACTTTTCATGTGTGGCGGGTCAGAAATCTGAAGAAGATGTTCATTATTTACCCTTATTTCTCAACTACCTACCTATCTACACCTATAATGGTCGTGTAGACTCAGGCAGAACTGGGCATCTACCACCACCATCTCATTGTACTTCACTTCAACAAACTGTTTGCGTTCGTATTTTGCCCATTTTGCTGTGCTTACAACGGAAGTTCCATAAAATAATTGGTACCCTACCTGGAGCGCTAGAATTTGAAGGCACACAATTTCCAAAGGAAACACCTTTAGGTATTTTTTATTGTGTAATATTTGTATGTTGGTTACATTCTCAAAAGTTCTATCTCAACATGAACATTCAATAATAGGGCCACTAATGAAATGTTTCTGTGACAGTGTGTGTGTGTGTGTGTGTGTGTGTGTGTGTGTGTGTGTGTGTGTGTGTGTGTGTGTGTGTGTGTGTGTGTGTGTGTGTTTCTTACACCCTACAGAAGAACAACAAAAAAAGCAAATTTTTAATATTTAATTTTGGTTTATTATTTCCAATAATAAGCCTATGTGATCGTGTAGCAAAAAATTTGTATAACCCCCCCTCAAACTTTGTCACTTTACGTTTCAAGGTACGTAGAATCCAAATTTGAAATGTCCGTCCGCCGTCCGCCGTCTGCCGTTCGCCGTCCGCCGTCCGCCGTCGCCGTCCGGGCCATAAAAGGCCTAAGAATTGACTTAAAAAACCCGTTCTTTCGCACATAGACTCCATTTGGGGTCTAGTTGGTGCTAACGTTTAACCATCCCGATCGCTTTACTCGCATAGATGCTATGGGCCAAAAACGGGCAAAAACGTGTCTTTTTCGACGCGAGCACGCCTGGCACGCTTGGCAGGGGGTCACGGTGGGTGGCGAGGGGGGGGGGGGGGAGGTGGAGTGAGAGGAGGCGCCGGCGCCGCGGCTTGTGGTGGGTACGGCGCCGGCGTTCGTTCGAGGCATGAGTATGTTTTTTTCAAGGTCATATTTGTGTGTTAATACCAAAGCTTTTCCTACGCATATTTAATAACATATCCTCTCGACTTTTCGTACGTACTTAGATAATGATATTATTAAGGCAATAACTATTTGAATAGATAGGAGCTCAAATCGAGAAATATAAACATGCGTATATAATAATTATATACGCATGTTTATATACTTCTATAATTATTATAGAAGTATAGGTTGTGGCAACTCGAAGTAGGACACGCCGAGGAGTCTGGACGGGCCTTATGACGTACGCAAGCCAACTAAAACTACGATCATACTCAATTGAAAAAATAATAAACCTTTGTGAAATAATTTGCAGCGTTTTTTTTTTCCGGCTTTTGATATCACAACTTCACACGCGTGATACTTCCCCCTCCTCTTCATTCTAACCCTTCTCCAAAACTCTTGATTTCATAGAAAAAAACCCGTTTTCCAGCATTCAAACATACTTTTCTCCCTCAATTAACCAAATAAAATCAAAATTGACTGCACCGTTGGAAAGCTGATGAAATGAAGCTTTAAGCTTTTGGGCCCCTCTGGCACAGACTGTGTTTTAATCGAAAAAATCATCTAAATTTTTGGAAAAAAAAAAACAGAAATTCACAAATTTTTAAGTTTATAGGTAAAAATACTAGGTACCTATCTGCTCTAGCGTTGAGTTTTTCTGGACTGGTCAAGAGCACAATTAATGAGAAATGTTTCGCTCTTTCCAATGGCACCTTTTAGAATTGCAAAATGTTGTACTAAAACGAGAGGAAATAAACATTATTATTATTACTGAGCCTGCGACCTTCCCGGGTTTGCAGGTACCGAATCCACTCAAGCTTGTCCGTGCTGACGTTTTTAGAACGGTTAGTACCAACTTCTCCAGTTATATTTTTTGGTTGAGCAGAGAAGTTGTTTACCTTATAGGGAAGGAAGGTGTTGCACAGCCCACCTCCACTAGGAATTCTCAGAACTCGGCGAAAGTCCGCCTGGAAACCTATAGTCACATCTAGCCTGGATGCGCAGACGGCCCTGCGCAGTTACATCTTTGGCGTTTTGGACACGAGGCCTTCTCGAACGATCAAGTTTGTCCCCCACCCCGGCAACTACATGGAACCGTTCCCTACAAGAAGAACTGTGAGTTCAACGCGGAGCAGCTCATGAGTCACAAATGAAAAGTCACATTTACGTTTCTAAACTGTTATGTGATCGTGTTATGAGATGCGAGCATCCAGACCACTAAACTATACACTTCATTCTGACCTACATGTCCACTAATCTGCATTTTTACTAAGGGATTGACTACTGCTCTCAACGAAACAGGTTGAACGGAATTGAAGAACTCACAATTCTTCTTGTAGGGAACGGTTCCAAGTAGTTGCCGAGGTGGGGGACAAACTTGATCGTTCGAGAAGGTCTCGTGTTTTGGACAGGAGTGTCTGGAAATGGGATGCCAGAGACGCCGCCAGCGCGTTCTGTCGAGAGTTTTTGCAACTACCTCCTACAGCGTTCCTACCCACCTACTATCTCCGTCCGGCCGAACTCCCCCCAATTAATGCCTGGTAATGACGGTACTTTAAATAGTAGCATTGGTGAAGGTTCTCCGTAGCCGAGTGGCTAATGCTTCCTTCTCCAGTCCAGACGATGTCGGGTTCGAATCCTTATCAGAACAATAAATTTTTTATTAATTTCAACCTGCGAAATATACTTTTAAACTTAACTACGATCTCTTTATCCAACTAATCTATATTTTAATAGAAGGATTGATTTCAAATACCCACTGTTTTTAATTTACTTTTTGTTTTTCATTTTCTGTCATATCAGTACCTATACTGAATCACTGATACCCTGTAAAAAATGCAATGAATAAGACAAATTTTATAACAAAAAATTCCTGTCATGCAGCATGATCGAATTTTCGTTTAATTACGTTGAATTGTTTAGAAATTTTTAGCACTGTGATTGTAATCAAATTGCAAACTACCAATTCATTGTCAAAGAAAACTTATTCTAAATAATAATGTGCTCAATAAAAGAAGATTTTGGATCAGGACTGATTTAGGATATATTTCAGGATAAATTGATCTGAATGATGTGTATTCTTTGGTGGTCTGGATCTCAAAAATAGAGTGATATCCTAAATCAATCGTTTTGGTAAAATAGTATAGGTTAGTTGCATAAATAGATCACGGGTGGGGGGGAGGGTGGTTCCCAGAATCGCTTGAAATCGGACGGGAAGGAGTCCAGCCATAGGTACCTAATCAAGTTTCTGATTCTCAACCCCTTAACTTTCGATAGCGAATATCTGCTTCATCAGACAGCTCTTTATTGTATTATTCTGCTGTTTGAAAGAGTAATAAGTAAGGTTTTTCACTAGACAAAACTTCACTACTGCCCCCAATTTTATAGAACCACAAATAATTAGTGTTAATCATACATGGGATGTGTCAACTCTTCAATACCCAGTCCATTTCCCTCCTAGGTTCATGTTTAATACCTATCTTCAAAAATTCATTATTTCACAATTTTCGCACTTTCAGAGCTGAACTTCGTAGTTTTAGTACCACAATATATATCTTAAAATACATCCTAAATCAGACCTTTAGTAAAATATGGATTATTTGGAAAATTGATCTGAATCATGTGTATAGGAGGTTTTGGATCCTCAAAAACTCGCAACTCAAGAACGAAAAATACCCTAAATCTATCCTTATAGTAAAAAGCAATTAGTTGGACAAATAGAACCAAACCTGTGGTTAGAATCGAGGGTGGAAATTCCCCCAGACTCTCATGGGATTGAAGGGGGGGGGGGGGGTCCAGCAGTAATTATCCTTCTAATTGATAGAAAGAGAATTTTTCAAGTGTTGTTAATTTAGTTGTTAACCTGGGGAGCAGCAGTTAAGTTTTTGCCTAGTAAAAAACTTAACTACTGCACCCTCAATTTTAAAAACCATAATTAATCATGTTAATCATACTTGGGATGTTTAAAATTATAACAGTAAAGAAGAGGGAGTTTTGAAGAGTCCAAATCATATTTTCAAAATGAGAAAGTGATGTTTTGAATGGGAGAAATATAACGTTGAAATTGGGTGGCAGATTAAAGAACATTTTCGAGATCTACGGAAAAAACAAGGGGTTTACCATTTGAATCGTTCTTCTTTCTCATTTATTACGGTTGATAAGGAGGAGGTAGGTTGTGGGACACCCTGTATTTTAAAACATTCAAGAACTTTCAAAACGCTTGCCTCGCCTTCATCCCCGTGGTAGGTAGAGATAAGAGGAAGTTGCAAAAACTGTCGACAGAATGCGCTGGCGGCGGCACTGGCATCCCATTTCCAGACACTCCTGTTTTGGACGGTGTTTTTAGTTTGGTCTTCTAGTTTTGTAGTTTTGTTTCGCTCGCGGTTGTGGATAGGTCGTGTGTGTGTGTACTCAACAACTAGCTCTACTAGATGATCCCTATATAAAGTGATTCTTTCTCGAACTCGGCTCGCGTTAACGCGATCGGATGTGAAAAGGCAATTCGTATTTCGTTGTGTTTTGTGAAGTGTAGTGTTTCAGTGTGAAGTGTTTACTCCGTCTACTCCTCACCAATTATTGGCGACTACATCGATTTCCAAGGTAGATACGTTCATGATTTTCAAACTCAAGTGACTTCGTTCACATAAAAAATGATATTTACATATACTCTAAGGGAAGAGTGGAGTTAAGGGGCGAATGCGGGGAAAGCACAGAAGTGTCTTTTCTGTGTTTTGTGGGGTTCAACTCCCTCTCTTCACCTCTTCGCGAGTGCAGAGAGAGTGAGAGGGGGCAGGGTGGAAAGAACCCAATCTTTCCGCGCGCGCGAAGAGGTGAATATTGGGAATTGTACGGGTCACTCTCGGGGTTGCCAGGTGTCCGGTTTTGGCCCGGACGGTCCCGTTTTTCACCAAGCTGTACGGACGGAAATTTAAAGTTGGTATGAACATAAAATGTCCGGTTTTCTCAGAAATTGTGGAAAATGTCCGGTTTTCATAGTTCTTATCGTTGGTTGGGATCCTTCGACTTCTGGAGGACTTGCCTACATCCTTTATCTGGCAATCGACTCTAGAAAGATATTAATTTAAAACTCAAAAATCATTTGAGTGTTGTCGCTGATTCAGTTTTAGACAAAGGTAAATGATCTTGAAATATCGGACATGATCGTAATAGTTCTAGACGTAGAATATCGAGATTTTCATTTCGAAATTCCCAGTTACCAGGTAGGTAACCTGTTACGTATAATCCCAGTTACCAGTAGCGCTCTTTACTGATTCTTATGTTTCCTGACTACTTAGTCTATTACATTATTTTATGGTTTCCATATGACGGATATCAATTACTATGTATTCAGTAATTATAATACTATATTCTGGCTATATGGGAAAGTTCTCTATTATCTTTAGGGATGAATAAAGGAACTAACTGACGGAAATTATCGGTGCACAAAAATGAATTAGAAAAATCACGTAATTATTATTTAAACAAAACTTACGTTAAGTGAAAAAAATATTGAAGCGAAGCTTTTATACGGACCCCCCCCCCCCCCCCCCCCGGTAGGAACGCTTGTCGCTCGGGAAGTCTCCCCGTGAAAATCGTCATGGCCGAAGCGAAGCGTCAGTCATAATCCGAACTGTCCCGAACGATCCCGATCGTACCCGAGGCCTCCCCGGTCTTTCTTTCTGTACTCTACAACGCCAATCCTCACTTTCATAAATATATGTAACTATGAGAATAATGGTGTAGAAATTACTGAATGTACTTCTGATCTTGATGAACAGGCAGATAATTAAGCTTTGTAAATGATTTGGAACTTGTATGTGAGAACTTGTATGCAATAAAACTGATCTTGCAAAAATTGAAGGATGCAAATTATGAATTGATATGAAATTAATTCCAATTAGAAGATATTGTTTATGAGTATGAAAATACTCATAATTCTATTCCACGCTTTATGATATATATCTTCGCTTCCTTCGGGCGTCCCTAGACGGACCCATTTATTTTATTTATTTATTGGATTGTAAGGAAAAGGTCTATATGATAGAAAATTCATGCAAGAAATATACATATAATTATATCAATAACTATATAGTGGAATTTATTTCATCATAATTTTAAAGAGTTGTTTTCAATACGATTTCCAACTTGGTCTGGTTTTTTCCTCCATCTCACCTGGCAACCCTGGTCAGTCTCCCCGCTTTCGTCCCCTTCACCGTTTTCTCCACTCTTCCCCACACCATTAGCTAGCCATACACGGACGGATTTTTTTGAGGGATCTAAACTCTTGTGCTCCTTAACAAACACAAACCGTTCTGGTTCGTCAGGTTTGAAACCGTCGAGCCACATCCGCCGATAATCTACCAGTGTGTTGGGCAAATCCGTCGGAACTGGTACCGTTCAAAGACCAGATCCCACGGATCCACATTCACGAGCATGTATGTCGGATTTCTGAAATCTAGTGTGCTAGTTTCCCTGGGTAAGCCATGTGTTCGCTGATGAATTCATCGGGTACGTCACTTATCATTGCTGCCCTTGCCTGTGGTATGTGTGCAGTGTAAGGAAAAAAAGAAATCGCCGGAAGTGGGTAAAATCGTGGATAGCTATGAGGCAAAAACTGGGTCATATACTTTTGATCATAAAGATGGAAAAATCGTGCTCAAATCTCTCCTATTCACCATAGGAAGTCGAAATTTGATAGGGAGCTTCTCTCGGACAAGAAGATAAGAGCAAAGTGAGGGGCGCCATCCTGATCAGCTGAGTGAGCTAGAATCTCTCCTGTTCCCTTAGAATGTTGAAAATTGATAGGGAGCCCCTCTGGGATACCAAGAGACCAATGACCTTACAGGCTCCATCCTGAACAGCTGAGTGTGCTGAAAGTTATATCGTCAGTCTGATTACAACGAAATTTTATAGGGCATCTAGGACATCTAGGGACGAATGAAATGACGGGCTCCACCCAGAGCTCCGGCTGACTGATTCAAAATGTTTGTTCTGCTTACGCCAACTACGTCTTTTTTTTTCTTTTTTTTTTTTTGTTTATTATTTCCAATAATAAGCCTATGTGATCGTGTAGCAAAAAATTTTTATAACCCCCCCTCAAACTTTGTCACTTTACGTTTCAAGGTGCGTAGAATCCAAATTTGAAATGTCCGTCCGCCGTCCGCCTTTCGCCGTCCGGGCCATAAAAGGCCTAAGAATTTACTTAAAAAACACGTTCTTTCGCACATAGACTCCATTTGGGGTCTAGTTGGTCCTAACATTTAACCATCCCGATCGCTTTACTCGCATAGATGCTATGGGCCAAAAACGGGCAAAAAAGTGTCTTTTTCGACGCACTCACGCCTGGCACGCTTGGCAGGGGGTCACGGTGGGTGGAGAGGGGGGGGGGGGGGGTGAGCGGGTGGGTGGAGTGAGAGGAGACGCCGGCGCCGCGGCTTGTGGTGGGTACGGCGCCGGCGTTCGTTCGAGGCATGAATATGTTTTTTTCAAGGTCATATTTGTGTGTTAATACCAAAGCTTTTCCTACGCACATTTAATAACATATCCTCTCGACTTTTCGTACGTACTCTGATAATGATATTATTAAGGCAATAACTATTTGAATAGATAGGAGCACAAATCGATAAATATAAACATACGTATATAATTATACAAGTACAGGTTGGGGCAACTCGAAGTAGGACACGCCGAGGAGTCTGGACGGGCCTTATGACGTACGCTAGCCTACTAAAACTACGATCATACTCAATTGAAAAAATAATAAACCTTTGTGAAATAATTTGCAGCGTTTTTGTTTTTATTTCATTGGTATTTAGGTCGCTAAACTCAAATTTGATGTTGAAAATTCATTATGAACAGAAAAGAATTATAATTATACTATGATAATAAACTGTCAAAAGTTGTTGTGTCGACTTGTTTTGACTGCATATTCGGGTTCAGCGACCCCAAAAACGTTAGTATACGAAGTTTCACAATTCACAGAAGTTTGTAAAAGTTATATTCAAAAGTCTGATATTGAAAAAAAGCGTATTTCAAGAATCAAAATCGAGACATCGGCATAGGTTTTTGTTATGCAAAAAATCTGAAAAAATTCAGGGTCTTTTTTATGACATTTTAAAGCTAATTTCGGGTGGAGATCATCAAAATTCCACCTTTCTCCAAATAGCTGGCACCCTAATGTCTATCTATTACTTTACACTTCACAATATTGTCTGTTATTTGATGTTTTTGGTAAATTTTAATTTCAATTTGGATAATTTGTGTCTACTTTAGATATTGTTTGTTTAGTGCTGAGGAGAGGAGATACTTGAGTAATTGAATCCTCTTCCCCTACAGGTGATGGAAGGTCATCCCTTAGGGTCGACTTTCTCGAGAAAGCAACTTTAACAAGTGGCCCAGGAGAAGGGAAAGGGCCCTCGCAGGGGATGACAAGGTGGTCCGCGGGGGAGGGGGGCAGGTGGCCCCTTTGAAGATGAGAGGGCGACACGCCTGAGACGAGATCGGAGATTCGATAGCAGAGATTCGCCTTGATGATCCCCTTAACGTCGAGTGATGATCTCGTCGTCGACCCCTTGCCGGCCCCTCGGGGGTCTATTGGGCGGCCGTGTCGGGCAACTTCGTCCTTTACCTGCGGAGTTTCTCCCCGAGTTGACAACCGCCTAATTAACCGGTCGTTCCACCGGTTGCGCTTCGGATCAGCCGATCGGGCGACTTGTTCGGTAGTCGGAAGGCAATCAAAGGCGCTCGCAGTCTTCACACCGCCAGCTCCTAATCTTGTCAAAGTGACTTCTAGAATTAGCAATTCTCCAAACTTTGAGGGTCCTTTCAACTACAAATTCACAACACGTTAACTCACAGAACTGTTGTTTTTATATTGTTTAATTTCTATAAAACCCAAAGGCTCAAAAAAAAAAAAAAAAAAAAAATATATATATATATATATATATATATATATATATATATATATATATAATATAACCGCATGAAATGGCTCAATCAATTTTTAAGGAAAAACAACAATTCGTCACATTGAAAAATTATTAATTATATTTCTTGTGTTCAACCACTGCGTATCTTTACACTCTTCAATAGGTCATGCGCTACTCTAGTGGCAAAGAAAGAACACAGAAAAACCAAATACGATGAGTAATAATTATCGAATTGAAATGCTAATTAACTCAAACTACGATACATGGAAAATCCATGCCGAAGCGACCATGACTCGCGCAGTGGAAGCGTGCTGGGCCCATAACCTATTGAAGAGTGTAAAGATACGCAGTGGTTGAACACAAGAAATATAAATAATAATTTTTGATAAGACTAATTTGACAAAGTTTCAACGCGAACTGGCAATTCATCATAGTAACTAAAACATTACTACCATGTGACAACTTGTTGTCAACATCTTAATTTGTGGAGGGGAGTGTTCAATTCCAATACTCCCCCTCACGAGCGGTTGCATCCAGCATCTTTGCGAAACTTCTGTGCGAACTTCGTAGGGAATACCGTGTCTGGCAAACATGTTTTTCATTTTTGAAATCACTGCACTTGAAGTTAAAGAGGAAAGCTGCACCAACTCTATGAATCTAGAAAAGTAATCTTGTACCACTAGGTACCACTTGTCCTTACATTTAAGGAGATCGGCACCTAAAAAACACCAAGGCTCTTTTGGTAGTTGTGTAGGAGTAAGGGCTCATTTCTGTTTTGTCTATGTTCCAGACAAACTGAACAATTTTCCACTTGTGTTTTGACGTCCGTTGAACACCCTGGCCACCACACTGACTCTTGGGCTCGCTGTCTGCACTTGACTACCCCTAGATGACCCTGGTGAATTTTAGCCAAAATTTCACGCCTCATGGCTCGGGAAATGAAAATTCTTCGTCCCTTTAATATCAAGCCCTCCACAAAAACAAGTTCATTTCTGTATTTCCAAAATACCGAATGCTTTTTCCAAGTATTGTTGACAATTGCGTTCTTCAGAGCTTGACATTCTAGATCGGATTGCTGTGCTAGCCTAATCTGCTGAATTCGCTGGTCCGAACATGGCAAGGCTTCTACTATGCTCTGAATGAATGTATTTTCATCGTATTCCCCATCAAATTCCAGTTCATGAACTGAACGACCTTCTGTACTTGGCAACCGGGATAAACAGTCTGCTGTTATATTATCCTTACCAGGAAGATAAACGACTTCATAATCAAAAATCTGCAGCCGCATGCGGAATCTTTGAAGCCTCGCAGACAAATCTGATATTGGTTTCGTCCCCAGGATTTCAACGAGCGGTTTGTGGTCCGTATATAGCTGGAATCTCCGACCCAAGATCAGATGGGAAAATTTTTCACAAGCCCATGTAAGGCTGAGAGCTTCTTTTTCTATTTGGGCGTACCGACTTTCTGTTGGAGACATGCTTCTAGAAGCAAATGCGACTGGCTTCCAATCACTGCCATCCAACTGTTCAATCATAGCCCCAAGGCCATATGAAGAGGCATCCGCCGTCACTCGAGTATCAGCATCGGTTCTGTAGCTCACTAGAACTATTGTACTCTGAGTAGCATCTTTCAGTTTATTGAAAGCTTCGACTTGAGGCGCTGTCCAAGTCCAAGCCATACCTTTCTTTAGCAGACATCTGAGTGGGGCTGTTATATCGACTAAGTTGGGGACAAATTTCATAATATAGTTCATCATGCCCAAGAACTGTCGCAATTCAGATACATTCTCTGGAGCTTTCATTTCTAATATGGCCTTCGTCTTTTCTGGGTCAGGTTTCACTCCTTCATTTGAAATAAGATGTCCAAGGAAAACCACTTTTTTCAATCCGAAGACGCATTTGTTTCTGTTTAGAGTGACTCCATTCTCTTCCAATCTTTTAAGTACCTGTACTAATCTCTCATCGTGTTCTTCCTCCGTTCTACCTACAACTAATATGTCATCTGCTTGATTGACAACCCCTTGAAAATCTGATAAAATCTGGCTAATTCTTTTCTGGAATACCTCCGGTCCAGAACAGATACCAAAAGGCAAACGCTTGAAAAAGTACCTCCCAAACGGAGTTATGAAAGTAGTCAATTGGTAGGAATTCTCGTCCAGAGGAATCTGCCAAAACCCATTTGCACAATCGAGTTTACTAAAAAATTGTCCTCCATCTAATTTTGCCAACGATTCTTCAACTGATGGAAGCAAGAGTTGTTCCCTCTTCACAAACTGATTGAGTTTGGTGTAGTCCACGCAAATCCTTATTCGTCCACCTTTTCTGGGAACCACTACTATTGGTGCACACCAATCTGTGGGTTCAGTGTCGAGTTCTTCTTTGACTTTGTTATGCAAAGAAACTGCAACTCGGCGGGGCGACATTACCGCATATGGTCGGGTATTTTCTTGAAGTTCAACTTTGTATGAATCCTTCATAGTTCCCATTCCCACAAATACCTTTGGGAATAATTTTGAAACGCCATCCTCATCCACCAGACTCACATTAAGTTAGATTGCTATGGTATGAAGGTATTGAAAAAAATGGGGCCCACAGAAAATAAATTAATGCTGGTTCATTCAGAGAGAGCTCACTCGAATGTTTTGGGCGCGTATGATCCTCCAGGGTTGAATATCAGACGTTAACTGGGCAACCACGCTTCTCCATGGCAAGAATTTCTCACCAATTAACAAAAAACAAAATTCTTTTCTCGTAGTTTGAAAAAGGCATAAGCCGAAATAAAAAAATTAGTTTCATGTTGTCAATTGTTGTTTTTCCTTAAAAATTGATTGAATATATATATACACTGATGCGAAATTAGGAAACAACAAATGAAACGGAAAGGAACTTCACAAACTAAATCTTTTATATTTCGGCTAATTCGCCTTTTTCAAATATAGAACTAACAATGAATTAGGTGTTGGGAAATTTTACGTTGTCACGAAAAACTGGAGCCATGGAGTTGTCGTGGTGATGTATTGCACTGGATGGAATTTTCAATCATCTTCTAATATTGAGTCCTCGTGGCTCATAAGCTCTCAAGACATTACTATGGAGCCTTCTCGGACTGGTGCAATTTACTTTGTTCTCACCAGGCTTCATCTTTCGGAGGACCTTTATCCCGAAGCAGTCGTTGAATGGAGCGCCATGCGTGATTGCATGACGACTCACTGGGAGATCCTGGTCTTGTACCACCCTGAATGTCTATGATATTCATTCGCAGATTCAATGCAGTTTCCGCTTTACCAACATAGAAAGCTGGGAAATTTTTGCACAGTAACTCATAAACGCACATTGGTGTTTGGCTCGGCGGATTGCCAAACACCAAAGGAAAAACTTGTTTTCAAATTTAAATACATTTTTGGTGAGAACATAATTTGCCAATGTTGTTATGAAAAACAAAAAGGGACAGCTATGGGTACCAGAATGGCACCATCTTATGCGAATCTGTTTATGGCCCATTTAGAGCAAGGCTTTCTTTCATCGCAGGCCCTTCAACCTATAATTTGGAAAAGATTCATTGACGACATTTTTTTGATTTGGACACACGGGGAAGAAACGCTAAAAGAATTTCTAAGAGATCTAAATTCGCAATTTTCGGTTAAATTTACATGGACTTATTCGATATCAACAGCCACATTCCTTGATGTAAACATACGACTGACAGACAGTATACTCGCCACTTCAGTACACATCAAACCGACAAATAAACAACTATATCTCCATTATGAAAGTTGCCATCCCCGACACACAAAACAAGCTATACCAAGAGCTCTCTCAATAAGGGGTCATCGTATCTGTAGTGAGGATGCAGACAGGGAGACATACCTGAAGAACTTATCAGATAAACTGGTGAACAGAGGATACCCAACAAAAGTGGTAAGGCAAAAAATTATTCCTTCCCACATTAAACACCACCCGACACCCCGAAATCCGATCAAAAAAGTCCAACTCACAACAACATTCTTTTTCGGCATTGAGAAGATGAACAAAATTCTAAAAGATCTTTACCCATTCCTCTCAGCAAACCCAGTGACTAAAAGAGTCTTCTCAGAAGTACCGTCAATGTCTTATCGACAAGGATCGTCTATCGGAGATATCCTGACCCATAGAAGATCAGATAGGACGGCGCCACCACCGAAAGGTTTGCATCCTTGTGGCAAGCGCAGATGTAAGTTTGCCCACTGGTTATAGAAGAGGATCACTTCACGTCTGCTAATAACCCCAACTCATACACATGCAAAGGGTCAGCAGATTGCCAGACGCCTATGTATGTGTATCAGTTGTTGTGCAAACAATGCCCTGCCTTCTACGTAGGAAAAGCGGAGACAGCACTTAATTTGAGGGTTAATAACCATAGAGCATCGGTAGTAATGAAAAAAGAAGATTTGCCAGTAAGCCGCCATGCCTCGTCGCATGATGCTACATTTGATGATTGCTATGGTATGAAGGTATTGAAAAAAATGGGGCCCACAGAAAATAAATTAATGCTGGTTCATTCAGAGAGAGCTCACTCGAATGTTTTGGGCGCGTATGATCCTCCAGGGTTAAATATCAGACGTTAACTGGGCAACCACGCTTCTCCATGGCAAGATTTTCTCACCTATTAACAAAAATCAAAATTCTTTTCTCGTAGTTTGAAAAAGGCATAAGCCGAAATATAAAAAATTAGTTTCATGTTGTCAATTGTTGTTTTTCCTTAAAAATTGATTGAATATATATATATATATATATATATATATATATATATATATATATATATATATATTTTTATTTCTTCACAAATCTGATAGTAAGAGCAAAATCCCAGGAAACTGTGGAGGAATTTCTTGTTTGTTGGGGTAGGCCACTCTTTTACTGCCTCAGTCTTCCGAGGATCTGTATGTACTCCTTTTGAAGAAATTGTATAGCCCAGATAATTTGTTTCTCAGACTTGTTATTGTTCCAACTTGGTTTTTGATCTTTTACAATATATATGAATTTACTCAATACATCCGCCTATACCCAAACTATACACATCCATAACCATTATAGGTATAACGATTTCGATTGAAACCACTTAAACCCTGGAAAACCGTGTCATTCCCAGAGATGTGCCATGGTTCTACGAATAACATGGGTTTCCAGGGATGAAGTGGTTCAAAAAGTCGCCCACTCTCTTCAGCTTTGCACCAGCCTTTACAGCATTGCCACCTTTCTTCCGACAGCACGAGAAAAGTAGGGTAGGTTCAAAAATATGATCAAGACTCGAACGTTATCCAAGAGCTGCTGGGCTCACTCTAATCATTCTGTGGGTTGTCTAGAGAAGAGAAACCGGTCGGCTGCTCCTCCCCCTAGCCCTTAGGCCCCTACAGAAAATATTTATACAAACTTTCCGGACAGACCTCGTATAAATATATATATATATAAACTAGCGTTAAACTCTAAAACAAAAGAAAATTTTCGAAAATTTTCATTTTAAAATTTTTGGAGCTATTGGAATAGCGGTACTTTTCCGTCCCCCCCCCCCCCCCACATTCATTTTGTCTTCGACGCGCCCGGCCGATGTTTCTAAGCATTCCGTCCTACTTAGATTATATATTTACGTAGAATTGGTGACAATTTCATGCTTTGAGAAAAAATTATATTATCTAAAAAAAAAAAAATAAATAAAAAATAAGGAAAAAAAAAACAATTATCAGAAGTTGTTTTCAGAAGATGCTGATGTCGGTGAGGATTTGTTGAAACTGGCGTGGTCGTGGTTTGATTGCCTCCACATGAATTCGCACAAATAGATCAGAATTCTGTGTACACGTTGGTGGTCTGGATGCTCGCAAGCTCGCATCTCAAAATTACATGACATAACAGAAAAGTACCGGAATAGATTCATTTTCTACAAAACTTTGCTAAAACCACTAAAAATGGCTAAAAAAAACGTTAAATCTATATTTTTTAGTAGAATATTGCTCAAATAAAGTTTATTGACTATAAAACAGAACATTCCAAAATGTATGTACAAAACTATGCTGAAAAATGTACTTAAAATTCATTAAAATTTGCTAAAAAATCAATAAATCAAGCATTTCAATTTCTCCCTTGATGGGAAAAACAAAAGATCCTTATTTACCAGTAGGTACCTACTACTCAATTGTATACCAACCATGTAGTGTGCCTTCTTTTCACAAGATTATTCCATTATGGTAACAAAACAATATTAGTTTATAACTTGGAGTAATTAATCAGCATTCCTTGACACTGCAATGGCTTAGAGGTCATGAGATGTTGTGATAAAATGAGAGCATTTCAGAAAGTGGCGAACGATTTTCCTACTATGAAAACTATGGGAGTTACTCTTCCCTAGTAACGCCTTGGTTGTACGTGAAAATCAATAGAAATTCTACCCAGCCTTCACTTTTCGAGATAATAATGATCTAAAGTGCCGGAGCGTTGCACTTTGTGTGGAGAAGAAAATAGCGTCGCGAAAAATTCCTTGACCCTCAGACAAAAGACATATCCATGTCAAAACCTTAAAATAGCTGGAAATTCAAAACCGCTATTTGAATAGGAGATTATTATTTAGAATACGTTTTTGTCATAAAAATAAGGTACTTTTCGGTTATAAACCCCCCCCCCCCCCCCCCCACTAGTTAATTTGTCTTCGACACGCCCACCCGATGTTTCTAGGCATTACGTCTTACTTAGATTAGGTTATGTTATGTATTTTTGAGATGCGAACTTGCGAGCATCCGTACCACCAAACTACACACGTCATTCTGACCTATAAGTCCAAATAATCTGAATTTTTACTAAGGGATTGACTACTTGATGTTATGTATTTTTGAGATGCGAGCTTGTGAGCATCCAGACCACCAACCTATGGCCCATATTTTCGTGACGTCACGCCACAGCCTGCATGGAGTTGGTTTGAGTGTCCGCCATGTAGTGTCACATTAATGGTAGCAACCTTGTCATTTCTCAACAGTTTTGCTTTGCAAAAGCACATTCGTGTACGCTTCTGACGATGTTGTAGTAGTACAAAGTGGCAATCGCAACTAATGTTGAATGTTACAGTGATACAAAATAGTTAGTTAATCTAACTGTAATAATCATGCCTAGCTGTGCGGTTGTTGGTTGTGCCCAACGATACCGATCTGGTGAACGAGTGCGATAACTCAGAGTTATTATATTTCGGCTTTTGCCTTTGTCAAATAGAAGAGTAATTCATACATATGAAAAAGCGTTGAACTGTAGGATTCGTTTCAGAACGCCTCAAAACGGATGTCTGAAAAGGGATTTGCGAAAATTTTTGAGACATTGAAATAGATCCATTTTCCACGGAATTTCGCTACAACTATAATTCAGACTCATCAATGTTGGTAGTCAACTATTTCTATACGTCTAGATTTGCATAGACTCACGATGGGTTTGAACAGGTAAACAGTTAAATAGGTGCCTATCTATCACAGTGAGCTAAATTTTTAGAAGTCCTCACACAAAAGGGAGGGGAGGGGGCATACCTTCTATCTGTTGAAGGCCTTCCCAGACCTGTAGCACAGCAGTGTCAAGCCCCTTCCGTTTTACTTTCTGCAGTAGCCCTTCAATTTCCTCATCAGTGGCTGTTGGCAATTGACGACGTTTCAAAGCGAGGTTTTTAGGTGAAATACTGGCGTCATTAATCAGCTCATTCCACTTCGCCCCAGCAGATCTTAAATCCGAGTCTTTGATTTTGCACATTTTGGATGAGGTTTGCGCAGGTAGTAACCAAGTATTGGTTGTGGATGTAGACGTAGGTAGTTGATCTTTTTCTTGCCGCAACGTACTCCAAATAAAAAAGAATCGCGCCAATGTGTGAACAAACTTCACCAGCACCTGCCATACAACTGCAATGTCCGGAAATCACCTCCCCATTTTTCTTCAACAAAATCCAGCACTTCAGTGGGGTCTTGTTCAAACTTTGTGAATGAATAACCTGTGGAAAAAAAAAAAATGAATAAATAAAACGAAGATTCCTCAAATGTCTGTACTGCGGTGTAGATCTTAGACACTGTTCAGGCAGTTTCATCAACTACTTACCTACCTACTTTTATACGTTCAAGTTACAATTATTGAGGAAGGTTTTTGTAGTTTTTACATGTTTTATTGATGAATTAAAGGATAGATTTGCAGTTGATTGGTGCAAACAAGGCAGGTTGATACACCAAGAAACAAAACTGCTTAGGTACGTCCGTACCTACCTACGATGCTCTAGTTTATCAAAAGTAAACAAAGTAGGTAGGTTGTTCTCTGCTATTCAGACGAATGAAACTGCAGAATACATGTATTGCTGTTCAGACGAATGAAACTGCAGTAGGTACATGAACATCATAATTAATAATAAATGGAAAGTAGGTATGCACACACTTACCTTTCCGAAGGCGAGAAGCTTCCCATCTGGCAGAGATCTTGTTGCGACTCCTTTCACATGACCGCTTGTAATGTAATTGTGGGATTCAAGAGATTTGAATTTCTTTAGTTGCTTTAAAGAATAATAGTCAGTTCTGAATACTAGATAGTCCACTATATCTTCCCGACTGATGTCTGGAACTTCTTCTTCCTTGAACGTGAACTCCCTAACACACATTTCAAACGGATCAGAACCGCACATGTTTATCTTACGTTCGTACCGTTTTAGGTCGTCACCTGACAATAACTTAACGTAGTTCTCATAAAAATAATATTGAAAAATTTGATCGGAAATATTGAATAGGAAGGGTAACACTAGGTTATTCAGTACGTCAACTAATGGCGCATTTTCGTATAGTTTACTCGTCACCATGACAACAAGGTGAAATAACTTCGAATTTTCCTTGCCTCGATGTAAGGATGCGCTAGTGTCCAAGTCTCGAGAATATCACCCATACCTACACACCATTCTGATCTATTTGTGCGAATTCATGTGGAGGCAATAAAAACCACAACCACGCCAATTTGTTTCAAAAAATCCTCACCGACATTGGCAACTCCTGAAAACACGGTAATTCTTTTTTTCCTTCTTTTTTTTAAATAATATAATTTATTGAAATGACAGCTGAATAGCAGCTTGAAATTGTCACCAATTCTACGTAAATATGAAATTTAAGTAAGAAGGAATGCCTAGAAACATCGGGCGTGTTGAAGACAAATTGACTGTGGGGGGGGGGGGGGGGGGGGGGGATAACGGAAAAGCACTAAAAATAATAGTTAACAATTTTCTTGCACTCAAAAGCTCAAATTTCAAACAAGTTAACATTCTACAATTAGATAATTTACGAAAATTCGCTCATATGGTCATGTTGCATGACTCGAATGAACTTTCCTTGTTCTATATGACTTCGAAACATTCAAAAACCCTTCACTTCCTTTTCATCCAGTTATCGATTTGTTTTGGTAGTTCCCGTTTAATGAGGGCGAAGTTCTGCGGAGCGGTTTTGCACCACATTGGCTCCTCTCCAACGGGGGAGGAACCAGAGCAGACGAGAGAAAGAAAAGTAAAACTCGTTAGGAAAAATGCGAACCTTTCGGCCGTTCCCACGAACACAAGAGGTGGGCACTCGAGGTTGATTCTGATAATTTGAATGTCATACGAATATAAAATTCTCTGCTTCGTTGTATCTATAATACACCAGGGGTTTTGACGTGGATATGTCTTTTTGCTGGGGGTCAAGGAATTTTTCGCGACACTATTTTAACACAGAATGTGTTTTAGCCATGGACTAACTAGCCGAAAATGGAACGCGGGATGGGAACGAAATGTGTGACGGATGATTTTCACGTACAACCGAGCCGTTGGTAGGGAAATGGAATTTCCGCCATTTTAATCGCACAGAAATCGTTCACCATTCGTTGGAAAGCTCTTGATTTATCACGAATTTATTTCGTATTTTTTTTCGTAGTTTCATACTATAACTATATAAATTGATGTTATAAATGAATAGTAAACAATGACGCTTGTTTGGTTGTCACTTGGTTGCGCGACAACGCAATTTTCGTAGTTTCATACTATAACTATATAAATTGATGTTATAAATGAATAGTAAACAATGACGCTTGTTTGGTTGTCACTTGGTTGCGCGACAACGCAAACACATTCTGTGTTTCAATAATTTCGTCCGAAGTATGTAAATAGAGGTATTTTCTCCACACAAAATACAACGCTCCGGCACTTTAGATTATTATTAACTCGAAAAGTGAAGGCTAGGTAGAAATCAATGAGGTACTACCGCAATTAAGTACCTAATTTCGTCTTCCTCAACTAGGTACCGACTACCGACTTAGACTTCTGTTTTAGCATGGAACGAAAGTAGCGCGGGAGTTTTTACTTTCCCAACATCCCAACAGAGTGGAAAGTAATGTCCATTTTTACTTTCCCAACATCCCAACAGAGTGTAAAGTAATGTCTACAACTTTGACATATCCATGATCAATTGTTTTTCCCCTCAAGGGAGAAATTTATATATGGTTTCACCAGAATGTGATGACGCATATTTGTCTCGTGATATTGAAATAGTTTATCTGGTACCGAGAGACTGAGTTTCGCTTGGTTAAGACAAAACATTTATTTGATAGGTAAATCAATTAAATTTATTAATTAAATACACAAGATTTGATATTAACACAGAATGTGTTTTAGCCATGGACTAACTAGCCGAAAATGGAACGCGGGATGGGAACGAAATGTGTGACGGATGATTTTCACGTACAACCGAGCCGTTGGTAGGGAAATGGAATTTCCGCCATTTTAATCGCACAGAAATCGTTCACCATTCGTTGGAAAGCTCTTGATTTATCACGAATTTATTTCGTTTTTTTTTCGTAGTTTCATACTATAACTATATAAATTGATGTTATAAATGAATAGTAAACAATGACGCTTGTTTGGTTGTCACTTGGTTGCGCGACAACGCAAACACATTCTGTGTTTCAATAATTTCGTCCGAAGTATGTAAATAGAGGTAACCGGGGGTCCAGGGGGCTTGCCCCCTGGCGAGGCGCGGAGCGCCGAGTTTATTATTTGATATAACATTATTTGGATGTACCTTCTTCCTAATACATAGTATAAACGTTGCAGGTTAACTGTAAATTATAGGGGTTAACCTCATGCTACTAAATAACTGTAGCAACATTCTTGGAAATGTTTCACACAATAGCGTTTGCTGTATATGACAAGAAAAACCCGTACAAATATAAAAACAACCTGAATATATGAATCAGGGTGCCTCTCAAGGGGCTTCACCCCTTGACTTCGCTAGGGGGCCCCAGACCCATTTGCTTTCACCTTGAGCTTTGGTTAACATTGGAGAGGCGTGGAACGAGCTCCATTTAAAATTTACAAAGATAAAGATAAAGATAAAGAAGATATGTAATATACAACATTATGTGCATGTACCTTCTTCCTAATACATAGTATAAACGTTGCAGGTTAACTGTAAATTATAGGGGTTAACCTTATGCTACTAAATAACTGTAGCGACATTCTTGGAAATGTTTCACACAATAGCGTTTGCTGTATATGACAAGAAAAACCCGTACAAAAATAAAAACAACCTGAATATATGAATCAGCGTGCCTCTCAAGGGGCTTCACCCCTTGACCTCGCTAGGGGGCCCCAGACCCCCATTTATTTATTTATTAACGGGCAAGCCCAATTTACAACAGCACAATATAAGTTACATATATAAGTATAAGTTACATCATTTACACATCTAAGAAACATAACAAGAAAAAAAAGGAACCCATAAAAACAAGTTTTTAATGTAACTCTTTCTTTTAGCGAATTTTCTTAAAAAATGAAGCTATTGCAATGGCTCCAAAAATTTTAAAATAAAAATTTTCAAAAATTTTCTTCATCGAAATCTGTTTTGAGGCATTCTGAAATGATTCCTGGATTTTAACGCTTTTTTATATGTATATATATATATATATATATATATATATATATATATATGTATATATATATATATATATATATATATATATATATATATATATATATATATATATATATATATATATATATGTATGTGTCATTCCAGACGATAACTCTCGATAGAATTGAGATAAAAACTTCGTTCTTTCGCCAAAAAATCAAGCATTTTAAAAGAAAGGATGAGTTCGTTGGACAACACTTTTTGAGCACATTAAATTGGTCAAATTTCAAAAAATGTACTAAAAAAATCACTAAAAATGGCTAAAAACGGCTAAAAATCGTTCAATTTATATTTTTTGGTAGAATATTACTCAAATAAAGTTAATCAACTATGAATATGGTAATTTAATAATTAAAGCTCAAACCTATGCTCAAAATTGTAATTAAATTTCATTAAAATGTGCTACAAAATCGATAAAAATGTAAAAAATTCTAGAAATCCAATATCTTTGTTTAAATAATAGAATGTTATTTAGAACAAAATTTTCAGCAATAAAATTGATAGTTAACCATTTTTTTGCCATAAAATCAATAATTAACAACTTCTTCGCACTCCAAAATCTCAACTTTCAAAACTATTTAACAGGATATAATACGATAATTGACGAAAATTCGCTCATACGATCATGCTGCATGACTGGAACTTTCTCATGTTCTCGGTTAAATTTATCGTTGTTTCAATATTTGGTAGTTTCTTGGCAACAGTAAAATGAAACAAAATCACATTGATAATAACTTAAATTAAATTGACAAGGAAAATCATTTAATATTTTAATGACCCTGGATTCGTTGTCATTTTATGCAGACGTTCAATAGTATATAGTTTACATAAATATTTATATATATAAATATATAAATAAATAAATATATATATATATATATATATATATATATATATATATATATATATTGTTTTTTAAAAACACTTGTAAGGTTTCCCATATTAAATTTCAAATTTTCGAAAATTTATAGTATAACTAACTTTTTCTTCGCAAAAATTTGATAAATTAAAATGTACGCCAGCATGAACTCGTGTGCAAAATTTCAGATCGATTGGATATCGGGAAGTGGGTTAAAAATCGATCTGAAATTTTGTCTCAAGAAAGAATGCAAGGGCTCAAGAAGAGAATCGAAGTTAAAAGAAAGAGTTAAATAACAATTACCACCACCACCACCACCCACCACTATTTGCTTTCACCTTAAGCTTTGGTTAACATTGGACAGGCGCTGAGCGAGCTTCATTTAAAATGTCAGCTTCATAGGTTGAACAGCAAAGAAATTAACTCAAGAGCTCACTCAGACGAGCTACTGGGTTTCAGACTTAATAATTCACTAGCCGCTCCGGCTCGCTTCACTCGCCTCCACGTCCAGCAAGGGGGGGGGGGGGGGGGTAAGCCCCCCGGACCCCCCAATTGAGGTGTATTACGTGCGTTGTGGGATTTCGGCCACAAATAAACGCTCATTTCGTGGGTATTTTTGAGTTTAACGAGAGATTTAGGATGTCTTCCACGATGCTTGAAAGATTCAAATGCTGCGTGACCCTGTGCACTTTTAACATGGAATCATGTTTTAGCGATGGATCCCCCGCCGAAAAGTGAGACTATAAAGTGAGATGAAAGTAGCGCCAATAATTGTGATGATTTCCGCTTACAACCGAGTCGTTGCTAGGGATATGATATTTCGTCGTTTTTCATCCCACAAAATTCGTTGACCATTCGTTCGAAAGCTCTCGATTTATCCAACCATACTATATTAACTACTGCGAAGTGCGTGGCCAACAAGCTGAGTTATGAGCATGGTTATATGAATAATTGTTTACACACAGGTGATCATTCTCAATTATTGATATTGTGTACATGATTGCAACCGCTTGTTAATTTCTGATGATTTCATTGAGCTGGTGTTTCGATTATGTGATTCATAGCAGGTGATCCGAATATTGCGAGAACGGTTTGATTTGTGAAGCGGTGGTTAAATAATTTTAATAGGTAATTTCTATACTTTACACTATAGGAAGCTGTAATTTCGTATGTAGCCTCTTTAGCCTCTTTCTATAATAAAGTAAATGTTTACTAGCGAGTTTCTATTAGGAGATCATCATCTCACAAGAGCTCAATCCTCGTGATCATTTCTATAATAAAGTGAATGTTTACTCGCGAGTTTCTATTAGGAGATCATCATCTCACAAGAGCTCAATGGTCGTGATCATTTCTATAATAAAGTGAGAGCGAGGAGCTAAAACATGATTCCATGTTTTAGGATTGATGGCAGAATGATAAACAGAGGGGGTCGGGTTCAGAGAATCGACGAGGAGTGAGTCGTGTACGGCTAAAGCATATTCATGTTTTTTAATTTTAGCCGTCAGGCTCAAAGGAACTGTGGCTTTTTTTAATTTTTTTATCCAGCTTACAATTTTTGGATATGAACGTTGGCATTATTGGTCACTTATCAACTGCTAAACTAATGTATTAGAAAATCATTGTTCCGTATTTTTTTCCTGTGTGTGATGTTCCGATATTGTATCGTTTGATCAGATTAAAATAAATTGAGTATTTTCGGGAATTCGTAAGGTCTGTTTTTTCAATTCCTGCACATACCTCCGTTACCTACACTTACCTCCGTTACCTAGGTACTCTTACCTCCGTTACCTACACGAGACTCTCCGTGAGGACTCGGTGCGGAATGGTGTTGCCCGGCCTTTGGGACCTTGGAGGACGCCCATGAGGCCGAGGAGACGGCGGAGGCAACGAAGGTGACGGCGATCGTGGCGCTACGCGGGGCGGAGGGGGCGGAGGAGGACGTCGCGTGTCCTCCTCATCTTCAGTCCTCCTCCGGACCTCTCCAAGCGCGCTTTCCCTCCCTCCTCCACCGCCGCCACCTACCGGCGCCCTCCACCTACCAACACTTATCTCTATCCGCTGACATAAAGGTGATTTTAAAAATTTATATTTTATATATTTATAATATAATGATTCCTAAAATTAAATAAATACAACAAAAACAAAAGATTCACATTGCAACTACAAATACTGAACAAATATATTTTTCCTAATAAAATTATTTAAAAGTGATTGGTGTGGTACCACAACTGCGCGATATATTTCCCTATATTTATAGCTTTTCCCTATATAATTCAACATTTTCCCAATCAAATTCAACATTTTCCCGATCAATTTCAACATTTTACCAACCAAATTCAACATTTTACCAACCAAATTCAATATTTTCTCAATCAAATTCTACACTTTCCCAATCAAATTCGACATTTTACCAATCAAATTCAACATTTTATCAAATAAATTGTCCAATGACCCTTCTGGTTGAGGTGCGGCTTAAACCTTAACACCCACAAAAACTTTATTTTCCTTTGGTTAAAGTAGTAAGTAAGTAACGTAAAGTATTAAACCAGCTTGGATACTTACCTAATCAATTTATTGTACTCGTACCTCGAAATATTGTTTATACTTTATAGTTCACCAATATATTCGCGTGTAGCTCAGCTGCTTTTATTTTCGGAGCGGTGAAGACAAAATTAGATTTTAGCATAAATTGAGATGTTTCCAACGAGTGAATGTCCGTCGGATAACAACTGAAACTGACGGTACTAAATTCCCCTTAGAACGGCTCCGTTGTGAGTGGAAATCATTGGAAAGACATTTTACTAAGTACCTAAATCTTAAAAACTGTCGATTTTTCCCGTTGTGAACCTAAGTAAACTTCCTTCTTCCTCTGGGCGATAAATTCCAAATTTCCAAGGTATTTTTGCACAAAATCTATCTAGACTAAAATGGGAATCAAATAAAAAGTCCAGTCATGCAGCATGACCCCATGAGCGAATTTTTGGAGGAATCTTCGACATTTCAGTCGCTATTGATCGTGTAGAGAAATTTTAGTTTATGATTTTGATAGACAAACATGGAATCAAATTATTAAAAATAATTAGGAGGTACTCATACTTTGTTATTATTAAACTAATATTGTAGATTTAAAGACAAATGTAGGTAAATATTCATAGATTTCGATGTCCAATGTGGTCAGTATTGAAGGCAGTTGAAAACTTAACAGTATCCTATCATAACATCATCAAATCTTGACATAAAGTTGGTTAAAATTGGTATAAAATTGGTTATACACGGATACTTCCATAAGAGTAGTTCAATCTGAATTTGGACAATGTTTCATGCAAATATTACCGATTTTTACAACTAGCGAACGGCATTATTTCGATTTTTGACTGATTTTTCAACTTTGGAATTTTTGAAAACTTGATACATATTCTTATAGGAAATTTTACGCTGATTCCGAATATACCACATGTTAGTATGCTGAAAAAATTATTTCGCACAACAAATCGCAAAAAACAGGCTATTTTGAAATTTTTGACTACATTTTTGAAAATTTCAACCCGAAGATGCAATCCGATCATGCTGGCCAACGAACTTGAGCTTTCGTTTTGTGTCCTTAACATTTTAAAATTTGTTTGAAGTTTCTAGCACAATTCTACGGGCAGTTATCGTCTGGAATGACACATACATACATACATACATACATACATACATACATACATACATACATACATACATATATACATACATACATATATACATACATACATACATACATAAAAAAATGCGTTAAACTTCAGAATATGATTCAGAATAGCCTGAAATGGATTTCTGCATTAATTTTTTTCAAAAATTCACATTCTACAAATTTTGAGGCGAAAGCAATAGCTTAATTTTCTTCAAAAATTCGCTAAAATCATAAGAAAGTATTCGATAATCATCAGAAACGCTTGCATACGAGTCTGCAACACATTGGGACATTTTATTTCTTTAGTTGCAGACTCAATGAAATCATCAAAAATTAACAAGCGGTTACAATCATGTTCACAATATCAATTATTGAGAATGATCACCCGTGTGTATTCAATTATTCAAATAACCATGCTCATAACTCAGCTTGTCGGCTACGCACTTCGCAGTAGTTAACATGATATGGTTGGATAAATCGAGAGCTTTCGAACGAATGGTCAACGAGTTTTGTGGGATGAAAAACGACGAAGTACCATTTCCTTAGCAACGGCTCGGTTGTAAGCGGAAATCATCAGAAAACCAACCGTAACGCTTTTTTTAACGCTTTTTTCGTTTGTGTGCCAAAGTAAAGACATAAAATGTCAAAAAGCATGGGAAAGAATGATAGTTGAGAAACTTGTCATTTTCGCCCGGTTTTCCGAAGTGATAAAACACCAATGCACTGGAGTGATTTAATGAGAGGTTTCCTTAGCTTATTTTGCTGATTTTCATTTTTCTCAACTATTCTTTATTTTTCTGCTTTTATGTGGATCAAGAAAATAATGTTGAATTTTGGTTGGGAAAATGTTGAATTTGATTGGTAAAATGTTGAATTTTGATTGGGAAAATGTTTAATTTAATCGGTAAAATGTTGAATTAGATTGGGAAAATGTTGAATTAGATTGGGAAAATGTTGAATTAGATTGGGAAAATGTTGAATTAGATTGGGAAAATGTTGAATTAGATTGGGAAAATGTTGAATTAGATTGGGAAAATGTTGAATTAGATTGGGAAAATGTTGAATTAGATTGGAAAAAGCTATAAATGTATCAAAATATTTCAGGAATTGATTTGATTAAGTGGCTAATCCACTAGATGAAATTGTTGGAAAATGGGGATAAAAACGATATTAAGGCTGCCAACAAAAATTCAAGAAGATTCGTCTTTCGTCTATAAAATGATCTATTCTTGTATTGATGAGTCACGAATTGTTCCAAAATGTTGATTACAATGATTTAATAATTCAAAAACAAGATTGGATCAGTTACTTTTAAAACTCCAGAGTGCTTAAGTCGCTACTTCACAAAACTTTAACAAGACTTTACAAAAAAGGCGTTTCTGACCTTAAATTAACGTAAAAGAATTACTTGAGTTAGAGAAAGAGAAAGAGAAACGTTGCAAAGTCGCTACTGATCTATGCATCGATCAAAATACTTGGCAGTATTTTTTAACCAAAAGTCATTAATGTATTTTTAGCAAAATTTTAGTCAAAATAGGTTTATTAACGATGAACACTAGAACATTAAAAAATCTTTGCAAAATTTTATGCTGAAAAATGTAATTGCATTTCATTAATATTTGCAAAAGTAGATAAAAACTGCAGAAAAAGGTAAAAATCTAATTTTTTTGTTGAATTGCTGAGTTTTATATTTAGAACGAGTTTTTTGTCATAAAATTGGGAGTGAAAAATTCCTTTTTACCTAAGTGCTGATTTTTCAAAACAATTAAGCATAATAGGAATAGCTATTAAATATTTATTATTTTGAATTTTAATTTTAATATATTAAACATTTTAAACAGCTTTTAAAAAAATATAAAAAAAAAAAAAAAAAAATTGATTTCCCTTTTCTGTAGTTTTCATCTACTTTTGGCAAATATCAATGAAATGTAATTACATTTTTCGGAATACAATTTTGCATAGATTTTTTAATGTTCTAGTGTTCATCGTTAATAAACCTCTTTTGACTAATAACGACTTTTGGCCATTTTAGCCATTTTTTTAGGACTTTTTTAAAATTTTGGCCAATTTAATGTGTTCGAAAAATGCTGGCTAACGACTTAATCCTTTTGTTTGGAAAGGTCGATTTTTTGACGTAAGAACGGCATTTTTATCTCAATCCTAAGGATAGTTATTGTCCGTAAATATAAAGAATATTTTAAACAGAGTGTATACAGAAATTATGGGCAAACTCAAGGAATCGATTCGAAATCTCATTTCTGATCGAAAGTTGCTCCAGAGATTTCTTTTTAATCGCTTTGTTTACAAATTATTAAATTTTTAAGATTTTTTTTTTCGAGTTTTGTACCTTATGAATTTAATTACAACGGCCATGACTCCCCCTAGAATCAAGTAAACTCAAAACTAAGAACACCTTTGAAAATACCGTTAAATTTCCAACAATCCTGATATAAAGTAAAGTTGTTTTAGTTAGTTTTAATCGGTTTAAAAAAAGGCCGTAATACAAAAAAGTCCAGTCATGCAGCATGACCCCATGAGCGAATTTTTTAAGAAATCTTCGACATTTCAGTCGCTATTGATCGTGTAGAGAAATTTTAGTTTATGATTTTGATAGACAAACATGGAATCAAATTCTATCTACAGCATGGTTCTAGCCTTAAACAGCATGGTTCTAGGATTGTTTATACAGGGATACTTCCATAAGAGTAGTTTAATCTGAATTTGGACAATGTTTCATGCAAATATTACCGATTTTTACAACTAGCGAACGGCATTATTTCAATTTTTGACTGATTTTTCAACTTTGAAATTTTTGAAAACTTGATACATATTCTTATAGGAAATTTTACGCTGATTCCGAATATACCACATGTTAGTATGCTGAAAAAATTATTTCGCACAACAAATCGCAAAAAAAACAGGCTATTTTGACATTTTTGACTACATTTTTGAAAATTTCAACCCGAAGATGTAATCCGATCATGCTGGCCAACGAACTTGAACTTTCGTTTTGTGTCCTTAACATTTTAAAATTTGTTTGAAGTTTCTAGCACAATTCTACGGACAGTTATCGTCTGGAATGACACATATATACATACATACATACATACATACATACATATATACATACATATATACATACATACGTACATACATAAAAAAATGCGTTAAACTTCAGAATATGATTCAGAATACCCTAAAACGGATTTCTGCATAACAATTTTTCAAAAATTCACATTCTACAAATTTTGAGGCGAGAGCAATAGCTTAATTTTCTTCAAAAATTCGCTAAAAGGTACTGCAAAATTATTCAGTCGATAGGTAGGTAAATATCTAATAAATCACAATTCGGTAAATAAAGAGGTGCTTATTAAGATAAGCTATCACAATATAATTCGTCTTTTAATTATTAATTTATATATTAATTACTCAGAGTCAATAAAAATAGGTGATTATTACAACAAAAAAATTTGAAAAAATCTAACAAGAATGAGGAATGGAGCATTGGGGCAATACCGCCATGGCGGAATTAGCCTGATTTTGGTGTGGCGGTATTGCCCCAGTAAACTTTTCAAGGAAAAAAATCATTAAAAACTACAGTTTTCTTTAAAAACGTGAAGTATTGGGTGGAAATTAAAGCGAAAGAATTTGTCTGCGTTCAACAATTTACACAAACGTATGAAAAACTGTTACTTACCACGAAAATTCGACAACAGTAAAACTAGAACGCCAAGTTTCAAAAACTGTGATCTCGCTTATCTTTGATGAAAACAAATTAATGACCCCAAACCAACTTTTCCAACATTACTGCTGATCTAAAGATGACAATATTTGGCTGCAAAATTTGTCACTCAGGAGGTTAAATAAATTATATGGGGTGGCGGTATACCCCGACTTGGCGGTACTACCCCACTTTCCCCTACGACTTAGTTTCGTTGATTCTAATTCTACATTTCGCTGACCGTTGTTGTATGCAGGATAGGGACCGGTTTAACTTGGCGATGAACTCAATGTTAGTATCTCCGACTGCCAGGACCGCCGCACAGTGGATGGAAGCGTGCAAAAACCTCAAAAAATGAAAGCATTAATAAAAATGTTTTTCCATTTTTATATTGTTCCTAGATACCTTCAGACACAAACTTAGCCCTTAGTTTCCCCATTGGACGTGTAGAAATTTTTGAGAAGGCATTAAATGTGATTAAAGGTTTTGGTGTAGCAGGTATTGATGATTTATGACGCCTCCAAAACTGGGGAAATTCCCCGAGACGAAATATACCATGTATTCTATACATGTTTAGGTGTATCTGATCATTTTTTCACATGTTTTTGGTGCATCACCAAGAGTGAGCCGTGATAATGAGTGTTTTTGGAATTATGTGATTATTTAACTTTGATAGAGTGCCAAAAGTGCAGGTCATCTCCGGTCGTCCTGGGACTGGAATAATCCGACTACGCACTCATTCAAGTGTCTTGTGTATTAATTTGATCGCCGTTCTCCGCCGTCGGTGATCACAATGAACGAAAACGTTGAGGAATTTATGTGACGGCACCCGCCTATCAACTCCTGCTATGACGAGTCAGAGTAAATAAACCACTAGGTGCGAACCTTGTCCCGAGAATGAATGTTACGATTCATTCTTCGTCTAGAAAAATAGTTCTTTGAGAGTAGTCTTCTATCACTATCAAATCATTCAACGTCAGCGGAAGCGTGGTACCTAACATTTAAACACACATTGTGGAAAAAGAAAATCGTAACATCGTGGTAAAAAAAATGTCTCTTGAAATTCCATATTCAGTGCTTTGCGAGATTTTATTTAAGAGTGGAAGTGATTTTGAGAAAGATCTGAGCGAACGATACCCGAATTTGGAAGAAACGGTTTTACGTCAGGCGAATAAAAAATAATTAAGTAACCCATTTCGGTTATACTCGTACTTACGTTCCTTCAAAATAATTATTCAGCTTGATTTACTATTGATTCAGCTTTCGCGCTATGAAAAATGAAAAAAGGTTCTCATTTGCCATTCATTGCCACACCTTTTTTTACTAGTTATCATTTTGGTAGTAGATACTTGGTGCAGTAATAAGGGATATGACTGGTTTCGGCTTTTCCAATGTAGAAAGTAGGGCATTCTTATATATACAAATATATATACATATAAAAAAGCGTTAAAATCCAGGAATCGTTTCAGAATACTTCAAAACGGATTTCCATGATGAAAATTTTTTAAAATTTTTATTTTAAAAATTTTGGAGCCATTGCAATAGCTTCATTTCTAAGAAAATTCGCTAAAACGTTGCTATCCGATTAGCCATTATAGTTAGCGAGTTGGGAATGGTTTCAATCGACTCAGAACTCCAAAAAACATGAAAATCCATATCAAGTTCAACCACTTGGCTTATCAAAGAGGTTTTTGCATAAAAACTGCTGTTTCCATCCACTGTGCGCCGTGTCGTCCACGCAAGTGGCTGTGGTGTCCATTTCACTTCTGGGTGAGAAATATAGAGTTGATATTTTATAACTTCTACCACTTAAACGCGGACTAGTGAAGCATAGGCTGTGCAGTGCTACATAGCAAGATAGTGCTACAGTTTAATATAAAACCAGGTCAAGTGATGACCTACGTTTGTTAGCGCTTGACTCTAATATCTCACAATTGTATACCCCACCTAACACTTCTTCTACACCTCGCCGCAGAAAGCTGAATTTATACAAATAAAAAACCCACGAAAAAAAAAAAAAAAAATTGCAATTACAATCAAACCCTCGTATTGTGTCAAACTCGAGGTATACCTAATAGTTCGGATGACCTTCCCGAGGTTACTTTTGATTTATTTTTGATATCTCAGTTTGCGTGAAGTGGACACTAATTGTATTGGTATCCATGTTTTCATTGATTGAACTTTCAACGTATCACGTTCACCTCACTTCTGGGTGAGAAGCATTTCGTTGCGGCGGGGAAAACGAAATTATTGTGTTGGAAGGATGAATTTATACAGCGGGAAAAGAATATCGATGGGTGGAGCGAGACAAGTGGTTTCTGGTCACTAAAGGTATTTTATCTTGACATTTGAGATTCCGAATCTGCAATAGAACAAGTGGGGTGGGCAGTATAGTTTCCTTGCATATATTCACTTTTTAAAAAATTTTTATTGCACCAAGTAATCACTTATTAACAATATTATTCTGAAAATACAGATATAAATATTGAAAACTAAGATACATCACTGAGTTGTGCTTATTAGAGAGTTTTTGGTGACCACTAACGTGCCCTTAACGTCACCCTAACGTACCCAAGAGTACGTGACCTTGAGGGGACGTTAGCTGCGTCGTACGTTAGAATGGCTCATTCAACGTCACCCGTTTGGCGACCTAAAGGCACACGATACCAGCCTAACCTTCCTGTAAATGTAACACTACTGGTCACCTCAAAATTACTCGAATACTGGTGAAGTAAATAATAATAGTTTTACTTCAAATTCCCCATCAGTACCGACTAATTATGTTGGTGTAGCGGGTAGGTTTTTTGAAGACCCCTTTAACTTAGTTATTTTTCGTTTCAAGTCGCGTAGAAACCAAAAGTGCCATCTGAAGTCCGCCTCCGCCGTCTCGCTTTACTAGCCTTCAGCTCGATCGAATAAATCCGTTCTTTTGCGCATAGGCTCTATTTGGTCGATCAGGGACTCATATTCTGATGATCCCCTAATACAAAGCCTACTTGTATCGCTACACCAAGCCACCACATTGGGTTCAACCATAACTTTTATGTGGGTACCGAGCCATGTGGGTATTCATGGCAATGAGTGTGCAGATGCCCTTGCAAGGAGAGTCATCGGTGATAACTCCATTAATATGTTGCCGATACGCATTGAGGATCAAATCTCCTACATGCCACATAAAGCCAATTCCATCTGGCATGAGCAATGGCAAGGTGAGATCACTGGTCTGCGTGGTGTCCTGCATGACCTGTGCCCAGTGGGCCCTTTCATAACCCAACTTCCAAGGAGGGATCGAATAGTGGTCAATCGGGTTGCCATTGGCCATACCCGTCTTACTCACAGGCACCTGCTTAGTGCAGAAGCTCGAGATGTTGTGTGTGGGAGGTGTGGGGGTGATCTATCCATCGGCCACTTTCTGGAGGACTGTCCAGCCCTTGTGGACCACCGAGTCCAGCATCAGCCACCTCAGTGAGTTGACGTTTTATCTGGACCAGACAAGGTCCGACCCCTGTTGTTGTACCTGAGAGCCGCTGAGCTCTACTACGAACTATGATATCTGATCTGTGATATATTTATATTCATCTAGTCGTAGTTTTATTTCACTTTGCTGATTGTAAATAGTAGCATGTATATAGTTATTAGCCTATCTTACATCTAGTCTTTGTTGTATTACTTTATTCTGGGGTTTTTTTTTCAACCACTTTGGAGGCTGAACAGTGGTCCACACTGTACCCCTCATTTTTTTCCCCTCCGAGTTGCCGGTTGAGTCCATGATGGCGCTCCTTTTTATTCAAGGATGGCAACATGGCTCCCCTTAGAATCGTGCCACTTCCAGTGTTCCTTTAGATAACTTGTTCAATGCCGCTAATGACCCTTTTGGTTGAGGTGCGGCCTTGAAAAATAAAAATAAATAAATAAAACTAAACCTTTGTGTAATAATTTGCAGCGTTTTGTATATAGCATTTCCCAATTGAGTTAAACTTTTTCCATTAGGTTTAGTCCTTTTCCATTTAGGTTTAGTTCTTTTCCATTTAGGTTTAGTCCTTTTTCATTTTGGTTTAAACCTTTTCCATTTAGGTTTAGACCTTTTCCATTTAGATTTAAACCTTTTCCATTTAGATTAAACCATTTCCACTTAGATTTAAACCTTTTCCATTTGGATTTAAACCTTTTCCATTTGGATTTAAACTCAGGAAATTATCGTGGAGTTAGAGGTAAAAGTACCCAAGTCACAAATTCAACACGTGGGAAAATCAAATGGAGAATATTATGATTATTTAACTGTTGTTATTATTGGTGATCAATATCATCAAACTATGTATCCAACCTAAGAAAATAATCATATTTACCAAACTAACTTTTGAAATTTTAATTTGATTTTTGCACAATATGAATTTACCTCTTCGGTACTTTTACCTCTAACCCGACGTTATTATGCCACAACTTGAAAATTAAATCATGCAAGTGTTTTTTTATGCACAGAAATGTAATATAATATAATAATGAACAAATGTTTTTTGAACATAAGAATTTCTCATGAACGGAAGTTATAAATTAAGTTAAAACTATCCGTTTCCTTTTTTTTTTTTACTTCTAGCCTAATGAAATTTTAGTAGATAGGCACTTACTTACTATGATGGGGCTAACTACTGACGTTTTGATGGAGTTTAAATCCAAATGGAAAAGGTTTAAATCCAAATGGAAAAGGTTTAAATCTAAGTGGAAATGGTTTAATCTAAATGGAAAAGGTTTAAATCTAAATGGAAAAGGTCTAAACCTAAATGGAAAAGGTTTAAACCAAAATGAAAAAGGACTAAACCTAAATGGAAAAGGACTAAACCTAAATGGAAAAGGACTAAACCTAAATGGAAAAAGTTTAACTCAATTGGGAAATGCTATAAGTCGTTGTTACACGTCATTTTTTCGTTGGGTTGTTAGAATTTTCGGCAAGGTCTCCGCAAGAACGTATTCGACGTTAAAAATTCAATTGGAAATTGTCCATTTTCTCTGTGGTTGTCAGACAGAAAACTTTGGCAAAGGTTTTTTGTGAAAAAGTAAATAATATAATGAGAAGGCTGCCCCACTATAAATTTTGTTACGGGAGTACTCTGCCGTAAGAAGAATTGATCCCGTATCTGCATTTTTGGCTATATTGAGTTAATGGTACCTCCCCGTTTCGAGGGGTGGTTTCTTTCGATTTTGCTAGTCTCGAAGTCGGAGAAAACGGCTTACAATTATCGCATTAACTAGGTTTTGGTTCAATTTACTAATTAAAATCCTGTAACTGGCCTTTTCTAGAGCAAAAACCCGTATCTGGGCGTCAGATACGATAATTTTATTAGTATTCAGGTACATACGAATTGTGACACTCTTGAGAGTCCAGATGAGAATTTATTTCTTAGTATTTTAGGACTCGTGGCGTCTGACGTGATTTCGGAATCAGTGGCAGATACGATTTTTCTTTCCAGTATTTTGATCATTCGAATGTATTTTATCTTGTTAGATCAGATACGGTTTTCTGAGTTTGGCAACCACGGTTATTTCTCCTAGTATCTTGCATATACGAGAAAATAATTGATTTCGCTACTTAGAGCAGTACTAATTTTGTAGTAGAAAAGACGTATCAATTTTATTGCAAAACGAAACCTCGTATGTGCACCAGATACGAGGAAATCGCATAGTAAATATGTTCTACGCCTTTTTTTGCAATTTTCTAACCAAAAAAACAGAAATAATAATAATAATGCTAAGAGTCTTGCATACGAGTCTGCAACACATTGGGACATTTTATGTCTTTAGTTGCAGAAAAGTATGTGTTGCACACTCGTATGCAAGCTCTTAGAGCCACTCATCTGATCCGGACCATAGGTATCAGCAAGTAAATGTCCTAAAGAGGCTACATACGAAATAACAGCTTCCTAGAGTGTAAAGCATAGAAATTACCTTTTAAAATGATTTAACCACCGCTTCACAACTCAAACCGTTCTCGCATTATTTGGATCACCTGCTATGAATAAAATCATCGAAACACCAGCTCAATGAAATCATCAGAAATTAACAAGCGGTGGCAATCATGTTCACAATATCAATTATTTAGAATGATCACCTGAGTGTACACAATTATTCAAATAACCTTGCTCATAATTCAGCTTGTTGGCTACGCACTTCGCAGTAGTTAACATAATATGGTTGGATAAATCGAGAGCTTTCGAACGAATGGTCAACGAATTTTGTGGGATGAAAAACGACGAAGTACCATTTCCCTAGTAACGACTCGGTTGTAAGCGGAAATCATCAAAATATTTTCGTGAGCAATTTTCCGTGACGTTTTTTTAGTTTATGTGCCATAGCAAATACATAAAATGTCAATAATGTTTTTCCAGCCACACCACGCGATTTAGCGAGGAATTCCTTTGGAATGAGGTGCTTTTTGAGCTCGAGACAACGTAAAATATAGCTAACTAGAGGGTTGTTAGGGCTTGGAAAGCCTAATCTAGTCCGTATAACAGTAGTACCTAACAGGAACTCAGCACATTATAGTAACGATATAAGTGCTACCTATTTGCGGTGTTATGTGACCTGGTGCAAAGCTAAGACAATGTTATTAAATTATTAAATAAAGAAGAGGAAATAACAATCAAAATGTAAGTAATGTAATAAAACAAATAGCACCAGTTGAGGTGGTCCTCGCCACTATGAGACTAAACAAAAAGTTGAATAGGGGAATTTCTCTTAATGTCCCCTATCAAATTTCAACTTCCTACAGTGAACAGGAAAGAATTTAGCTCACTCAGCTGATCAGAAAAGACCCCATCACTTCACTCGTCTCTTAATGTCCCAGAGAGTCTCGCTATCAAATTTCAACTTCCTACAGTGAACAGGAAAGAATTTAGCTCACTCAGCTGATCAGAAAAGACCCCATCACTTCACTCGTCTCTTAATAGAGAGTTCCTAGTAGATCCGTAAAACACAATACGTCGTGCGGTATTGACAATCCGGTGCCGTAACTCTGACGCAATGAGTTGCGGTGACGCATCCTCCCTTACAGATGCGTTACCGGATCATAATCCGGAAAAAACGTAATCGTCTTAAATAACCTATTGCACAGATAACCTCCGATGCGTTTTTCGCGATTGTTTTGTTTTCAGGTGACACAAGCGTTCCCGCTCCCGCTGTTCTCCGGTCAGTTGGTTTTAGTCTCCTGTGGTTTTTATCCATCTGATTTGTTTAAACTGTATTTATTAGCCTTCGGTTTTTATACCTGTTTGTGGATATACTCATACAGAGAGAAGATTCCGTATAGCTCACGGAGTTGGCGAGGCGGATTCCTCAAAGTATGCTGTTCAAGAAACCCCTCGAAAGCCGCGAGTAGATCATCAGCAGACAACAAACCGTTCACGTATAACTCCGCGATATCTTCGATATCGTTCATGGTTGGTTCTTATAAGAACCTTTGAAATAGAAAATAAAGAGAACTGGATAAAATTTAAACGAAAAAAAGCACGAGAAATAGGGAGAAGTGTGAGCGCGAGGATTTAAAAATGGCGATGTAGAAAGCAGCAAAAAGGGATGTAGCGTTACAACTAGATCCGTGAAAGACTTGACGTGACTTTAAGGTGCGGTGCATTTTGCGCAGCTGTGGTTAGCTTTTCAATTGCTGGCCCTAACCGTCCTCGTTACCGCACGCCGTATTGAGACCGACGGATCTACTAGGAACTCTCTAATGTCCCAGAGCGTCTATCTATCAAATTTCAACTTCCTACAGTGAACAGGAAAGAATTTAGCTCACTCAGCTGATCAGAAAAGACCCCATCACTTCACTCGGCTCTTAATGTCCCAGAGAATCTCCCGTTCAAATTTCAACTTCCTACAGTGAACAGGAAAGAATTTAGCTCACTCAGCTGATCAGAAAAGACCCCATCACTACGTTTCTTACTTACTGACACTTTTGCAACAAACTTGGGGCCGTGCTGATTCGGAATTATATAAAGACCGTTCGGAATTATATATAAAGTCCGCTAAGTTCTTCAGTTTCAATTTCTTCGTTCATAAATAACTCTCCTAGATGTTAGTAACTACTCTACGTTTATTACTGCCCGTGAATTGCTGGCAACTGTTGTTACCGCCACAGCCTAATAAACAACTCTCGTTGATAAGGACCGCCTAAAACACGATCAAGGCGGGTATAGAGACGAACGGCGACACTTTTGCAACAAACTTGGGGCCGTGCTGATTCGAATGAGCAGTCTAACACTAAAATCGGACCTCGAAGTTCTTCGCAATTTCAAAGGCCGTTCGGAATTATATATAAAGATATCAGGAACTTTCTACTCAAAACCTAGAGAGGCATTTTCCCAAAAGTAGGGTTTGGTCACGTACGATATCTATTCTTAGTAAGACAGTACTGAAAACTAATGCGTAGGTAGGTAAGTATTTGATCTCATTTCAATAATTTTCTCTTCTGGTTGGTGCCAGGTTTTCTCTGCGTGAAACACTAGTATCTAATGGTCATCTTCTTTTCTCTCATCTAAGTGCGACAAAAACGATTGTTTCAAGTGATTCCTCAGTGTTGAGCCGATTCAACACAATCGTCCAGTTTCGACCGTCCGCGCGTATTTAGTTGCTGTCAGAACAATCGCCCCTTCCTACCTGTCCATCAATCCTCCCTGGACAGCGGGTAATTGCCAATCTCCATATTCTATTCGCTGCAGAATGAAGTTCGAAATGACCATTCAGAGTTTTCCGAGAGGGACAGTCGCTTTTTGTTTCCAACCAATAATAAATGATCTTTTCGAAGCGGTCAATTAAAGCATGTGTTACTCGTGCCATTAATTCGAACCGGGATGGGAGTTATATTCGAAGAAGGTCCCCCGAGGATCCCTGTTTATTCACATAGTGGAGTGCTGGAGTGCTACAGTAAAACTGTAGTTTTATTTCGTTCTTAAGTGCGTGGAGTGGTGCATACCACTAGAGCAAATACAAGTAGTTGTAAGAAAAATATCAAAGGCTCAATTCAATGCTCACACAGCGCCCCTGTTCAAAAAATTACAAGTACTCCCCTTTGAAATGATAGCCGATACCCAGAGAATTAAACAGGTCATTAGAGATAGTTCACTCTTGCTACCCCAACACACAGCTGATACTAGATGGAAACATCAAATAAACCTAAAGCAACCGAAATTAAGAACTACGCTAGCACAAAATAATTATATATATATAGGCATTTCCACTTTTAACAAACTTCCAACCAAACTTAAAGAAAAATTAACTTACAACCAATAACAAAACTGTTAATAAAGAATTAAAAACTCATTTTTTAAGCTTCCTGTTGTAATATAAAATATTGCTGAGTAAATAGGAAATACAAATAAATTAATATAGAAATAAGAGTACAGTAAATTAGGTCTAAATTTATAAGCTTCGCTATGTGATCAACACCCTATGTATGTTTAATTTAATTCTCGATATCCTTATCGGCTAGTACCATGACCATCCCCTACCACGGACTTTTCGTCCATATTGGGGATTAATTTCCAGTTACTTATTACTATTCTATTTTTTTTCTTTCTAAAGTGTCTTTTAGCGAATTTTCTTAGAAAATAAAGCTATTGCAATGGCTCCAAAAATTTTAAAATAAAAATTTTCAAAAATTTTCTTCATCGAAATCTGTTTTGAGGCGTTCTGAAATGATTCCTGGATTTTAACGCTTTTATATATATATATATATATATATATATGTATATATATATATATATATATATATATATATATATATATATATATATATATATATATATATATATATATATGTATGTGTCATTCCAGACGATAACTCTCGATAGAATTGAGATAAAAACTTCGTTCTTTCGCCAAAAAATCAAGCTTTTCAAACGAAAGGATGAGTTCGTTGGACAGCACTTTTTGAGCACATTAAATTGGTCAAATTTCAAAAAATGTACTTAAAAAATCACTAAAAAAGGCAAAAACCAGCTAAAAATTAACAAATTTCTATTTGTTAGCAGAATGCTACTCGAAAAAAATTAATCGAACATGAACTAGGACATTTAAAAATTTAGGAACAAAATTGTACTGAAAAATGTACTTAAATTTCATTAAAATAAGCTAAAAATCGATAGGAACACTTGAAAAAATTGTAAAAATCCACAAAATCGTTTGTTCATTGGAATATTACTGACAAAAAGTTAGTTTGCTATAAAATGTATAATAAAAGTTTTATTAGTCCCCAAAGTGCTCAAATTTCAACAGAATTTAACATAAATGTAATACGACCATTAATGAAAATTCGCTCATACGATCATGCTGCATGACTGGAACTTTTATTTTCTGGAGAAGTGTTGTTCTTGTACTGAAATAAAGCGATTAAAAAAAAAAAAAAAAAAAAAAAAAACCACAGTTCCTTTGAGCCTGACGGCTAAAATTAAAAAACATGAATATGCTTTAGCCGTACACGACTCACTCCTCGTCGATTCTCTGAACCCGACCCCCCATCGGCCTCTGAACTCTGTTTATCATTCAAAACAAAAAAATGTTTTAGCTCCTCGCTCTCACTTTATTATAGAAATGATCACGACCATTGAGCTCTTGTGAGATGATGATCTCCTAATAGAAACTCGCGAGTAAACATTCACTTTATTATAGAAATGATCACGACGATTGAGCTCTTGTGAGATGATGATCTCCTAATAGAAACTCGCGAGTAAACATTCACTTTATTATAGAAAGAGGCTAAAGAGGCTACATACGAAATTACAGCTTCCTATAGTGTAAAGTATAGAAATTACCTATTAAAATGATTTAACCACCGCTTCACAAATCTAACCGTTCTCGCAATATTCGGATCACCTGCTATGAATCACATAATCGAAACACCAGCTCAATGAAATCATCAGAAATTAACAAGCGGTTGCAATCATGTTCACAATATCAATAATTGAGAATGATCACCTGTGTGTAAACAATTATTCATATAACCATGCTCATAACTCAGCTTGTTGGCCACGCACTTCGCAGTAGTTAATATAGAAATGATGAATCGAGAGCTTTCGAACGAATGGTCAACGAATTTTGTGGGATGAAAAACGACGAAGTATCATATCCCTAGCAACGACTCGGTTGTAAGCGGAAATCATCACAATTATTGGCGCTACTTTCGTTGCACTCTCGTGGGACATTTTTCGGTAGTTAGGTCACGGCTAAAGCATATTCATGCTAAAAAATGTCACATCATTCACACTAAATACCGCTAGTAGTGTTTGTTTATCTTCCCAACATCCCAAATGGTAAAGAGGAATTCAAGTAAACACCTTCTAAGACTCCCATAAACCTCGCGAAAAGATCCAAGCGTCAGATATGAATGGCATTAGTTCTACGAAATCAATCCCCGAATTTTTAGAACTATTGCTTCCGAGTCTACCTAAAGGTAGCGGAAGCGTTGTTTTCACTGTCGGGGGAAAATTTTTTTATTGGTCTCCAAAATCAAAATTTCCACTTGCATTTTAGACTGTTCTGAACAACTTTGGTTCCGTTTCTGTCTGTGTGTGTCTGACGTGTGCCCGCAATCCTTATAACACGCTTATTTTCCACAGTTTTTATCCGATTTGGATGAAATATTCAGGGGAATTTGTGGGCTAGGGGGAAGACGGTCCCCTATCAGTTTTAACGTTTTTGACTCAATACCTCACTCTGCGCATGCGCAAACGTAAATTTACCAAGCATCATTTTCTCACGCCCTAGTCGTCTGATCTCGCTCAAATTTAGATGATAGTTGGGGGATGACGATTTGATCATTCCATATAAATTTCAACATGATTGTATCATTAATATGAAATCCTTGTAACAAACTTATTTTCCACAGTTTTCATCCGTTCTGGATGAAATTTTCAGGGAATGTACGGGGGGGAAGGGTCCCTGAAATTTTCAGGGACCTGTCAGTTTCATTGTTGCCAAATCAATACTTCATTCTGCGCATGCGCAAACGTAAATTCCATTATGCTCCTTTTCTCACACTCTAGTCTTTAGATTTTGCTGAAATTTGGATGATAGTTGGAAGAAGTTGACTTGATTACCTCATATCAATTTCAATACGATTGTATCATTAATAGCTACTGCGCATGCGCCTATGTGAAATCCTTGTAACGACCTTAATTTCCACTGTTTTCATCCGGTTTCGATGAAATTGTCAGAGAATGCGCGGGTTAGGTAGTAGATGTTCCCGAACCTATTTCATTGTTTTCAACTCACCAGTTCATTCTCGTTTGCACAAACGTAAATTACATTGAGTGTCATAATTCGTTTCTTAATAGACCAATGATGTCATTTCACTATACTTCTTGATTTATTCTTTTCAACTATTGAATTTTTCAAGATCATTTAAAACTTTTCAATGATCTATACATTCATGATAGGTAAACGAGGAAGCTATGTGCCACACCCAACTTGGCAGACGTTTTTCGCTGTATTCGAACCTACTCACCCGCTGTTTTGAAGAATTTAGACCCGTTCTTTCCCTATTTTGACCACACCACCGTTTTCGGCTACCTCAAACACATAAGGTACCAGGGTCATTCTCATTTCATTTGCCGCTTTGGGGCGTTTGAGAACCTCAGTGACGTGAAATATGAAAGTGCTCGAAAATGAGGTTGGATCAGCAAATACTACTCATCGTACATTGCAGATTTGTGTTCCATAGATGAACCGTGAGTTTTTCATTGATGTATTTTATATGTTTTTTTTTTTTTTTTTTTGTATTAAAAAACAGGATATCCAACTCATGAGTGTTACCAGATTTCAAAAATTGAGGAGCTGACATGGAAAAGCAGTTAAGTCCAAAAATCAAGTTTCATATGAACTCCCACTGAACTCTTATCAGATTTTTTTAAACATAATCTCTTCTCCATGCAAAGGTCACACATTTATTCAGGGTTCGATCTAGCAAGGATGGGAGGACCTAAGGCTGTTGGCGTGACTGTTTACTTGCACTTCGACGAAAAAAAATGTTCTTTCGATTTTTGGACTTAACTGCTTTTCCATGTCAGCTCCTCAATTGATTTTTGTAAAATGGATGATTTGGCAAAATTGTTGTCGGGGCTCAAGTAAGTACAAAAGAATCACCTTCAAACGTAATATTCAGATTTCACCGAATTCATGTTGAAGGCAGTGTAATTGCGCTTAAATCTCAGGAGTGTTACCCTATTAGTGTTACCGTAATATCAGCAGTGTTACCCATCCTTGGTCACACTCATGAGAGGTAACACTCATGAGAATTTCCGATAAAAATGGCGTCACACAGGATGATGAAGTTACAAAACTCGGGGATTGTTTGAAACCTGTCACCAAGCAGTATTGTTGTTGATGTAGGATTATTTTGTTTAAGCACCAACAACACTCGTACTTTGTGTAACACTCATGATTGAAAATAAACATACTCAACATGTTTTTAGGCTTCTTTCGCTGTAAAAACTGCTTCAACTCCAAGCACTCCACTACAGTCTCACATCCACAACTGGACAATATAATCTTCACATCTGACTGTTTCCCGCCAGTTTCCATCAGCTTTCTTGATCGCAAAAATGATAACACTCCTGAGGTCCCATTGAGAAGAGATTTGAGGGACTGACTGAAAAACTAGTTTTTCACGGGTTGGGAAAAATCTTAAAAATGTAAATCCTTACTCTAAATAAAGAGGAACCAACTTATTGCAGCTAAGTAACCCTGGCCAGTTCTAGATTGTCATTGTTTCGTAACAACCTAACTTCTACTTAGGTGTTACGTAGGAGGGGACAGTAACACTCATGAGTTTCCAGGATTTCAGGTTTCATTCGTTATCACTTTGTATTGGTTAAAGGGGATTTTGGGCAGTCAAATTATTACTTCGTTGATCTCCCAACTTATACTACCCTTTTTTCCCCAAAATCACTAGTTTTGGTCAAGAATTGTGAGAATTCGTCGTCGGGGACATGAAAGCGGCAAATGAAATGAGAATGACCCACCATCCTTAACTCACTCTTGACAAAAAATCGAGATAGCCTCTTCCCCTGATGCACTCTTATCATGATTACGACTACGCGCAACCCTGTTTCAGGATGTGATAGTGTATACATCTTTACGATTCGTTTCTATTCAACTGATGCAGAAATTTCAAACGGAGCTTCTCTGGGTTTGGCAGTTATAACTGCTGAAGATCGAATCTGTTTGGCGGTACTGACACAATCGATTAGAAATCAGTGTGATGGTACACTGTGATCTACATTTATTTTTTGGGCTAGCCAGCGGGCACAGATAGTTTACTATACATTTGAGCGTAGGAAGTTTAGGTGGCAACAAAGCGCACAAAATTGAGAAAATTATTGACATTTCATGTCTTTGCTATGGCACACAACCAAATTTTCGTTATGTCTCGTTACGTTACGTAACGAAATATGCTCAATGATTTTGACATTTCATGTCTTTGCTATGGCACACAACCAAATTTTCGTTATGTCTCGTTACGTTACGTAACGAAATATGCTCAATTTCTGATGATTTCCGCTTACAACCGATTCGTTGCTAGGGAAATGGTACTTCGTCGTTTTTCATCACACAAAATTCATTGACCATTCGTTCGAAAGCTCTCGATTTATGCAACCATATTATGTTAACTACTGCGAAGTGCGTGGCCAACAAGCTGAGTTATGAGCATGGTTATATGAATAATTGTTTACACACAGGTTATCATTCTCAATAGTTGGTATTGTGAACATGATTGCAACCGCTTGTTAATTTCTGATGATTTCATTGAGCTGGTGTTTCGATGATTAGATTCATAGCAGGTGATCCGAATATCGCGAGAACGGTTTGATTTGTGAAGAGGTGGTTAAATAATTCAATAAGTACGTAATCATTTTAATAGACGAGTCTGCAACTAAAGACATGAAATGCCCCGAAGTGTTGCAGACTCGTATGCAAGCGTTACAGTTCTGATGATTTCCGCTTACAACCGAGTCGTTGCTAGGGAAATGGTACTTCGTCGTTTTTCATCCCACAAAATTCGTTGACCATTCGTTCGAAAGCTCTCGATTTATCCAACCATATTATGTTAACTACTGCGAAGTGCGTGGCCAACAAGCTGAGTTATGAGCATGGTTATATATGAATAATTGTTTACACACAGGTGATCATTCTCAATTATTGATATTGTGAACATGATTGCAACCGCTTGTTAATTTCTGATGATTTCATTTAGCTGGTGTTTCGATGATTTGATTCATAGCAGGTGATCCGAATATTGCGAGAACGGTTTGATTTGTGAAGAGGTGGTTAAATCATTTAATAGGTAATCATTTTAATAGACGAGTCTGCAACTAAAGACATGAAATGTCCCAATGTGTTGCAGACTAGTATGCAAGCGTTACTGATGATTATCGTTTGCTTGCTCACTACCGAAGGTAGGGAAGCTTTGTGTTCGTGACTGAATTTAATCATGAATTTTGTCATTGTCACTGTCATTGACCGACTTCAGGACTAGCACGTCAAGCCCGAGGGAATCGCCGTTCTAACGTTGCTCCAACGGAGCACAACTCCCTCCAACCGACCTGTTTCATTGGATCATGCTGCACTTTCTCTTTAGAAAATAACAACAAAATAGCTGTTCCAAGCACCGCGAGTTCATGAACTTTTCGGAACTGGTTCGGCGCCGAACCTTATGCGCACGTGAATCGTTTTCCAAGCGTTTTGAGTTCAGGAACACAACACTCGCTAAGGTGTTCCCACCGCGTCGATTCATGAACTGAGTTCAGTTAGTTCATGAGACCTGCTCGAGGATAGGGTTGAGAACTCGAACTGAAGGAAACCTTTCTGAAACTTCCGAAAATTAATTTCACCGCAACCCTTCATGCTAAATGCCTTGTCATTAGCCTGCTTGATGCTTGTTGTGTTATAGTTTTTCACATATCTTTTTCAATTTGCTTCATCTAATAATTATTAAAATCTTCAGTTTTCTTTTCTTAGCTGTCCACACATAGATAGAAAACATTTGTTTAAGGGTAGTTGGTATTTGGCAGGCTGAATCAAACTAATGTTTTTCTTGTACGCACTTGGCCCACCCTACCTTACTTGAAAAAACGTCGTGTTTAGCACTTTTTTTTCCTTTTCTCAATAATGGCTCGAGAGATTTTTATGAAATTTACAAGAGTTAATCTTCTTCTGGGTAGAAATGATATCCCATACCCTTCATACCTGGGAAAATAGTCTGAAGATAGCAATTATCAAATAACCTTCAAAAAAGTTGAAAATGCCGTTTTTTTGCACCTTTTTGTCTTTTCTTCAAAATGCTCAAAGGATTTCGATGACGAGGTTTTCACGTTACTAAAGACGACGCTAGCGCTGGTAGGTGCATTGAGTGTCAGGTGAACTATGGCGTTCCCATCGACGGGTTCTTGAACCTAAAAGTTTCGTGAACTAAGACGGGTGCTTGGAACACAGTTAATATCTTGGTGAACACTCTAATATCATGTGACTGTGGTGAAATTGTGATGAATAGCGACTACCACTATGATTTTAACATCATTAATCAAATATGCTAATTTATCATCGCCCGTATTTCGATACAATCGATACAAAATCGAATGAAGCTGTTAAGAGGGTTTTTTTCCCCTCGCGAAGAGAACATTAATCAAGATCTGTCAAACCAATTTCTGAACAACCGTCTCCGGAGAAAGTAAGAAAAAAGAGAGCGAAAAAAGAAAATGAGCCCGTGATTGGGGTCATTTAGGGGGAAATAATGATGATAAATGATTTAATAATTGATCCAAGATTCTGCCGAAAAAGGCTTCGAATGGAATAGCCGAGAAGAGTGGCAATCAATCAATACTTCAGTTTCAACTACCTTCAACTTCTAACCAGCAGACAAAGAGATAATTTGCGGTAATCATAGAACCTACTGCATTACTTTGGAGGATTATAGTGTTTGATTAATAAGGTAATTAGCGAATTATCGTAGAAAACGAAGCTTTTGCAATGGCTCCGAAAATTTTTATATCAATATTTTCGAAAATTTTCATAATTGAAATCAGTTTTGAGACATTCTGAAAAGAAACCCAGAGTTTAACACTTTTTCAGATAAAATGTAGCGGAAGCATTGTTTTCACAATCGGGGGAAAAAATTATTTTGGTCACCAAAATCATAATTTCCACTTGCATTTCACGTTTTAGACCATTCTGAACAACTTTGGTTCTGTGTCTGACTGTCTGTCTGTGTGTGTGTCTGTCGTGTGTCCGTAAATCCTTGTAACAAGCTTATTTTCCACAGTTTTCATCCTATGGATCATTTCAGAGTTTCCATATATATATATATATATATATATATATATATATGTGTGTGTGTGTGTGTGTGTGTTTGTTTGTGTGTGTGTGTGTGTTGGGTTGCTGGGGTAGGGTAACTGTCGGTGTTTTTATCTCTTCGGAGTTCCTTCATATCCCAACCCAAGTCAAGGTCATACGTCCCGTTCGTGCGACCCGGGCACCCTCAGGGTGAATAGAGGGTGGCAGAATGATACGCTGGCGATTAGGGAGGAGGCTCGTGTCAACGGGTCTCCCCTCCCTTCCACATATGCGCTTCCTCAGTAACGGAGTACAACATGGATCAGCCTCATAACCCCCGCTGGCCCATTGGCCCGCGGGGTTTAGGGGAGGCGGTCGAGGGCTATTTACCCGATTCTTATGAAATTTTCATAGAATGTGCGGGTTGGGGTGGAGGTGGTCTCCTATGAGTTTCGTTGTTCTCAAAATGACTACTTCACTCGGGGCATGCACAAACGTAAACTCCATCAAGCATAATTTTCTCACGCCCCCGTTGTCCTACCTCGCTCAAATTTGGAGGATAGATGGAAAAGGTCAATTTGAGCATTTCCTAGAAATTTCAACATAATCCTATCATTGACAGCTACTGCGCATGCGCGAATGTGTATTCCTTTTCAAACAAGCCTAATTTATACAGTTTTCATCCGATTTTGATGAAATTTTCAGAGAATGTGCTGGTTAAATGCTCCACCATCAATTCCATACTTCTCAAATCATCACTTCATTTTGCGCATGCGCTAATGTAAATTCCTTCAAGCATAATGTTTTTACGCTCTAGACGTCCAATCCCCCTCAAAAGTTTGGGGAAAATGATTTAATAATTCCATATTCATTTCAACATGATTGCATCATTATTAGTTCCTGCTCATGCGCGAAAGAGGAAAAAAGTCTAGTTTTCATCAGATTTTGATTACATTTTCTGGGAATTCGTGGGTTAGGCTGTAGATTGTTCCCAACCAATTTCATTTTTCTCAAATCATTCTCTCGTTTTTTTAAACATCGTTTCTATGAAGCGTGAAATTGCGGGGTCTTGGAACTGTAAAAGTGTGAACCCTTCTCCCATGTGTGAACCCCTCGCCATGTTTTGATCATTATATGATTGGGTTTAATAATTAGAACAATGATCTGCGTAGGAAGGCTGTCTAACACAGAAATAATAAACCATTGTGTAATAATTCGCAGCGTTTAATAATTACCGTCACCACCGAACTAGATAAAACATACGAAAAAACAGTGTTATCCACGAAAACGTAATCAATTTTAAATTTGATTTTCATAATCTGTTAACTTTGCATTTTATTTTTTATCACGAAATAATCGAAAAAAATACTTATATATTTCTAAATTTTGAAATTGATATTTTGAATTTATTGTTCGTCTCCCTTAAGAAGCCCCAGTTCCTGGGGCGATGAATACAAAAGCAATTTAAGGACAGAAAGGCCTTTTTGTTGAGTCTTGTTATGATTTGAACTATCCAATTTCATTGGAATGGGTTCCCACAAGTTGGTAATTTAGTTTGCATCCATTATGGTGTTACGAAAAGTGTTTGCAGGTAATGGAGTCATGGATGTGTTGAGCCTTATGTGTTGATCTATTTTGACGATATATTGTTTTAGCCATACCCTGGTATTTCCTGGGTCACTGTCTAGTTCTAGACGAATCGATCGTAAACGTGGTAAGTAGGGACGGCTCTCTTCCGACTGTAGTTGGTTCTTTACAGATAAAAGGTCTTGTAGGAGCCCCTTTATTTTGCTCCGCCTCGGGTGTCTAATGTACGTCCACAGTTCCAAAGGTCCTAACTCAAACTGCCAAGTAATCTATCTGCTTCAACGCTTGCTTGGTAGGGTCCCGACAAGGAAGGTTCTTTTTGGAATAGGAGATGACAAACACAATATTGATTTGTCGAACCAAACTAAATTCGTGTTCACACCGATTGAAATATGTTACTAAAGCTATGTAAATTAGGTGGTAAAAACATGCATTAATTTAATGATTACCACAGCGGTCGAATATGTACCTACTCGGATACAAACAAGGATATTTTGCTTCCTGACTTTGAAGGTTGGGAATCTTTATGTTCGTGAAAGAATTCAGACAAATTAGTTCCTCAAAAAACGATTTTTTAAAATTATTATTTTTTTATTATTGGCCTAAGGACTTAACCTACACAGCCGCATCCATAACAATTTCAATAATACATAAATACCTAATTATCTAATTATGCACATATATTATGTAGCGTAGATGAACATTTAAATATGGAATGATATATTGAATTCATAATTTGACTTCACTGTCTAAAATGAATTTGACCATGGCGTCATAAACTTCAATCAATTCAGTCACAAGCACGAGCTCTAGGTTGAATGGACTTGAAATAACTTCTTCCATTTTCTCAAAAAGAAGCCGGCGGCGGTCGCTGTGCAAAGGGCACACCATCACCATATGCTCAGCATCTTCATCCTCCGAATAGTGGTCGCAGTTCCCCGATTTCGATCTTCCAATTCAGAAGAGGTACCTACTTCTTAGTGATACAGTGGCCACTCCTGAGTCTCGTCATGATCCTGTAAAAATGTTTTGGGTGTGAAGGCATTTGTGTGAACCATGGTTTTGAGTGAGGTTGGGGAAACATTCTTTTTTATCTAAATCCAGAGTGGTAATTAGAGTGGAAGTCATTCCAACTGTTTTTCTGTGTTATTTTCATCCAATCGTTTAGATCTGAAGTAGGGAACTCACAGAGTTGTCGACGGGGAAGAGTCGCACGCTTTGCGAGTGTATCCACTATCGTGTTACCACAGATGTCGTAATGGTTTCTAATCCAGAAGAAATGAGTTGTTATTCCAGCCAAATTTAGGGGATTTGTTGCATCCAAAATCCCTCTTTCGGTGTGTCAACTCGTAAATCGACAATTTACAGTTGACAATAGACAATACCCGAGACAAGGATAAGCCGACGTCTTCAATATGCAGTTCTCTGACCCAATGCACACAAACACGACTGCGCTGATGTCAGCAGATTATGGGACATGGCGTGACGTTGAAATGAGGCTAAATTCCCCCACTCGTACCCTGGAAAGGAGTAAGGAGAATTTTTGACCGCCCGGTAACTCACGTCACGAAAACTTGTACCCAATGAACGGAATGAACAATTACAAGGAACGACTTGGAGGAAATTGCTGGGCGATGATTGGGCCCGCAAAACGCAGTCACAACCTGGACAAGTGAATAAAACTGTTTGATGAGCATCAGCTCGAGGTCTTGTTTCTGAAATTGTGTACCCTTCCGGAGGCGGAATTCGGTCCGTTGAGGGAGCAATGGAAGACGGACCGGACATCACTCTTCGGCGCCCGCATACCGATGACGCCAAGAAGAATTTGGCAGCCGAAGATCAGCGGTCTCACTTAGCCAAGGGACGCAATGCTGAGGAGGATTCAGGATCTACAGAAAGCCGTCACAACCAACGGTAAGCAAATACCCTCTTTCCTGCCCAAAAGTAGTCTCTCTGACACCCTCTCAAGCACCCCCCGGAAGGTTTTTTGAAAAAGACCTGACAAACTAGCAGTCTTAGAGAGACCTACACTTTATATTATGTAAAATTAACATGAAAAACACGATTTTTATTAGCACAAATATTAGCTTGGTTACCAAATGTTCATGTACACACACACAAAAATTAATAAATAAAAAATAAAATGATTATAGGTAAGTAATTTTTTTGGCAAAATTATATTGCAAAATGTAGGGAATGAAACATAAACGCTGGAGATATAAATCAATACTACATATAAACTTCAGTCCTCGTGATGTAATATTATTTATAGATTATATATATTTATATTGTAAACACAGGATTAAATAATAATACACTGACACTACCCGCGTGAATCCCCGATTGATACCCCACGGACACCGCACACAGTTTGTAGGCCTACTAAAATTCAAACGAACAGATTTGTAAATTGGCCGTAGCAGATTAGTAAAACCAGTACCTACCATCCCAGTTTCCTCACAGTTCTTTAATCTACGAAAACATACGTGATGAAAAACGGAAGTAAGTGAAAAACGTTGTCTATTTCCACGAAAAATAATGAGTTACAATGTTAAATCGATTTCAACGGTTTGGGCATCATCAGAAACAAACAATAACAATAAGGAGTTATTTTTTGTTACTGATGATGGCCTAACCGTCGAAATCGATTAACATTGTAACTCTTTATTTTTCGTGGGAATAGACAACGTTTTTCACTACCTTCCGTTTTGAAATGGTTTTCCACAACTTCGTCGCGAGTGATTTAGTTCGTACATACGGTATGGCGCAGTTTTCAATTCTGGGAGTTTTGGTTGAAAAAATTCCGAAACCACGAAAATCGATAGTAATGAATATTGCGGTTCTATGACCCTAACTAATAGCGGAAGCTGCTAGAAATAAGATAAATGGAGAAGAAAAAAATCATTTTGAGGCCTAATCGTTTGATTGATGAAGTTAGCTAAAAATTAATAATAAGGTTATTTTGGTCTAATGGATGGTAATTTTGCAATAATTTTATCGAAACCCAAGTAATATTAAATTTTATATTACATTTAGAAACTAGGAAGGTATAAATGACGGTATGTTAGTCGGCTTTCAAGTTTCACGGCCATTTTTAAATAAAAACTGTTTCAAATTATGCAAATTGCTCCCGAAAATTGAAAAAAATCCATATTTGCAGAATAAACGGGTTGAAAATTCTTATTCTGCCTTAAATTTTGTGAAGAATGCTTCTAGTTTTGAGACTTGACATATTATACTTGACATTTTTGTTTTGTTTTGTTTTGAGACCTTTTATTATGACTTTTTCTACCTGAAACACATTACCTAGTCGAAACACTGTGTGGCGTGATTCTTTTCTGTGCATTCCCTGGTAAGAATTTTTTCTTCAGCCTCTCGGGGGGGGGGGGGGGGGGGGGCGACCGCCCCCCCCCCCCCCTTTAATCCGTCCCTGTCTCAAGCACACTTCAGGAAAACGTCCCGCGGTTTCCCTCGGCCGCGCCGTGCCCGATAACCCTGCGCGAGACGGAATAGTGAATTTTGGAGGCTTAGGTAGGTGTGTTTATCGGAGTGTAAAGGACTATAGGTAGTTCTCTAGCGCTAGTAAACAGATGTCATAACCTAAACATACAAGTGTATTTGAAGAACGAACAAATGTCTGAATATTCATAATAATAAATACGTGTTGACCGATTCAAAATTGTCATCATGCTTGGTTAACCATTCCACTTATCATTTGTCATTCTTCCTAAAAACAGCACGGAGACAGGGAAAGTATTCTCTCTGGTTATGGTCAAGTATCCCACGAGCCTGACGGTGTGTATTGAGACGAAAACGGGAACTTTTCAATCTCGTTAAAACTAGGGGATCAAGAAAAACAAATCTTACCCTTACACGGTGTATCCCAGTTTTTTGGTAGGGTTCATCGCCTTGATTTTTGACAGGAGTGAGTGTGAGTCCGAAATTATAACGACATAGGGGCTGTAGATAGTGGAGTCCAAAACATACTTCAGAGCCTCTTTGATAGCGAATGCTTCTGCTGAGTAAATGGAGGCTTTATCCCACAAACGGTATTGCCTTTTCACTCCTAAATGAGGATTTAAAAAAAAAAAAAAAAAAAAAAAAAAAAACCCACACCGTTTTTAGTAACTGATCCATCGGTATATTTGGCGCTCGGATACTTTCTAAGAAGAAGTTCGTTCAAGAAGGCTTTGGCAGAGGCTTGGGTTTAGTTTAGAACTTGAATTATAAGGTTAAAAAATAGGGACTTTTTTAAAAATGTTTGATTGTAGGTAATTTGAATGGATTTGATCTCTACGGTTATTTGGGGTGCTGTTTCCCAGTTATTTTTAAAAATCGGTGGTTAGAATGTTTGGCTATATGCCCTCCAATATTTGTGAATATCATATAGGTAATATGCTCGCATGGATTGCCAGAGCCATTCTTTTCATACTTTCAATTTATTGTACATGTTTACACAGACTGTGTACGTTTATACTTATATATGCTGCAAGATTTATACACGATGTATTGTTACTGTGATAATTGGTCAACTAGACAGACGGCATGATGCCATGGTCGAAATAATGTTTGTTTGATTTGTTTTAGCATGAATATGCTTTAGCCGTGACCTAACTACCGAAAAATGTCCCACGAGAGTGCAACGAAAGTAGCGCCAATAATTGTGATGATTTCCGCTTACAACCGAGTCGTTGCTAGGGATATGATACTTCGTCGTTTTTCATCCCACAAAATTCGTTGACCATTCGTTCGAAAGCTCTCGATTTATCCAACCATACTATATTAACTACTGCGAAGTGCGTGGCAAACAAGCTGAGTTATGAGCATGGTTATATGAATAATTGTTTACACACAGGTGATCATTCTCAATTATTGATATTGTGAACATGATTGCAACCGCTTGTTAATTTCTGATGATTTCATTGAGCTGGTGTTTCGATTATGTGATTCATAGCAGGTGATCCGAATATTGCGAGAACGGTTAGATTTGTGAAGCGGTGGTTAAATTATTTTAATAGGTAATTTCTATACTTTACACTATAGGAAGCTGTAATTTCGTATGTAGCCTCTTTAGCCTCTTTCTATAATAAAGTGAATGTTTACTCGCGAGTTTCTATTAGGAGATCATCATCTCACAAGAGCTCAATCGTCGTGATCATTTCTATAATAAAGTGAATGTTTACTCGCGAGTTTCTATTAGGAGATCATCATCTCACAAGAGCTCAATGGTCGTGATCATTTCTATAATAAAGTGAGAGCGAGGAGCTAAAACATTTTTTTTGTTTTGAATGATAAACAGAGTTCAGAGGCCGATGGGGGGTCGGGTTCAGAGAATCGACGAGGAGTGGGTCGTGTACGGCTAAAGCATATTCATGTTTTTTAATTTTAGCCGTCAGGCTCAAAGGAACTGTGGCTTTTTTGTGTTATATTGCGTTCGCATTAATAAACATTTCTTCTTCTTCTAGTTACTTTTAAATCTCATTGCCGTTGGATCAATAGCAGTCTGTGCGCATGCGCAAACGTTAATTTCTTATAACGTCGACTTGTCAATTATGTTACAATAAGTGAGGAAGCTTTACTACCCACTCAACTTGGCAGAAGTTTTTTAAATAGAAAACCGGGTGAAGGCTGGTATCGAACGTTTATGCATGACAACCTCAATATTTCACCACCAGAAAGGCTAGAAGGCTAGCGGTCCTTTTGTGGTTCACGCTTTCTTCAATACCTTGAAGTGAACATAATTTGAGAGACTTTACTTATGTTTGGTGACGAAAGTGGTTTTCCCTTTTCTGTTGAGAGCACTGGGTGCCAAAAGCCCTCAGTAGAGCTTGAGATGGATCAGGGTGAGAGTCAACCAAGTAAAAGCTGTTTTGCCTACACCAGTGTTTCTTACGGGAATCGGCGACTGCTCCCGCTTGCACGGCGATTGATCCCCCTGTAAATTTCGACGATAGATCCTGGTTACTCAACTGATCCCCTGCAATTTACTGCGATTCCTCCCGATGAAGTGAAAGGCATAAAGGACTAATTAGCTGTGGGTAGGAAAGCACCTGTATATTGAGAAATGTAGTAGCTTTCACGAATAAGATAATAAAAAATCCTTTAACTTTGGACTGTAGGCGACGAAATGTAGGATAAATAATTTATTCTATTATTCTTTGAGACACAATAAGCATACTATACATACTATTAAAGTTATTTCTCCAATATAGGCGCTATCATTTTCATGTTCATGATTGCCTGATTTTTCATTAATAAATGAAATTATATCATTTATTGTTTTATTTGATAACGTTTCGTTCTCTTACTGAGGACATCTTCAGATCTTGCTTTCTTGACATTGAGTTGACTTGGTGAGCCACTGTTTTATTTGACGAATCCGTTATATTCGGATGTTTATAAATTTTTTCCTGGACACACCAAGATTTGAAGATGTCCTCAGTAAGAGGACAAAACGTTATCAAATATACTGCATTCCGCAAGAATGCACTGTTTTGCAATTATCCTTCTTCAACATTCACATTTCTTAGTATTCTTCAGTTGCTATTTTCGAACTCGTAATACAGCATTAACAATTCGAGAAAAACGCAGAAAAAAAACCTTCTGGTTTAGATGCGGCTTAAACCCTAATAAAAATCATAAGAAAGACAAAGCAGCTTGAAATGCTTGCATACGAGTCTGCAACACATTGGGAAATTTTCATGTGTGTTTTCTTATTGTATTTATTACGAGGCAGATCTCACCCGTGCATCGCACGGCGAGGCGTACAAATCAATTAAATGGGCCATAAGAGAAACCGCCCACCCGTGGGTACTTAATTGAATTCGCGATCGTGTTGACTTATTGTTCCGACACCCTTGGGTACTACATTGAATTCGAGCCAGGCTACATCACCTACCCCCCTGCAGACTCGTATGCAAGCTCTAAGAGCCACTCAGCTGATCCGGACCCTGGGCATCGTCACGTAAATGTGCTAAAGAGACTACATACGAAATTACAGCTTCCTAGAGTGTAAAACATAGAAATTAGCTTCAAAAGCCACTCATCTGATCCGGACCCTGGGCATCGTCAAGTCAATGTCCTAAAGAGGCTACATAAGAAATTACAGCTTCCTAGAGTGTAAAGCATAGAAATTACCCATTAAAATGATTTAACCACCGCTTCACAAATCAAACCGTTCTCGCAATATTTGGATCACCTGCTATGAATCAAATCATCGAAACACCAGCTCAATGAAATCATCAGAAATTAACAAGCGGTGGCAATCATGTTCACAATATCAATTATTGAGAATGATCACCTGAGTGTACACAATTATTCAAATAACCTTGCTCATAACTCAGCTTGTTGGCCACGCACTTCGCAGTAGTAAACATAATATGGTTGGATAAATCGAGAGCTTTCGAACGAATGGTCAAAGAATTTTTTGGGATGAAAAACGACGAAGTACCATTTCCCTAGCAACGACTCGGTTGTAAGCGGAAATCGTCAAAATATTTACGTTACGTTACGTGACAGTTTTTTGTGCAATGTGCCAGGGCAAAGACATGAAACTGTCAATACTAACACAGTGAAACAAATAATAATATCACAGTCACATTAAAAAAATCACAAATTCATTCCGTTTCGCCGAAAATCCTGCCAAACCACTTTCACTCTTTTACCAAAAACATGCCGGTCATCCTGGGGTTTGATGACTAATGAGTTTGCTGATCCATTGTGATTTTTTTGTGGATTGAGCGGAGGGAGTGTGCTCTTCAGAGTCAAACGTTTTTACGTAGATTTCAGTCTGATAGGAAACTAAAGCGTCTACGAACACGAAAATGTTCGTGTGGGGTGACGTAAAGCTGTGCCTAAAGTGAGAATAAAAGGACTCACACGCATTCGTTGTCCTGGTGGTGTCACCTGTTTTCGAGGCCCACAGGGATGTGGGAAACTTGGCATTATCCATTACGTAGGTATCGTGGAGGTACTGAGAAAAGGCAATAGTTTTTTCGGAGTCGTCATCTGGGCGGTCTAGCAGCCAAGAACAAAACACGTCGCCAACTTCGTGCGGGTTGAATACAGGAAAACCGAATGCCCAGTGCAGCCATTTGCCAATGTTGTTGTGCTGTTCTTTGTACGCGGAGGCAAGCCCCAACGTCAACAGCAATCAGGGGCAATAGCCGAACCTCGCTCTGCGATCGCCTGTTCCACCGGGATCAATCGCTATTGGAACTTTCCCGTTTCTTAAAGTGGTGTACATGGACGAATTCCAGTGGGTACTTGAGAAGCTCTGCGTATTGCGAGGCTTAAATCTACAGTACGAATAAATAAAAAAAAATTAAAAAAAAAAAAATAAATAATAATAGTAAAAATAAATAAATTAAAAATGAAAAAAATCCAGTCATGCAGCATGACCCCATGAGCGAATTTTGAAGAAATCTTCGACATTTCAGTCGCTATTGATCGTGTTGAGAAATTTTAGTTTATGATTTTGATAGACAAGCATGGAATCAAATTATTAACACATGCACAGAGTAAACTCATCAGTTGTGATTACATTTTTCTTTTTTTTTTAAAGCACCTACAACCTACGTTTTAAACAGCATGGTTCTAGGATTGGTTATACAGGGATACTTCCATAAGAGTAGTTCAATCTGAATTTGGACAATGTTTCATGCAAATATTACCGATTTTTACAACTAGCGAACGGCATTATTTCGATTTTTGATTGATTTTTCAACTTTGAAATTTTTGAAAACCTGATACATATTCTTATAGAAAATTTTACGCTGATTCCGAATATACCACATGTTAGTATGCTGAAAAAATTATTTCGCACAACAAATCGCAAAAAACAGGCTATTTTGAAATTTTTGACTACATTTTTGAAAATTTCAACCCGAAGATGTAATCCGATCATGCTGGCCAACGAACTTGAACTTTCGTTTTGTGTCCTTAACATTTTAAAATTTGTTTGAAGTTTCTAGCACAATTCTACGGACAGTTATCGTCTGGAATGACACATACATACATACATATATACATACATACATATATACATACATACATACATACATACATACATACATACATACATACATACATACATAAAAAAATGCGTTAAACTTCAGAATATGATTCAGAATAGCCTAAAACGGATTTCTGCATAAAATTTTTTCAAAAATTCACATTCTACAAATTTTGAGGCGAGAGCAATAGCTTAATTTTCTTCAAAAATTCGCTAAAAAAGAAAAAAAAGTCCAGTCATGCAGCATGACCCCATGAGCGAATTTTTGAAGAAATCTTCGACATTTCAGTCGCTATTGATCGTGTAGAGAAATTTTAGTTTATGATTTGGGTTGACAAACATGGAATCAAATTATTAAAAATAATTAGGAGGTACTCATACTTTATTATTATTAAACTAATCTTGTAGATTTAAAGACAAATGTAGGTAAATATTCATAGATTTCGATGTCCAATGTGGTCAGTATTGAAGGCAGTTGTTTCGATTTTTGACTGATTTTTCAACTTTAAAATTTTTGAAAACTTGATACATATTCTTATAGGAAATTTTACGCTGATTCCGAATATACCACATGTTAGTATGCTGAAAAAATTATTTCGCACAACAAATCGCAAAAAACAGGCTATTTTGAAATTTTTGACAACATTTTTGAAAATTTCAACCCGAAGATGTGATCCGATCATGCTGGCCAACGAACTTGAACTTTCGTTTTGTGTCCTTAACATTTTAAAATTTGTTTGAAGTTTCTAGCACAATTCTACGGACAGTTATCGTCTGGAATGACACATACATACATACATACATATATACATACATACATATATACATACATATATACATATATACATACATAAAAAAATGCGTTAAACTTCAGAATATGATTCAGAATAGCCTGAAACGGATTTCTGCATAAATTTTTTTCAAAAATTCACATTCTACAAATTTTGAGGCGAGAGCAATAGCTTAATTTTCTTCAAAAATTCGCTAAAAGTCCAGTCATGCAGCATGACCCCATGAGCGAATTTTTGAAGAAATCTTCGACATTTCAGTCGCTATTGATCGTGTAGAGAAATTTTAGTTTATGATTTTGATAGACAAATATGAAATCAAATTATTAAAACTAATTAGGAGGTACTCATACTTTATTATTATTAAACTAATCTTGTAGATTTAAAGACAATCTGAATTTGGACAATGTTTCATGCAAATATTACCGATTTTTACAACTAACGAACGGCATTATTTCGATTTTTTACTGATTTTTCAACTTTGAAATTTTTGAAACCTTGATACATATTCTTATAGGAAATTTTACGCTGATTCCGAATATACCACATGTTAGTATGCTGAAAAAATTATTTCGCACAACAAATCGCAAAAAACAGGCTATTTCGAAATTTTTGACTACATTTTTGAAAATTTCAACCCGAAGATGTAATCCGATCATGCTGGCCAACGAACTTGAACTTTCGTTTTGTGTCCTTAACATTTTAAAATTTGTTTGAAGTTTCTAGCACAATTCTACGGACAGTTATCGTCTGGAATGACACATACATACATACGAGTACATACATACATACATACATACATACATACATACATACATAAAAAAAAATGCGCTAAACTTCAGAATATGATTCAGAATAGCCTGAAACGGATTTCTGCATAAAATTTTTTCAAAAATTCACATTCTACAAATTTTGAGGCGAGAGCAATAGCTTAATTTTCTTCAAAAATTCGCTAAAAGAAATAAATAGGAAATGAAATAAAATGCGTCATCCATGGTTGTTTTCCGGGGCCAAGATGTAGATGCACTCATTCTGTGAATAAATTTCAATCTATGTGTTTCTAGGTGATTCCAATAGAATTCGTTGGTAGTACCTACCCTCTTGTCTTCGAGTTCATGCAAACTCACTACTCTCCAATTATTTCACTCGTTCCATTAATTTTCAAACCTAAAATTTCTCAATACGAACAGCGCAATATTTCCACCAGTAGGTAAGAATTCCTTGCGTTCTGTGAAGCTGATCGTTCGTAATAATTTCTCATTCAACCCTGCTATTAGACACATAACGTGGCTCGTTCCTTTTTTAACCTTTTATTTTCAGTTATTTTTTTGAAGATTGATTCCGGAATCCGCTGTCGGATGTTCCTCAGGCATCTTTGAGGGACATTCGAGGAATCAAACGTAACTAAACAACTCGTAAACGAGTTCCACTATCTTCTTTACAAGCAGATACCATGTTACATGGATATGTCTTTGATTGGGGATTTCATAACGGTTGTCCTCGAGAGTTGTAAACAAATCTTTTAACTTTAAACAAATCCCTGGGCCGCATGGCCGCATCCCGACTATTCCAACAAAACAACGGTTTACTTATAGAAATGTTGAAAATAACTGTGGAGAGAAGCCACTACAATGAGTCGTTGTTAACAGTCGACTGTTGTCAAGAGGATGAAAATGTTTCCTATGGAGTGGAGTAAATGATGATATTGCTTTACGTTAAGAATATTGTAACCGGCTTATTAAAATTGTTTATAGTCCAATCAACTTAGTTTAGGAATGTAGCCAGGTACGTAAGGAGGGGGAAATTGGTAGCTTGAGATGTGAACATTTATCACATAAATCAAGCGCTTTCCAACGAGAGGCGAACGATTTCTGTGCGATGAAAACTGCGGAAGTTCCATTCCCCTAGCAACGGCTGAGTTGTACATGAAAAACACTGAAATTGTGACACAAATTTTGCGTCACGGAAATTTTTGGTTGACCCCCCAGAGCAAAGACATATCCATGTCAATATAAATCCAAGTGTCAAATTGCGTGAATTGATTGTAAATCAAAACCGTGAATCAACTGTAACTGTTAATCAAACAAACAGCTGTTCGTACGCAGCCATATTGCTTGATATCATTTTTATCAGGGCCAACGGAGATTAGCAAGTGTTAACTGGCCGGACTTTGGAAGATTAAGCTCGAGGGGCCTCAGTAGGGGCTTAAACTCGTACAGCGCTTTGGTCAAAGACGTTGAGCTACAATCTTTGTTAATTTCGATTTTCGAAATTAAGCTGGTTTAAGTTGTTGTCGAAAGTGGGCCTAACTATATAATTATTTAGTTTTTCAAGATTCTTGTTAGTAAAAGGTGTGAACATCTATTACTTTACGAATAGCTTTCAACGAAATTCCTAGGAACTCCTTTTATCCTGGAGAAAAATATGCATTGAACGTTATTAAAGATTCAGCGAACACTAACTCGAAGGACTTTAGGCTTGCAAAGTCTCTCAGCACCGAAACATCGGAACTCTAATGATTGGCTATGCAATTCAGATGACTTTCTGTGTTGTGGAAGGCTGGAAAGGTCTGGCTTCATTATTCCGCGTAAACTTCCGGGCTTGGGAGTTGGGGTGCACTCCAGCGAGTGAGGCGGTCGGAGAAATTTCTCTTTGAGGCTTTAAGTCTCTTTTTTGTTTCTTGTTTCTCGATCCCTTATAGTCAAGTCAGCTTGTTGTCAAGTCAGCTACTTGAAACCAGTGGCGTAAGGCGTAGCTAAGTCATTTCTCACGGAGGCGCAACAGTCAAGGATTTTATTTTATAGTTTCAGTATCCATTTCTAGTAGTTGTTGTTTAATATACGAAGAGCGTATAATAAACTGTTAGACGTTCATATAAGTAGATATTCAATGGTTTTTCGTAATGATTTGAAATCACGTACTCTTCCCATATTCACAACCAACCTATGGATTATTAAAGCATACCTAATACTAAATCTGATGGGTTGTAAAATATAACACAAAAATCTTTAGTTTACCACTTACATATTTAAATAATTACAAAGTTTTTCGCTCAAATTCTGAGCATCTTGAGGTCACAAGAAACACAAACACAGATTTGTTTGTGCTTTTGCGGAAAGCTTTGTAATTATTGAAATATATAAGTGGTAAAATAAAGGTTTTTGTGTTATATTTTACAACCCATCAGATTTTGTAAGATGGCTTACTATAGAAGGTCAGTTGAAAAACTTAATGAATTCATACCTAATACTATTTAGAAAAAATATTATCCAATAAACTAATTATCAGAGCATTGAAAACTACGATAAATACGAATACCTACGGGTGAGCTGAGGAGCACTATGCTTATATACTACTAGCCGCTCCGGCTCGCTACGCTCGCCTCCACGTCCAGCCGGGGGGCAAGCCCCCGGACCCCCCATTAAATTGCTCGCTTCGCTCGCAATGTGGCAGATAGAGAATGTTGCTCGCTTCGCTCGCAAAGTGTGGTATGTAAGGAATGTTGCTCGCTTCGCTCGCAAAGTGTGGCTGTATACATGCGATGTATTACAGTTGAAACATGTAGGGGATGTTGCTCGCTTCGCTCGCAAACGATAGATCTCTAAGGGTAGGTTTATCTTCTGTAGGGGATGCTGCTCGCTTCGCTCGCTTGAGGAAGTTATACTGCCCACCCAACTTGGCAGACGTTTTTTTCTGTTGGAAATTCTTACAAACAAATTAAATCTTATAAAACTACGTGGAACCACAAAAAAGTTTATTTGGGTAATGTTGCTTGCTTCGCTCGCAAGGTATTGCGTAGAAGTGCAAATGGGAAACCCCCTGCGAGTCCCTTCTGGTGAGCAACGTTGTGAAACGCCGGCGGCCTCGATCAACTTCCGCAATTTAATCGTTTCGCCTCGCTTCCGCTCGCAATTTGACCGACTTTCCGTCACTTTTTTCGATATCCGATTTCGGATTCAGATTCGGCGGACCCAAAGCTTTATTTCGCCCGCGAAAACCGTTCCGAAAAACGTACCTTTACGGGGTATATTTTAATGGGAAAATACGTAGTTTTTCGTCGGACTTTTCGAGAAAACACGGTCCGTACTCTCGCATTTTTTTGACGCATTTCCCGCTACTTTTTTCGCGATCCGATCGCGCCGTCGTCTTCCTCGTTCAAAAACCTACGAAACCGGTATTTTTCCGGAATTTTCGACGGCCGTTTAGAGGGGTAGAGGAAGCGGGGAAGTCCAAAAAGCGCACATTAATTCTTACTTCGACCCCCCCCCCCCTCCCGCCCTACGGCCCATGGTTCGGGTGGGATTAGACAATTTTAAATTCGCTCGTTCCCCCTTTCGGAAAATCTCAAGAAGATCCCCCCACTCGTACACTCCCCCCACTCAGCCGTTTGGCCGTGCATAGACACGACAGACAGACAGACGGAGTTTCATTCTTATAAATAGTATAGATTATACTATACTTACTGCCTGCAAAATCATATATTTAGGTATGTGGTCGTTTCTCCCTTACAGGTTTATCCGCAATTGTTACAAAACAAATGTTTAATTTTAATTGATTTCAATGATCTGCCTTTGGCAGTTCCAGATGAACTAATTATTTTGTTTGCTGACGATACGACATTGATAAGCAGAAACTCTTAATTTACACGATTTGGAAGTCACCCATAATGAATTTAGGTAGTTTTTGACTGGTTCAATAAAAATAGACTGGAGGTCAGTAAATAAAACTCAACACCTTATATGCTCTGAAGGACATTCCTAGATATGGAACTTCTAAGAACTCATTATCCATAAAGGTTTAGGGGAATCATATTGATCCTAAATCTAACAGGGTCAAAAATTGTATTGAGCTTGCCAAACAGTGTAATTCAGCATTGTTTCTTTTAAGAATGCTCTCTCACAAGTTCAGTGATGATGGGGTGTGTGGCGAATTGTGTTCAAATGCGGGGTCACCAATGGGTGAAACAAGCTTATTATGGTTGTTTTCATCGTCTCATTCTGAACGGAATAATTTGTTGGGATCACGCTTGGCATCCTCCAGTACATTTTCAATTCAGAGAAAAGCTGTCAGGATATTAGCATAATTGTATTATAGAGAGCACTGTTCACTTGCTTTTAAACGATTAAATATCCTTACGTTACCATCAATTCATATTTTAGAATGTCTAGTCTATATAAGAAAACACCTGGATCGATATCAAGTTAGATCTGTATATAGTTATTTCCCTATTTTACATCTATTCTTAGTTGTATTATTTCATTTTTTATTTTATTTTTATTTTATTTATAAAATCACTTTGGGGGCTAAACAGTGGTCATCACTGTACCCCATTTTTTCCCCTTCCGAGCTGCCAGTGGAGTCCATGATGGCGCTCCTTTTTAGTCAAGGATGTCAACATGGCTCCCCTAAGAGTCGTACCACCAGTGTCCCTTTGGACACCTTGTTCAATGCCGCTAATGACCCTTCTGGTTGAGATGCGGCGCAAACATTAATAAAAATCAACAAAAATTCAAGTACCACACTTGGGGTTTACCAGAATCCATGTTGTTTATCTATTACCCTACAAATAATTTGAGGTTTATGGCCGATAAACGAAGCAATCATCGGCGGAAAATTATAGTAAAAGGGTGGGTATAGCCTCCTCACATATTGTAACATGGACGTATAGAATTAGTAGAAGAAAAGAGTAAAAAGACGATAAGGTTGTATTCGATAATCATCAGAAACGCTTGCATACGAGTCTGCAACACATTGGGACATTTTATGTCTTTAGTTGCAGACTCGTATGCAAGCTCTAAGAGCCACTCAGCTGATCCGGACCCTGGGCATCGTCGAGTAAATGTCCTAAAGAGGCTACATACGAAATTACAGCTTCCTAGAGTGTAAAGTATAGAAATTACCTATTAAAATGATTTAACCACCGCTTCACAAATCAATCCATTCTCGCAATATTCGGATCACCTGCTAAGAATCAAATCATCGAAACAACAGCTCAATGAAATCATCAGAAATTAACAAGCGGTTGCAATCATGTACACAATATCAATAATTGAGAATTATCACCTGTGTGTAAACAATTATTCATATAACCATGCTCATCACTCAGCTTTTTGGCCACGCACTTCGCAGTAGTTAACATAATATGGTTGGATAAATCGAGAGCTTTCGAACGAATGGTCAAAGAATTTTGTGGGATGAAAAACGACAACGTACTATTTCCCTAGGAACGACTCGGTTGTAAGCGGAAATCATCAGAAAACCAACCGTAACGCTTTTTGACATGGATATGTCTCTGCTCTGGGGTGTCAACCGAAAATTTCCGTCACGCAAAATTTGTGTCACAATTACAGTGTTTTTCACGTACAACCCAGCCGTTGCTAGGGGAATGGCAGTTTTCATCGCACAGAAATCGTTCGCCGCTCGTTGGAAAGCGCTTGATTTATGTGACAAATGATCACATCTCAAGCTACCGATTTCCCCCTCCTTACATACCTGGCTACATTCCAAAACTATAAACAATTTTAATAAGCCGGTTACAATATTCTTAACGTAAAGCAATAGCATCATTTACTCCACTCCATAGGAAACATTTTCATCCTCTTGACAACAGTCGAGGACAACTCGAGGACAACCGTTATGAAATCCCCAATCAAAGACATATCCATGTAACATGGTATCTGCTTGTAAAGCAGATAGTGGAACTCGTTTACGAGTTGTTTTCTTACACTTTTTTCGTTTATGTGCCAAAGTAAAGACATAAAATTTCAATATAATAATAATAATATTTAAAAAAATAAAATAAATACAAGGAGGTATCATGAGTGACACCCTGAAACTAGCTAGATTTGGTTAACTTTACATCAATCGAGAGAAGAGTCAAGTGAGAAATTTCGAGCTGATACTGCATAAGCCAGATTGTGTGGGGGAATCCTTGAAACGAGGAATTTATGGGCGAATAAATTATTCATGAATAGTTGTGGGCACTATAGGTTTATGTCGGTTCACGCGTTTCACTCAGATTTTCGCCAGCTTGCTTATTCAAAATCCCGTCCCTGTTCTCCCCATCTCTTGATTAGGATGAAAATACGTGTTTCGAAGTTAACTCCCTCTCCTTACCGATTTCCGCCGCCAGTGTTATGATTTCAGTTATGATTACAGTGTTGTGATTTCATCAACCGTACAAGGGACTGAACAGCGCAACGCCGCTCAGCTTCCATCGAAAGGGAGATGAGTTCTACACCTTAATTTGTAGGTCTCAACTCAGAGGTTTATACAAAGATAGGAGTATTTTTTATCAACCCTACATATACAAAAAGGTTCCAGTCATGCACTATGATCGTATGAGCGAATTTTCGTAAATGATCGTATTGTATAATTTATTTATTCATTTTTAAAAGGTTTAAGCCGCACAGAGGGACGTCCTATTGAAATAGATTTGAGACAAATAGGCTGGGCTGCAATCGTTGAATTCGCTTTAAGGACGTCCCTATGAAGGCTTCGCATATTATAGGAGGGACCCTTTATTGAAACTGATAACCGTGACGCATTTTGGTTTATTATTTCCAATAATAAGCCTATGTGATCGTATAGAAAAAATTTTATAACCCCCCCTCAAACTTTGTCACTTTACGTTTCAAGGTGCGTAAATCCAAATTTGAAATGTCCGTCCGCCGTTCGCCGTCCGGGCCATAAAAGGCCTAAGAATTTACTTAAAAAACCCGTTCTTTCGCACATAGACTCCATTTGGGGTCTAGTTGGTCCTAACATTTAACCATCCCGATCACTTTACTCGCATAGATGCTATGGGCCAAAAACGGGCGAAAAAGTGTCTTTTTCGAGGGTTTGAGTGTTAGACTGACGTGCTAAAACTCCAAACTGCTCAACCACAACTGCGCAAGCTAATATTCCACGGTTAGGATAACAATGGGCAGTAGGACTTCGCAACAGAACACTTTAGGACCATATCATGCACCACAACTGCACGACCTAATAATTATTATTCTCATGTTAGGACAAAATTCACTCATCTCAAAATGCACAACTTTCAAATGAATGTTGATGGAAAAATATGAGTGATATGATAGTGTAAGCGTAATAGGGCGGTGAACCTCCGGTTGTGAGGTAACGAGACCTAGGGAGTACCTCCAGGGTGGCGTGGAAAACTTCCTACACTTGTATTGCTTTCGAATTTCATGTTCCTTCGAGGCATGAATATACGTTTTTTTCTAGGTCATATTTGTGTGTTAATACCAATGCTTTTCCTACGCATATTTAATAACAAACCCTCTCGACTTTTCGTACGTACTTAGATAATGATATTATTAAGGCAATGATTATTTGAATAGATAGGAGCTCAATTCGAGAAATATAAACATGCGTATATAATTATAGAAGTATAGGTTGTGGCAACTCGAAATAGGATACGCCGAGGAGTCTGGACGGGCCTTATGACGTACGCAAGCCAACTAAAACTACGATCATACTCAATTGAAAAAATAATAAACCTTTGAGAAATAATTTGCAGCGTTTTTATGGGTTGTATCTGTGTATCGCCGACAGACGAATACGGTTACACGAATACAAATATAATCGCAGTTGACTCAGAATCGACGAATAATTATCGCGATTACAATCGTATCCGTATTCAACGATAAGACTATACCAACACTGCTTTGAACAAAATCGACGATCTCGCTGAGGGACGTGGCACCAGGGAAAGGATTTCATCCAATGGTGCAGGGCAGTTAATTCAGGCGTTTAATACTTAGTGCAGCATTGTGAGATCAGCAAGGCAGCGTCTTCTACTCAATGGCATCAGCTCATAGGAAATGAGCAACGAATTGTAGTCTACGGAACATTGTGGAATTCCCTGCTTGAAGGCTATATATCTTAAAAATTTATTCTGGACTGGTCTGCTGCAGTTTAAAGGTTGCGGAAGTTGGTGTTCAGAATTGAAGAAAAATTCATGAAAGACATCCGCCACTTTCTGAAGGACTGCCCAGCCCTTGTGGACCTCTGTGTCCATTATCAGTGGGTTGATGTATTATCCGGACCAGACAAGGTCCGATCCCTGTTGTTGTACCTGAGAGCCGCTGAGCTCTACTACGAACTGTGATATCTGATCTGTGATATATTTATATAGTCATAGTTTTATTTCACTTTTTGCTGATTGTATATAGTAGCATATATATAGTTATTAGCCTATTTTACATCTAGTCTTAGTTGTATTATTTTATTTTTGGGTTTTATTTATCCATTTGAGGGGCTAAACAGTGGTTATCACTGTACCCCTCATTTTTCACCCCCCTTGATATGCCTGAGTCCATGATGGCGCTCCTTTTTAGTCAAGGATGGCAGCATGGCTCCCCTTAGAATCCTACCACTTCCAGTGTCCCTTTAGACACCTTGTTCGATGCCGCTAATGACACTTCTGGTTGAGGTGCGGCGCAAACCTTAAAAAAAAGAAATAAACAAAGAAATATTTTTTACCAAGGTCCGAGGAGAAGGGGGGGGGGGGCTGCGCCCTTCCTTACGGATTCGCCGCTAGGACAGGAGAGAATTTAGCTCACTCAGCTGATCAGTCAGCTCTGGTCTTTTTGGATCTAAAGAAGGCTTTCGACTCGATTGACAGGGTTCTGCTCCTCAGGCGCATGGAGGAAAAGGGAATAGTGGGAGAGAGCTTGGAGTGGTTTGCCAGCTACCTGTCTGATCGAACTCAGTTTGTGACCATTAGAGACACGAGGAGTGCGGTTAAGCCTATCAAATATGGTGTGATTCAGGGAAGCACCCTTGGGCCAGTATTGTTTTTGATTTATATAGATCGCTTAGCTTCACTATCGACCGTCGCTGACATCCTCCTCTCAGCCGATGACACGGCTCTGCTCGTTTCAGGGTCCTCGTGGGAAGTAGTGACGGAGGAGATGCAGAGGCTCTTGGACAAAATTAACGGGTGGTTTTTGGGGAGTTTCCTCCCTCTGAATGTTCTTAAGACCAAGTTTATGCTGACTGAAGGTGGTGATATCCCCCAGGATGTTGGATTGAAGATCCATTCCTGCGCTTCGGGGGGTATGTGTGGTTGTGGGCAGATCGAAAGTTTGTCCAAATACAAGTATCTGGGCGTCATGGTGGACTCGGCTCTCATTTGGGATCATCAGGTTTCTTATCTATACTCAATGCTACGCAAATGTATATACTTCTTTTACCATGCAAAGCCTGTACTGTCCAAGGAGCGCTTGAAACAAGTATACTTGTCACTCGTCCAGTCGTTGCTACAGTATGGCATTCTAGTGTGGGGTGGGTGCATTTCCGAGCCATTTGCGCAAGTTGGAAATTTAGCAGAAGGCCATCCTAAAGGTGATGCTTGGCAAACCAAGAAGGCATCCTAGTGCCCTCCTCTTCCAGGAAGCTGCGGTTTTCACAATCCGCCTACTCTTCATTAAATGTCTGGTTCTCTTCTACCATCGCACGCCCTCCATAGTCAACAGTCCTTCTGTTCACTCCCACTCTACCCGATTTCAATATTTCCGGAACACAGTTAAACCTAGAATTAATTTAACTCTTACATCTAGAAGTCCGCAATATCTTGTTCACTTGATTTACAATTCCTTACCAAGAGATATCAAACAGCCAGAAAATTATAGTTGTTCAGTTTACAAGAGGCTTATTAGCGAATTATTGAAGAAAATTATTAGCGAATTTTTGAAGAAAATTAATCTATTGCTCTCGCCTCAAAATTTGTAGAATGTGAATTTTTGAAAAAATTTTATGCAGAAATCCGTTTCAGGCTATTCTGAATCATATTCTGAAGTTTAACGCATTTTTTTATGTATGTATATATGTATGTATGTATATATGTATGTATGTATGTGTCATTCCAGACGACAACTGTCCGTAGAATTGTGCTAGAAACTTCAAACAAATTTTAAAATGTTAAGGACACAAAACGAAAGTTCAAGTTCGTTGGCCAGTATGATCGGATTACATCTTCGGGTTGAAATTTTCAAAAATGTAGTCAAAAATTTCAAAATAGCCTGTTTTTTGCGATTTGTTGTGCGAAATAATTTTTTCAGCATACTAACATGTGGTATATTCGGAATCAGCGTAAAATTTCCTATAAGAATATGTATCAAGTTTTCAATAATTTCAAAGTTGAAAAATCAGTCAAAAATCGGAATAATGCCGTTCGCTAGTTGTAAAAATCGGTAATATTTGCATGAAACATTGTCCAAATTCAGATTGAACTACTCTTATGGAAGTATCCCTGTATAACCAATCCTAGAACCATGCTGTTTAAAACGTAGGTAGTAGGTGCTTTAAAAAAAAAAAATAAAAATAAATAAATGTAATCACAACTGATGAGTTTACTCTGTGCATGTGTTAATAATTTGATTCCATGTTTGTCTATCCAAATCATAAACTAAAATTTCCCATCACGATCAATAGTGACTGAAATATCGAAGATTTCTTCAAAAATTCGCTCATGGGGTCATGCTGCATGACTGGACTTTTTTCACTTGGTTGATTCAAGTAGGACCAAACAACGCTGAAAACATGCTCAGCAGTATTTATGTTTAGTTTTATTTATAGAAAATTGTATATTATACGGAATAAGAGAGTCAATTGTATTGACAATCAAATGTATGATTGCTTTCTAAAATTGTGTTTTGTTTGTGGATGAAGACAGCGCACTGTATTTTTGTTAAGGTATTTACGATCTGGATGTTTGTCAGCGGCTCTGGCTCGTCAAAACAGGCTCTGCCTACCGACCAGCTATATTATCCAGTTGTATTTTTTTAGGATTATTATTATAATGTTTTTTTGTTGACATTTTATGTCTTTACTATGGCACATAAATGAAAAAGCGTCACGCGGGGAGCGTCACGCAGGGAGCGTCACGCGGAGAGCGTTACGCGGAGATTCCCTAATGATCCCACAATTCTGAGAGTTGGTATGTAGCCCCTTGAGGGACTTCTGAACACAACTGACCGATCCCAGATCAGCTGAGTGGCTCTAGAATCCAGTTTTTTCCCTAATGATCCCACGATTCTGAGATTTGGTATGTGGGCCCTTGAGGGACTTCTGAACACAACTGACCGATCCCAGATCAGCTGAGTGGCTCTAGAATCCAGTTTTTTCCCTAATGATCCCACGATTCTGAGATTTGGTATGTAGCCCCTTGAGAGACTTCTGAACACAACTGACCGATCCCAGATCAGCTGAGTGGCTCTAGAATCCAGTTTTTTCCCTAATGATCCCACGATTCTAAGCTTTGGTATGTAGACCCTTGAGGGACTTCTGAACACAACTGACCGATCCCAGATCAGCTGAGTGGCTCTAGAATCCAGTTTTTTCCCTAATGATCCCACGATTCTGAGATTTGGTATGTGGGCCCTTGAGGGACTTCTGAACACAACTGACCGATCCCAGATCAGCTGAGTGGCTCTAGAATCCAGTTTTTTCGCTAATGATCCCACGATTCTGAGATTTGGTATGTGGGCCCTTGAGGAACTTCTGAACACAACTGACCGATCCCAGATCAGCTGAGTGGGTTTAGAATCCAGTTTTTTCCCTAATGATCCCACGATTCTGTGATTTGGTATGTGGGCCCTTGAGGGACTTCTGAACACAACTGACCGATCCCAGATCAGCGGAGTGGATCTAGAATCCAGTTTTTTCCCTAATGATCCCACGATTCTGAGATTTGGTATGTGGGCCCTTGAGGGACTTCTGAACACAACTGACCGATCCCAGATCAGCTGAGTGGCTCTGGAATCCAGTTTTTTCCATAATAAACTCTAGCCTACACATCGTACTTTTCTCATCATCGGCCATTACTCTTCGTTACAAAATCTGTAGATAATAATGATGTAATTATGGAATGAGTGAAACAAAATTGTATTTTAAAATTTATTTGAATGAAGAAAAATATTTTTTTTAAAAACGTGTTTTTGCAATAAATATCCACAAACAAAAGTACAATACAGGGTTTTATAGGAAGGGGAAAGGGGGCGCAAAGACATAAAATGTCTTTCGTGGTTGCGTACTTGTACGAAAGCTGTATCCACCGTATGAGTTTCAAGAGGTTCTAATACCAAGTTCAGATTTAGCGAATTTCAATCACTTTCCTTTTAAGCTCGAATTTCTCCCCTTTACTTCTTTTTGTTAAAATTTTGAATAAATCTTTCTCTCTCTCTCTCTCTCTCTCTCTCTCTCTCTCTCTCTCTCTCTCTCTCTCTCTCTCTCTGTGATCAGTAAGCCATAGCATCGTAGCAACGATTTGGTCGTAAGCAAGAGCCATAAAACAAATCCGACACCCCTAAAGTGTCGCTCAAATAGTAACTTTTCGTGGTTCTTTCCCAAAGGAAAGACGTTAAAATGTCAAAATGATGGAAACATAAAGTTGATGCATCGCATCCAATTATCCTTTACGTCTTCTACATGTCGAAGGAGCCCTAATGGAAAACCACCCCAGCTAATTTCTCTGGAACATAATAGCTCGTTAGGGAGGCAAAATGCCGTAAAGCACTCCGGAAACATCAATCATTTTGACGCCCAGCCGTCGTAATTAAGTCAATTAGGATCGAGGGAAACTTTCGAGCCTGAATCAAAGTTGGGTGACCCACTCGCTCATGCAAATCGTAGGAGGGGGCTAAGAACTCGTAGTGACTACTCGAAGAGAACACATCAGCGTCGACGCTTCACGCAACTTCCCTGGCACGATCAACTTCTGCGAACGCAAAATGATGGAAATTGCTGTTCTTAATGATATTTTAATGCTTCCTTTAATTTTGGGCTTCTAGAAAAGAAATGTAGGTACAATGCTATACTTCTCACATCACACAAGCGGTCGCACATGATTTGAAACTTGAGAACATTTTAGTGCAGAAAAAGTGCATATCTAAAGGGCCGTTCACACGAGCGATTTTTTTTGGCAATAATTGCAGAAAAAAGTATTGCACAACTATTCCAAAAAAGTTGGACAACTATTCTCTCCTCGAAAAAATTGCCGAAGATTGCACGCAATTAATTGACGGGAGTTGCACAACATTTCAGACCCACGAGCCCTCTCGGCAACTGTTGCATCGTGTTGAAATGAAGTCCAAGGGGTTTGGAAAATTATTGCACTATTGCGGCAATTTTTTGGCCTTGGGTCGGGAGAGGGAACGAAACAGCCAATAACATTGAGAGTTTTCTGTGATTCACATTTTTCGCCGATCAGCTTCCTCACCAGTGTGTCCCCCACATTTATCCCATTGTCTCTCGTTCTCGTTCGACCTTCGCCCCGCTTGTGAAAATGAACTGGCCAAACGAGAAGATTATAGATTTTATTAACTCAATTCACGTTCGACCGGAACTGTGGGACGTTGAAGACCCGAAATACAGGGATCGGATCGCAAAAACGGACGGGTGGGAGGCGGTAGCGTCCGAATTTCAGATTTCGTCGGATGAGGCGTCGAAAAAATTTCGAAATTTACGCACTTATGCAAAAAGTGAACAAAAAAAGGGCAAAAGTGGAACTGGTGCAAATAGAAAGAAGCCCTGGTTCGCGTTTGAAGCGATGCAGTTTGCTCGCCCGTGTCGCCCGTGTAAACGAAAAAATTGAGCAATTTCTATTGCACAACTTTTTGGTGCAACACAGTGCAATTAATTCCTTGCAACATCTTGACGCAATACGAGGCAATTTTATTGCTTTGTGTTGCGTACAACTTTTCTAGTGCAATTTTTTGGAGTTGCGCAACTTTTGTTGCTCGTGTAATCGGCCCTTTAAGCCCTTTAACACGGGCGACAACAGTTTGCGCCATGGACGGTGAAGAGGTGGTCGTCGCTGCTGCTGTGGTCGTCGTCGCTGCTGCTGCCAACCAAAGGAAAAAGAGGGGAATTTGGCACCGCCAGTTTCTGAGCCAGAGAGAATGTGGGTTGGCTCTCACCTCTGAAATTCTTTCACGTCAATATTTGCTCATAAGGCCATGCTGCACAAATAAACTCCTATCTTTGCTACGTTAAAATTCTCTCATGGGGCAATGCTGCACCCCACCAGTGCAGTTTCACGTCAATATTTGCTCATAAGGCCATGCTGCACATATAAACTCCTATCTTTCCTACGTTAAAATTCTCTCATGAGGCAATGCTGAACCCCACCAGTGCAGTTTCACGTCAATATTTGCTCATAAGGCCATGCTGCACACATAAACTCCTATCTTTCCTATGTTTAAATTCTCTCATGAGGCACTGCTGCACCCCATCAGTGCAGTTTCACGTCAATATTTGCTCATAAGGCCATGCTGCACAAATAAACTCCTATCTTTCCTACGTTAAAATTCTCTCATGAGGCAATGCTGCACGCCATCAGTGCAGTTTCACGTCAATATTTGCTCATAAGGCCATACTGCACAAATAAACTCTCAATGTGATTGGCTGTTTCGTTCCCTCTCCCGACCCAAGGCCGAAAAATTGCCGCAATAGTGCAATAATTTTCCAAACCCCTTGGACTTCATTTCAACACGATGCAACAGTTGCCGAGAGGGCTCGTGGGCCTGAAATGTTGTACAACTCCCGTCAATTAATTGCGTGCAATCTTCGGCAATTTTTTCGAGGAGAGAATAGTTGTCCAACTTTTTTGAAATAGTTGTGCAATACTTTTTTCTGCAATTATTGCCGGAAAAAATCGCTCGTGTAAACGGGCCTGCATGTCTAAGCTTCGTTCTCAGTGCGCGTTCTGACAGTTCTCGAACTCACCCCGGGGCGTTCTGGAACTTGTGGAACCGCGTTTTGCACTGCGAACGATTTCAGAACGGTAATGGTAGAGGGTTGTGGCTTGATAAGGGTGGGCTAACTCCGCGAGCCCACGGCTTATTCTAAAATGGTAAACAAACTCTTCTTCGTCGAATCTAGGCAAAATTTCGACAAAAAAATTTGAGCTTCGCGGATGTAGACGAGATCCAACTACAATTTCAATCTCGTCCTCATCGTCAAAAAACCATGAAACTAGACCACCAGCGCCGAAACTACCGTTTTCCGAACTTGACGAGCTACTAGTTGACATTTTGATGAAGAAATTCAAATAAAGAACTGCCCGGATGTAGTAGTTTCAATAATGGAGCGTGTAGTTTGAGGTAACATTCGTATAGCAACAGGGAAGTTAATGTTAGTAATAAAGTAAACGCATACCTTGTTCTGTTGGAGGTTTATGTCGAAAACTTGAACAAACAACTGAACGTAAATTAACTTGAAAGTATGTGGCGAACAGAAAAAAAGTCTATAAACTTGATTCAGTGAAGATCCCGAGCGTACCTAGTAGGAGACGAAGTGAAGAATTGTCCTTGACAAGTGAAGACATAAAAGTCACCTGATCTTCCAAATGTTGCAGATGTGGAGATTCGTTGGATTATCCGACTCTGAAGGTAGAACAACAAATCTGCGGAATATATAAATATTATTAATTGACATAATAAAATATATTATTATGCCTATGAAGCATTTCCGAGTTATTTACCGGAAATGCAATCAACCATTATCGAAGGCAAAGCCGAATGGATTAAGAACTCTAGCTGGAGACTAGGCCATATGTTGAAACCATGACTTGGAGAAGCTAATATTTCAACAAGAACAGCTCACAACAGAACAAAGCGAAATTTTACAGGGAAAATTATAGAGCAAAAGAGAACGTATTGTTTACCTACTCCACGAGCCCCAAAAAATTAGAGAGTTTTTGGTGACCACTAACGTACCCTTAACGTCACCCTACCGTACCCAAGAGTACGTGACCTTGAGGGGACGTTAGCAACGTCGTACGTTAGAATGGCTCATTTAACGTCACCCGTTTGGGGACCTAAAGGCACACGTCACCAGCCTAACCTTCCTGTAAATGTAACACTACTGGGCACCTCAAAATTACTCGAATACTGGTGAAATAAATAATAGTAGTTTTTCTTTTCAAATGCCTCATTACCAACTAATTTTGTTGATAGCGGGTAGGTTTTTGAACACCCCTCAAACTTGGTTATTTTTCGTATCAAGTCGCGTAGATAGAAACCGAATGTGCCATCTGAAGTCCGCCTCCGCCGTCGCGCTTTACTAGCCTTCAACTCGATCGGAAAAAATCCGTTCGTTTGCGCACAGGCTCTATTTGGTCGATTAGAGCTTTGTTTTTAATATAATTTCACATATTTTAAAAGAGGAACCTGAGTTTTAAGACACTACTTCTTCGCAGTATTGTTCTGAGTTAGCCTGATCTCAGCTGTTTTCTCGTGAACATTGCGTGACGTGCTGCCTCCACTGATGATTATCAGGTAAAATCCTGGTTCATTGTCATAGAGATGTATACTTTTTCATTCTTCTTGATATTACCCAACCGAAAACCGAAAAAACATGAAGTTTGTAACGACTAAAGACCTAAAAGTGCAACTAAATCGCGGTGTTTCCCACTTGAGGCTTACTATCTTTGCGTTAAATCCATGCCTTGTTTACGAATTGAAAACTAAAAATGAGTAACTATCCCGTAATACAACTGAGATTAACATGACATTCGAATTTAGGATTGGAAATCGGCATTTCACATCAAAATAAAGAAGTTAGTCTATTAGACAACCAGTAGACAACAAGACAGCTGGGAAAAAATATCGCGTTACCCTACCACCGTTAACGTGACATCAAAATTGAGGCAACCGTTCTCCCGGCTCCTTTTGGGTTAGCATCTTCGTTTGCTCCCTCAAGACTACGGTAACGGGTGACGTTGAGTTGAAGTCGCCAAAAACTCTCTATTGTGAAATGCGCATGCGTTAACTACGTCCTTGCGTTCGAATCCTGACAGTTCCGAAAAAAATCGGTGACTGTCAGAACCGTTCGGAACTGGGCTCGCAAAACACTGCGAACGCCGAACTCAGCGTTCTCGGCATTCCGGAACTGGGCGTTCTGGCACTGCGAACGACAAAACTCGACTGCGCTTGCCCAGAAACGTCATACGAATTTTGACATTTTATGTCTTTACACTGGCACATAAACGAAAAAAAGCGTTAAAAAAAGCGTTACGGTTGGTTTTCTGATGAGTACCACTTACATCCGAGTCGTTGCTAGGGAAATGGTACTTCGTCGTTTTTCAGCCCACAAAATTCGTTGACCATTCGGTTCGAAAGCTCTCGATTTATCGAACCATATTATGTTAACTACTGCGAAGTGCGTGGCCAACAAGCTGTGTTATGAGCAAGGTTATATAAATAATTGTTTACAAACAGGTGATCGTTCTCAATAATTGATATTGTGAACATGATTGCAACTACTTGTTTGTATTTTTTGTATGTGGATATTTGTGCATATGTCGAGTGCGACACTTTGGAAGAGGGACTGACACTATTGGATACATTCACCGCGAGTTTGATGAATTGGAGCGAGTGGAAAGGGCTGACAATATCCACCGAAAAATCATGTATCATCCCATTTACCAGAAAAAGAAACTTAAACCTCGCAAGTCAAACTACACTTGGAGGACAACTCTTTAGTGTCAAAACAGAAGTAAAACTTCTGGGACGTTGGCTAGACAAACAATTAACAAGGCGTAAACATATTAATCATACAGTCACAAGATGCGAAAAATACTACAACATATTGAAATGCATTACCCTTCTTAAATGGGGAGCTGAACCGAAAATTTGTCTCCTTTTCTACCGATCAACAGGAAGGGCTATTTTAGATTACGGTAGCATTTTTTATAACCAAGCAAGCAAATCACTACTACTCCGAACATCAAGACTCCAGTTTAAGTGCCTACGACTCATTTTAGGCAGCTTGTCAACCACTCCAACCGAATTACTTCTTGCCGAGACTGGAGAGTTACCCCTCAGAATTCGAAGCCAAATGTTATCTGATCGATATGTCTTAAGATTGAAATCACGAGATAGTCCAATCATAAATCAATTGAGATCTCTGAGCATCAACTTACTAACTAGCAATCGATGGGACCACAAACCTAGTCCGCCAATGGTAAACAGTTTCGTAGAATATGACAATGACAAAGTGATCAATATGTACGTGAGTAGAGTACCTCCTCGATTTAAACTCCACTATTCAACACTGATACTACCAATAAAAGTGATATACTTTCGACCAAACGACAGAGACTTTGTGGGAGTCGATTCCACCCTGACATCATACATCAAAACTAGATGGCCACAAAGCAAATCTATATATACTGACGGATCCAAAAACGGAGGAATCGTGGGTTGCGCATATTACTCACCTGCCGAAGAAGCTCAAGCCCAATTCAAACTACCGAGCGAAACAACAAGCTTTAACGCAGAAGTCATAGCAATAATCAAAGCTGTAGAATACGTGCTACCCCTCTCACATGACAACACGTCACACTAGATCATACTAACCGATTCCATGAGTTGCCTAAAAAAAATCATCGCTCCCAATATCAGAAGATCAGGCAATCCACTTATTGGACTTCTCATGACGCTTTTAACGCAAGGAGTGACAAATAACATCCGATTCATACTTCTTTGGATTCGAGGACACTCCGGAATCCAAGGCAACGAGATTGTCGACGGATTAGCAAAGCGAGCAAATTTATTGGGAATGGCAAGCAATGTAACTATTCCAGCGAGCGACTATTTCACTCTCATTGCTAAACGAGCCCAAGAAGACTGGCAACAGCTGTATGTTAAAAATCCCCAAAATACTGGACAATTTTATAGAAATATACAGCCAACTGCTCCCCTCAAACCTTGGTTTAAAGGGTACACAGTATCCAAACCATTCTGCAGAAACATATCGAGAATGAGGACGAATCACGGAGTGTGCGATCAGTACCTTCATCGCTTCAATAGACAAGAGGACCCAGAGTGCAACAGATGTGGCGACCCATGTGGTAATTTAGAACATTTAGTGATGATGTGCCCGCTGTTCTTCTTGGAAAGAGACGAGATGTTTAGGAAATTAACGGAGGTAGTGGGCTTTCCAACGAACTACAGTTGTCTACTATCAACAAGAAACTTTATTGTATACTAGCCGCTCCGGCTCGCTACGCTCGCCTCCACGTCCAGCCGGGGGGCAAGCCCCCCGGACCCCCCATTCAATTGCTCGCTTCGCTCGCAAAGTGTGGCATGTAGGGAATATTGCTCGCTTCGCTCGCAAAGTGTGGCATGTAGGGAATGTTGCTCGCTTCGCTCGCAAACGATAGATCCCTAAGGGTAGGTTTAACTTCTGTAAGGGATGCTGCTCGCTTCGCTCGCTTGAGGAAGTTATACTGCCCACCCAACTTGGCAGACGTTTTTTTCTGTTGGAAATTCTTACAAACAAATTAAATCTTATGAAACTACGTGGAACCACAAAAAGTTTATTCGGGGATGTTGCTCGCTTCGCTCGCAAGGTATTGCTGTATATTTGTAGGAAAAAATCCGAATTTATTCTGTTGACATGGCTCTCGCTTCGCTCGCAAGGTATACCTGTATACCCTTCAAGACGTAAGTGCGTGTACCTGCTCGCAACCCGTTTTCGTCAGGTGCAAGCCCCGCCTCATCGAACCCCTGACTTCGTAGAGCCTTCTCGCGAACACGGCAAAATTAATTTCTGATGTTAAACGCTTCTTCTCGCTTCCGCTCGCGATTTGACCGACTTAACGTCACTTTTTTCGATATCCGATTTCGGATTCAGATTCGGCGGACCCAAAGCTGTATTTCGCCCGCGAAAACCGTTCCGAAAAACGTACCTTTATGGGGTATATTTTAATTGGAAAAAACCAAGTTTTTCGGCGGACTTTTCGAGAAAACGGGTCCGTACTCTCGCATTTTTTTTACGCATTTCCCGATACTTTTTTCGCGATCCGATCGCGCCGTCGTCTTCCTCGTAGGAAAACCTACGAAACCCGTATTTTTCCGGAATTGTCAACGGCCGTTTAGAGGGGTAGGGGAAGCGGGGAAGTCCAAAAAGCGCACATTAACCGGAACTTCGACCCCCCTCCCGCCCTACGGCCCATGGTTCGGCTGGGATTAGACAATTTTAAATTCGCTCGTTCCACCTTTCGGAAAATCTCAAGAAGATCCCCCCACTCGTACACTCCCCCCACTCAGCCGTTTGGCCGTGCATAGACACGACAGACAGACAGACAAACAGACAAACAGACGGAGTTTCATTCTTATAAATAGTATAGATAAAATTATTTATGATTACATAAAAGAATGTAATATTTACTTATAAACAATTATGAATGTACTTAGAATCCCATGTAAAATGTATATATAGAAGCACCCTATGGCTGTATAACATATGTTAATGCCAACAATAAAAAATAAAAAAAACAATAAAATAAAATAAAAACTACTTGTTGATTTCTGATGATTTCATTGAGCTGGTGTTTCGATGATTTCTATAGTTAACACTCTAGGAAGCTGTAATTCCGTATGTAGCCTCTTTAGGACATTTACTTGACGATGCCCAGGGTCCGGATTAGCTGAGTGGCTCTTAGAGCTTGCATACGAGTCTGCAACTAAAGACATAAAATGTCCCAATGTGTTGCAGACTCGTAGGCAAGCGTTTTTCTAATACTTTTTTGGTACTTATGTATTATACCGACCACACCCAATAAGGAACACTGAAATAGATATTTTATAGAAACGAACATGTCATGCCCATTCAGGCATATTTTTGATGTAGGCAACAAGTCATGATCTTGTAAAAAACGAATCGCACCCTCCTCACTCCTGGGCAAATCCCAAATTCTCATAACGTCACTCATCACTAATTTATTACAGTCAAACCACAACACGAATTCCGAAACAAACGAATTTTAAACGAAACGAAACAATTTATAAACAAACGAAGCACGTTGCACTTCCACTAACAAGCACTCACTGGATAAGTGAGGTTATGTTGGCTATCTAATAAAATTATCATTAATCGATTGTTCTTGTTATCACGATTAGGAGTGAACAGAAATCGATACTTTCATATCGATACTTTGGTGTGGTCGGTATAATACATAAGTAGGGTAGATGCACCAGTAGTAGGCACTTTAACAAAAAAAATCACGTTTTTTGTGTGTCACGATGTTATTTTCCATACTATTTTATTTCCAATGCTTGTTCAACATTACTTAACTCCTCCCAAAGCTAATTACATTTAAATTGTCCAAATAATAGACGATTATGATTTTTTAAATTGAAAAAACCGGACGCAAGTTTTTTCACCAGTAGAAGGCATTGAAACTCCAGTAGTAGGCAGGGAAATGAACCAGTAGTAGGCATTGAAATTCCAGTAGTAGGCAGGGAAATGAACCAGTAGTAGGCTTTGAATTCCAGTAGTAGGCAGGGAAAGGAACCAGTAGTAGGCAGCTGAATCTCAATGAACGAATTTTATTAATTACATTTCCTCTCAACGAAAATGTATCGAAAATACATCAAGGCCTGAAACATCATAGTTTACCATATGTCTCAGCCCTCATACTGAATTATTCTTTTAAAAAAATGCTATACATAGGCCATACTTAATAGTCGTAATACAAATTAAAAAAAATACAAAATATAAAATAAAGTTTTACTAGGTATTGACTAATAACAAACTTCAGTCTATCACAAAACGACAAAGTATCACATTGGTACTTCAGCATCAGTAGTAAACAGTAGTAAACGTTCAGTATCCTAACATGTTCTGAGATAAAAAACCTATTCCAGTAGTAGGCACCTTCGGGATCCAAAAGTAGGCACCCCCTGCCAACTATTGGAACTACTCATTTTCTGAGAAAACCTCAGATACTGTCGTATTCCAAATTAATAACTGATGAAAACTTTGTTGCTAACTGAAAAAGAAGGTATTTCCAGTAGTAGGCAGAAGTGCCTACTACTGGAAAATTCAGTATTTTTTATGACCCAGTAGTAGGCACCTTATTTTAGCCAAAATTAAAACTTCTAGAGGTACAGGAACATTCTACGTCTTTTCGAGGGTATATAAAAGATAACAAGAACCATAAAATAGATCCAAAATTGCCTCAAATTGGGGCTAATATACTAAAATAAACCAAACTCGTAAACGAGTTCCACTATCTGCTTTACAAGCAGATACCATGTTACATGGATATGTCTTTGATTGGGGATTTCATAACGGTTGTCCTCGAGAGTTGTAAACAAATCCTTTAACTTTAAACAAATCCCTGGGCCACATCCCGACTAATTCCAACAAAACAACGGTTTACTTATAGAAATGTTGAAAATAACTGTGGAGAGAAGCCACTACAATGAGTTGTTGTTAACAGTCGACTGTTGTCAAGAGGATGAAAATGTTTCCTATGGAGTGGAGTAAATGATGCTATTGCTTTACGTTAAGAATATTGTAACCGGTTTATTAAAATTGTGTATAGTCCAATCAACTTAGTTTAGGAATGTAGCCAGGTACGTAAGGAGGGGGAAATTGGTAGCTTGAGATGTGAACATTTATCACATAAATCAAGCGCTTTCCAACGAGTGGCGAACGATTTCTGTGCGATGAAAACTGCGGAAGTTCCATTCCCCTAGCAACGGCTGGGTTGTACGTGAAAAACACTGCAATTGTGACACAAATTTTGCGTCACGGAAATTTTTGGTTGACCCCCCAGAGCAAAGACATATCCATGTCAAAACCAAACTCACCTCGTTAGCAGATCTGTTAAGGCAGACAACCTCATGGAGATGGTTTTGTTAACAGGTGACATAATGTAACCAAGACTGCCTCGATCATCTAGATGATTCTAGAAGAAATACAGCACATGCTAACCTTTAAAACGGTGCCAAATTCAAATATTTTAGTGGTTCCAATCACTTATTTTAAGGAGTTGAAGTCACAAGTGCCTACTACTGGTGCAGTGCCTACTACTGGTGCATCTACCCTACCGCTTTTTTCGTTTATGTGCCAAAGTAAAGACATAAAATGTCAAAAAAAAAAAACTAGAATTTCCCTATGGTACAACCATATCGACGGATGTATCAAACCGAAATATTTTATTTTGATGTAAGATTCATGTTTGATTCGGCATTCACCGCACAATTGTTTCCGGTCGGAATGAGTTCCCTCCACCTAAATCATATCAGTAACGCAACCGGAGCGAAGACACCATTTGTCGCCGCACAATGCGATCGTCCAAAGTGATTGTCCAAAACGACGGTCCAAAGTGATGGACCGAAGTGATTGCCGCGATGTCCACTCGTCAACTCGCGCGGTTCCCCCAAATTAATGACGGCGATGGATGCGCGCGGGTTCGGCGGCGCTCCATCAATCATGCGAAAACCGCGCGCTGTGCCGTAGCTGAGGGAAGGTGAACATTAATCTCCGGTCGCCCGGGAGGTAACTAACCTCCGCTGGCGACACTCGCTATCACCTGTCACGCTCCATTTTTACTTTCTCAACTGCCCTCGACGTCAAAGAAAGTTTACTTATTTACCACCTATGGGTACGGTGACCATACGTCCCGATTTTAAAGCCTGTGTCCCGGGGTCCCGAATTGAACCCCCACGCCGGCCGGGCACATCCCGAACGGCCCCAGGCCCCACCCACCATGGCGGCTTCCCGGACCAGGCAACTGATGGTGGAAACCGCCAGCGGGAGCAGAAGCTCTCCTCCACCACCAGACGCCCTGTCAAAACGCAACGTAAGGCCCGGTGCACACGAGCGTCAAAATGACGCTTGACGCCGCGTCATTTCTTGGAATCACTATCTGCGTCCTATCTGAGTTTCAATGCACACGAGCGGCAAAAGGACGCAGGACGCCGCGTCATGACGTGTCAGTCACTCGCTCGCCAACTACGAGGATGGATCTGTACCCAGATATTGAAGAAGAAAGTGGTTTTTTCGTATTTGGTGCACAAGTACGTATTTCGCAAAGAAGAGGGCAGAAATCGGAAGTACTGAAGAAGCGAATATTATTGAAATTAAAGTACCTACGTTTTTCAGCATAATTTTGAGCAAAACTTATTAAATGTCCTAGTTAATCGTTTATAGTTTAGTTTTGACTAAAATTGTGCTAAAACTTATAAATGTAACGCTTTTTGGCTGTTTTTAGCCATTTTTAGTGATTTTTTTAGTACATTTTTCGAAATTTGCCAATTTGATGGGCTAAAAAATACGTAGTTGACCAACAAACTCATCCTTTCGTTTGGAATGCTTGATTTGTTGGCCCAAGAACGGTATTTTTATCTCAATCCTAAGGAGAGTTATCGTCTGGAATGATGTATATATATATATAGGTATATATATAATCAATTGCTGAAATTTCGATACAATTTAGCATAATATAATAAGACATGTAATTTAAGAAAATTCGCTCATTCGATCATACTGCATGACTGGAACTTTTTCTAAATAACATCCCCATACTCCCACATATATGCCCATATGTATACGTATATGAAATTGATATGAATATGGATTTTGGTTGGGGTTGGACGAAAAGTTGGAAGGACCTCGGAGCTAGGACTCGGATTTCAATGAAGAATGTTTTCGAAAATTGTTATTTTATAATTGCAGTAGCATTTTCTGCGAAGATCCGCTAAAAACGGCATGTTGGGCATAGCACGTAGCTTTCTCGTATCCTTTGACAATGAATCAATGTGCAGAAAATTGAAGTTTTTCAAAAAATCGTGGGCCGAAATCTTCAAAATGATGGTTGACGCGAAGTGACGCAGCTGCACGTGTGCACTGGACGATTGACTGTTGAGTACTGCTAGGGGTATCGAGCGGCAAGATACCTATCGCCCGCGACGCGCGTCCCACAGAAACCTGCGTCAACTTTGATACCTATCCGCGTCAACGCCAGCTGCAGATAGGTATCGGCGTCCCGTGTGCACCGCACCATGCTCCGCTGTGTATCTCTAGTTATCCGATTGAAAATGACGCGGCGTCAAGCGTCATTTTGACGCTCGTGTGCACCGGGGCTAAACACGCAGCACATTTACCAAACAAATCAGCGCCAATGGGGGGCCGCCGCACAGTGGTCTGAAAACCCCTAAAAACGGCAAAAACCCCTATTAAGTGGATTAATTGACGAAAACATCGTATACCCCTGTTTTTTGGGGTGCTCAATTTAAATTTGATGTCCATTCTTGTTCAAAACGTTTTCTTTTTATACAGGGTGTTTCTTAAAGGATGGTTATAAATGTATTTTTATCTCCATTACTTGAAGGGTAAATAGCATGTACTTGCAGATTCCAGAAGGGCTTGCAATGAGGATAGGTATATTACATATTTTCAACCAAATTTGATTAAAAAAATTCAATTATTTATTTTTTCGCCCAAACATTAAAATGAAAAACTCAGCAATACTCTTTTGTTATCTATATAAATAAAAATTAATGGTCAACTTCTAAAATAGGAACATAACATAACGAGGAACAATAAAATAGGAACATAACATAATGCATAGGAAGAAAATTCACAGAAAAAGATTGACTATATCTTCGTAAAACTGTTTTTTTATTTTTTTTATTTTAGTTTTTGGATCCGCCCGAAAGTTATACAAATAAGGATCGGATGAAACTAGGAGAAAATTGAAAACATCTTCATTCGTGAGGATCCTGGAGGACTTGCGAGAGTGTTCTTGCCGGTATTCCCGATAATCTTTGTTGCGGGCCTCTTGAGCCTCTTCCGTCAACATTCCAACTGGTAAAATGGAGGCAGCAATTATGGCACTTCCATGCAACAAAACTTTGTGGACTGAATTTGGCATGTAGTACCAGTTGTACAATTGAACGTACAAAATAGCAGTTTCCTTGCAGTAATGTCCGAACTTGGTGGGATCCACAGCAGCCCCGCAATTGATTGTGTCAAGGATAATTTTTGAATTTTCGAAATCATTTTTGCATTAGACCTGCCTATATTTAAATGATCTTTAGTCAGTGAAAGGATTGAACAGATGCGTATTGGACCGAAGAGAACGCGAAAAATAAACAAAACTAGTACGTTATTTGAGATAACGAGCAAAGCCGCAAGTTCCCGCAACGGATTTTTGCATTTCTTGTTTCTACAGGTCCTACTGAGTGATCCTAGACCAACCGCACTTTGGCGCACCTTGGCGCACGGTGTTTCCTTGTCTTTTTAAATGTCAAAAGATGGTATTTTTCGATAATTTATTCAAAAACACAAGCTAAAACCTACTGGAAAAATTAGTAACCATCATTTTTCACTTTTTATGACGTATACAGACTTGAAATAAATAGAAGTAATTTTTGATTTTAAAATAAAGCGCTCCATTTTTCTACGTTTCATTTGACATAAATTCTTGGAAAATGGGTGTTTTCCCGTCTTTTTGAGCTTGTGTAACGCTGTACAATAGTTTTTTTTACATATAGGCCCATGGAATAAGCTAGTTTACTCCTTCAAACATCAATTGTAAATTCAAATTGTACCAACAATCAAGTTGAAAAAGGGGGGTTTTTGCCACCCACAGACCACTGTGCGCCGCCCAGGACCAGCCAGGAAACCCGACCAACAAGGAAAGAAAACCACACACACACACAACAGTCACATACTAATAATTTACATTCACGCTCCAGATACATACTTATTATAAAAAAATAACAATGTGATAATTAAAACTGACAACAAACAATGAAGAAAAATACACATTTTGATAAGTCGATAACAAGATAATTTTTAAAACACCTAAAATATCACAGACCAACGACTACTACTATTACTACAGATCAAGCGAGAGTACCAAACATAATATCCTCCGCTTGAGTCATAAAAGTTTAGAGAAAAACAATACCATGTAAAAAATCCACCCGAGTCTGCAATATCACCTAAGTTCTTTGGCCAGTATTTCACATTCGCTAAAATCATATTTCATAAATTCGTCATAGGTGTAAAACGCATTTTTCTTCAAAAATCTATCAATGCAGGTAATGAAACATTTGAATGGAAGTTTTCGAATTGCTGGGGGTAATTTATTCAAAAAGGTAATTGCCCAATGACTATAAGAGTGCTCTGACCTTTTTAACCTGTTAAAACCTGCAATGTAATTTTCACCACCCCTTATAAAATGGTGGTGGGAGTCACTAAACTTTATCCACTCTTTCTGATTGATATGAGCATACTTAAGGCACTCTTTTATGTATATACAGGGGAAGGTAAGTATGCCAAGATTAATGAAGCTACCTTTACAGTCATCTCTGTATCTCAAATGGTCTAGAAGACGAATGCACCTCCTTTGCACGGCAAAAACAGATTTAGAGGAAGCGCAATGGCCCCAAGCCAAAACTGCATACGCCATATAAGAGCTAGCACAGGCGTGATAACATTTCAGTAAAATATCTTTTGATACAGAGTCAGACAAGCTTCTTCATAGATAGACACTTGCACTCATCTTCTTACAAACACTGGCACAATGGTCACTCCATGTAAGTCTAGAATCAAGGAAAACTCCCAGAAATTTAACAGGCTCAGTGACTTTTACATCAGATGGTCGTAATGTCACATCAATTGTAGCAGTTTTGTTATTATTCAGACACAAACTATTTGCATTCATCCACTCAACAGTAATTTCCTTCATGATTTCGCTGTCCTCTATAACCTTTTCCATGGTACTACCCTTGATGAGTGCTGTCGTATCATCTGCGAATCGGATGAAATGTGTCGAGGAGGATACTTGTTCTAGATCGTTTGCGTGGATCAAAAAAGCCAGAGGCCCCAGAATAGAACCTTGAGGTACTCCGACGTTAATCGCAACCATAGAAGAAACTTCATTTCTCCATCTCACAGCTTGATACCTGTCAGTTAAATAAGATGCAAAGAGTTTTAGCGCGTTTGTCGAAAATCCATATTTCTCCAGCTTGTTGAGTAGGGTGGAATGCTTTACACAATCGAAGGCTTTGGACAAATCGAACAAGGTTGCTTCCTTGAACTTTCCTTCTTCAAAGCACTCGCAGCTGAAATTTACAAATGACATTATTGCGTCTGTAGTGCTCATTCCAGGTCTGAAACCGAACTGCTGAGGACTAAAAAGTTTATTAACATAACTATTATCATAGTCACAGGAGCAGTCTGGAGACCCAACTGTATTGGCCCCCTCGACCTCAGCGAAGGTTTCTGCCACAGAGGCAGCAAATGAATATTTGATTCTTTACAAAAACTTGGTTGACAGAAAAGAGTCTTTATTTCTACCAATGAAAGTAAAGGAACTTCAAAGAAACAGTGTTGCTGCAGAAAATGCATGCGATTTACAAGAGGTGAAAAATACAGTAGGAACTTTTTATGACCACTGCATTACTTATTTTGATCTTTGGAAATCAAACGTTGACAGCTTGAGTCAACTGTTTTGGATAGACTTAAAGAAGCAGCTGAAGTGGGAAGAACTAGAGAAAAGTTGGAATTTGTTTCAAGATAGGCCACCTCTCTCGCTTGATGATTTGTTCAATGAGCTTAGTGTGCTAAACACACAGCTTCCTGATGTCGTCCTGGCTGAATGGAAAGAACAAAAACTATCAACTGAGCAACGGTGGCTGACTTTATTTCAGGACTTGCAGAAAAACGAAATAAGCGTTCCTAATCTCAAAACTCTGGTAGAATTTTCTCTTTCTTTAACAGGAACAAATGCTTCAGTCGAGCGAGCTTTCTCATTGATAAACAACTTTTGGACCGCAGGAAAATCTTCCATGGCACTAGGCTGTGTTAAAGCATTACTAATTGTCCAAATGAACAGTTCTTTGTCGTGTGTTGAAATGTACGACAAAATAAGAAAAGACGACTCCTTGCTGAGAGCACTTTCCTCAACGCAGAAGTACGACTGGAGTAAAAAGAGTACCCCTGGCCCTAGTGAAAAAATATAACAAGAACAATGATTTAAACAGACTGCTCTGTTAACTTTTATTTTTTCATTTTTTGGAAAATTAATGTTTGTTTATTTGACTATAAAAACTTACCTGTTCTTCGTGAAGTTCAGTTCAGTTTGTTCAAAAGGTACATATTCTTTCTGTGTATGTAATGTCGAAGTTATTTCACCTTGTTGTCATGGTGATGAGTAAACATAGGCGAAAATGCGCCATTTGTAGCCACAGCTGGACAACAGCTTAACATAGTCTCACCTTGTTCCTAGTCAATATTTTCATTATTTGTAATATGCAAGGTGATAAATTGTATGCAAATTACATCAAGTTATTATCACGTGTTGACCTCAAACGCTACGAACGCAAGATTAATTCTGTGGGGTAGAGATATGAAATGTGTGTTGGGGAGTTGACATACAAGTGTTCTAGATGATCCAGACATCAGCCGCAAAGCTGTTGTGGATTACCTATCTAGTTTTAGAACTGTTCTTTGAATCAATTGAAACTAAAAATCTTTGGAGTAATGTGAAAGTGGTTATGTGAAAGGATGTGTTATGAGAGCTCTGTTATGCGGGAATAGTAAGTTGTATCACATGTGGAAAGGTAAGTAAAGTACCTAGAGGTAAGGTATAGGTACCTACATACTTTCCGTATATTAATTATTACTTGTTCATGTAGGTACTTCATTGATCAAAACGAAAGTAGGTACCTAATTACCTTTTTTGTCCTTAAAATTGGCGTAACTGCAAAACTCGCGCAATAACTGCACTGCCAATGCCGTCTTTATGAAATCTTACCTTCAGAGGAATGCATTTCAAGGTTTTTTCCTTGCAGCTGGTTTTTAATTCATGTTGCATATTCCCTGATTCGATATTTGACAAACTTGCTAATCTGCGGTTGTATTCGTCGGCAAAGCAACGACCCACCTACTTTGTTTAGGCACTTTAAATCTGGTAGGACGTACGTACCTACCTAAGTAGTTTCATTTCTTGGTGTAGCAACAACCTGCCTTGTTTATTTTGACAAACTATCAAATCTCTCCTTTTATTCATTTCATATGACAAGTAGATAGAGTAGATAATTTCAATCGCAAGGTGAAGATAATTTCAATCGTTAATGTTGAGGCCGGGAGGTACGTTTGCTTTCAAAACCCACTTGTGTGCTTTTTCTGATTGGTGGAGAAGTCGGTCGTTAGAACCTGGTGGCATCTTCTTCAAAACCTTCACCCCAAAACATTGATCAAATGATGCATCATGAGATCTTGCATGTTCGTTGATTGTGAGTGGCTGGTTATGGGTAACTGAAGCACGATGGTTATTCATCCTCAGATTCATTTGCGATGCTTTGCCAACGTAGAAACCTTGTTGATTGTTCGTGCATTTCTGGCATATTAATTGGTAAACACACATTTTGGATTGGCACTCTGCTGAGTTTACACATTTGTAGGAATGTGTAGTGTTTGCCGAAGTAAAATGTGGGCTTTCAATCACAAGGTTGCAAAGTTTGCATCTGAGTCGGCCGCAAGGATGTAACCCAGGTTGCTCTGTAGACTGCGTCGGTTGAGGGTGACGGTGCGACAAGATTTCACCAATATTTTTTCCTTGACGATACGTCACTCGTGGTGTTTCTTGGAAAATTTCTCTTGTCTGTGAGTTGGCTGTCAAAATGGGTTGTAGCTCACGAAGTATACTATTTAATTTTTGGGCTCCAAAGAAGAACGTAGTGACTAGTGGCACTCGGTCCGTAGTAGCTTGTGGCGTTGCTGTGTACTGTACGTGGGCTGGCACTAAACGATCTTTAACAAATTTCTTTGGGTAGCCCCTTTCAACCAGCTTGCTTTGTAGGCTTGACAGATAGGATTCGAGATTTTCTTTTTTGTTATTGATTCGATGACCTCGGATTGATAACGATCTCGGGATTGATCGTTTTGTATGTGGAGGGTGGCAGCTGTCGTAATGCAAGTATAATTGTTGATTCGTGGGTTTGATGTGTACAGTGGTGATGAAATTCCCTTCTTGTAGAGTGATGTTGACGTCGAGAAATGTAATGGCTGTTGATGAATATGACCAAGTGAAAGTGACGGAGTATCGCGAATCGATGTCTGCCAAGAAAAGTTGTAGTTCTTCTTGGTCAAATTAAATGGCTTAAATTCATTAAAAAAGGAAAAAAGCGATTTTCTCGTAGACATCCGAAAAAGAAATAATAAACCGTACAGGCTTAAGCTACCAAAAGCTTAGAATAAAAAATGTGCTCAAATGGCAACTACTTACAGGGGTATCCAATTAATCAATAAAAAATTGGAATAAGTTACAGAAATAATGAACATAAACAATGAAAACGCGCAATTCATAAATTCTACCAAGCATCATTTTCATTTTAATATAAATATAAATTCCGTTATGCTCCGATTTTGCTTAAATTTGGATGATAGATGGAAGAAGATGATTCGATTACCTCATATCAATTTCAACACGATTGTATCATTAATAGCTACTGCACATGCGCCTATGTGAAATCCTTGTAACGACCTTAATTTCCACTGTTTTCATCCGATTTCGATGAAATCGTCAGAAAATGCGCGGGTTAGGTTGTAGATGGTCCCCAATAAGTTTCATTGTTGCCACATCAATATTTCATTCTGCGCATGCGCAAACGTAAATTCCATTATGCTCCATTTTTTCACACTCTAGTCGTCCGATTTCGCTTAAATTTGGATGATAGTTGGAAGAAGATGACTTGATTACCTCATATCGATTTCAACACGATTGTATCATTAATAGCTACTGCGCATGCGCCAATGTGAAAAACTTGTAATGACCTTAATTTTCACTGTTTTCATCCGATTTCGATGAAATCGTCAGAGAATGCGCGGGTTAGGTTGTAGATGGTCCCCAATCAGTTTCATTGTTGCCAAATCAATACTTCATTCTGCGCATGCGCAAACGTAAATTCCATTTTGCTCCATTTTTTCACGCCCTAGTTGTCTGATCTCGCTCAAATTTGGATGATGGTTCTGGGATGACGATGTGATCATCTTATATCAATTTCAACACGATTGTATCATTAATAGCTACTGCGCATGCGCCTATGTAAAATCCTTGTAAGGGGGTTAGGGTTTAGGTTTTGGACGGTCCCCTATTAGTTTCATTGTTGCCAAATTAATACTTCATTCTGCGCATGCGCAAACGTAAATTCCAATATGCTCCATTTTTTCCCACTCCAGTCGTTCGATTTCGCTGAAATTTCGATGATAGTTGGAAAAAGATTATTTGATCACCTCATATCAATTTCAACACAATTGAATCACTGATAGCTACTGCACATGCGCCTATGTGAAATCCTTGTAACGATCTTAATTTCCACAGCTTTCATCCGTTTTTGATGAAATTGTCATCGAACGCGCAGTTTAGGTAGTAGATGGTCCCTACCTATTTCATTGTTCTCAATTCATCAGCTCAATCTACGCAAGAGCAAACGTAATTACATCGAGTATAATTTATCTGTTTCTAAATTAACCAATTATGACGTTTCACGCTACTTCATGGTTTCTCTATTCCGCTATGGAATTTTTCGAAATAATTAAAACCTCTCAATGATCTGTACATTCATAAAATGTAACCAAGGAAGCGATGTGCCACACCCGACTTAGCAGACGTTTTTGCAACAGAGTGCTCTCAATTTTCAACTCAAATCCCTGAAAGGTCAAAAAATTCCCTGGATTTAATCCACACCTACGAGGTTTCACAGCTCAACCCAAGTGCGGTTTCCATATTTCTCCTTCCAGCTCAACTTAAGAGTCCTGTAACTCAAGTTTCCCTGGTTTTTACTTCCCGTTTAAATACTGGGAACACAATAGCTCTCGTGAGGGATGTGGGAACGTTGACAGAGTGGGAGAGAGAGGGACAGAGTGGCGGATGGAGTGAGTGGGAGGGAGAAAAATACAATAGCGCAATCTTACAAGTAACCGGAAACTTTTCCGGGACCAGTGGAAGGAAAACCTCGCAGACTCGAGAGTTTCTCTTGAAGTAAGAACAATCATCTTAAGTCTCGTCCTGTGACGGTCCTTGAAAGTACCGCTGCAGTGTGTTAGTACCGTTGCACTGTGTTAGTACCGGCTTAGTTCCGTGTTAGTACTGTACACCCAACAAGTTGTGTTGACTCGGTGGGGAGAAAAGCTGTACATTATCCCCCGAGACGGCGGTCGGCGGTTTAACTCGGTATTGTCTCCGCCTTCCTCCATACCGCGAAATTCCCCAACCTACCGGACCGCAGTTTGAACACACAATCTCGTTACAGCAGCTAATTACTGGAGGTTGATGAGGCGCGTATTAATCGACGATGACCACCGCAACAATCAGCGATCCCGCAGAGTATCAACAGCTGAACGTGCTGAGGGTCCCAGTTCAATCATCTTGAAATCATTATTTTTATTGATATCTATATTATTAAATAAACATATTGTTAAGTAATGCATTCATTACAGATGCATCCCTAAGAATGGAATGTATATAGTTTTGGTTGGAATTAAGATAAGAGAGAAAAAAACAAAAAAACAATAACCTGATTTTTCGAACCCCCCTTCCTACCGTCCCAAAATTCAACCCTTTTACCGACTGTAAATTTGAAACTTCCGAGGTTGCATAACTGGACTAAAATCTGGATCGAACAAACAATAAAAACAGTCACAAAAAGTCCGATGAATCTAATAAAAATATCACGATTTTTCATTATTACCCCCACCATTCACCCCCTTCCATCATGAAATTTGAAACTCCCATAATATTTTCTATTAGAGAGACTAGACCGAATTCAAGTTGGAAAAAAAAAAAAAAAAAAAAAAAAAAAAAAAAAAATTACGAAAATCGGACGAGAATAGTTAAAACATCATGATTTACCAGTATTACCCCCTCCATTCACCCCCTCTCTTGATGAAACTTGAAAATCCAGACAAAGGTAATTTCCAAAACTATATCAAGATCATAATGGAACAAATAAGGTAGATATTTGTTACTTAGGCAGCGCTTGAAAAAATCAGATAATCTGAACTTTACGAGGTTTGTTGCACAGCCAGAACGATTTTGGAATTGAACAAAATGGGAATTACCGACAAAATTCGTCGAAAAAAACCGAGTTTTTCCGAGATTAACCCCTCCGTTTCCCCTCTTCAATCTTGAGATTCAAAATTTCCAAGGTTTATTACACAACTAGACTAAAATTAAGATCGAACAAAGAAAGAATCTCGAAATTCAGTTGAGAATTGTTGCCTGCGCAGCGTTGACAAAATTTGTGTCATAGACACACACACACGCGAACACGCATGCACGCACAAACACACACATACACACACGCGCGCGCGCGAGCAAACACTCACACACACACACACACACACACACACACACACACACACACACACACACACACACACACACACACACACACACACACACACACATATACACCTCTGGTTTTGACATTTCATGTCTTTGCTATGGCACACAACCAAATTTTCGTTATGTCACGTTACGTTACGTAACGAAATATGCTCAATGATTATTATGATTCGTAGAAGTGAGGTAGGTGTGAGGCAGCTACCTATATGATTATAGCTGAAATTTGGCTATATGATTATTATGATTTGGCTGGTAGACTCCTTAGGACGTGAACAATAAGGTGCAGAGGGTTTTGATCAACTGAGTGGCTCCTGAAGCTAACTTCTTTCCTATCAACCCTAGGAAGCTGAAATTTGGCTGGTAGCCTCCTTAGGACATGAACAATAAGGTGTACAGGGTCTTGATCAGCAGAGTGGCTCCTGAAGCTAACTTCTTCCCTATCAACCGTAGGAAGCTGAAATTTGTCTCGTTAGGACATGAACAACAACGCTACTGGAGTAGGTGATGTAGTCTGGCTCGAATACACAGAAGAAAATGTCCCAATGTGTTGCAGACTCGTATGCTAGCATTTATGATTCTTAGAAGTGAGGTAGTTAGGTACCTATATGATTATAGCTACCTATGAGTTTATACCCATGATTATAGCTAAATGATTATAGCTATGATTATAGCTAAATATGAGTTTAATTTTTGTTTTCTTTATATTGAAATTCAGTCCGTTCCAAGACCGAAACCGTGGAAAAAAGATGTTAGCAAAGCAGAATTACCTGTTTTCTGTACACTATACCTGTTACTTTCATCAACCATCATGGTGATGAGCTCATCAGTAAAATTAGGGAAATTCCTGTGAAAACGCTTGCATACAAGTCTGCAACGCATTAGGACATTTCATGTCATTCCCCTCCCTCCTTCTTCCCTTCCATCTTCTAGCAATCTTGTCTTCCTCTGTGAATTACATTTTTTTCAATATAAAGAAAACAAAAATTAAACTCATATTTAGCTATAATCATAGCTATAATCATTTAGCTATAATCATAGGTATAAACTCATAGGTAGCTATAATCATATAGGTACCTAACTACCTCACTTCTAAGAATCATAAATGCTTGCATACGAGTCTGCAACACATTGGGACATTTTCTTCTGTGTATTCGAGCCAGACTACATCACCTACTCCAGTAGCGTTGTTGTTCATGTCCTAACGAGACAAATTTCAGCTTCCTACGGTTGATAGGAAAGAAGTTAGCTTCAGTAGCCACTCAGCTGGTCAAGACCCTGTACAACTTATTGTTCACGTCCTAAGGAGGCTACCAGCCAAATTTCAGCTTCCTACGGTTGATAGGGAAGAAGTTAGCTTCAGAAGCCACTCTGCTGATCAAGACAATGTACACCTTATTGTTCATGTCCTAAGGAGGCTACCAGCCAAATTTCAGCTTCCTAGGGTTGATAGGAAACAAGTTAGCTTCAGGAGCCACTCAGTTGATCAAAACCCTCTGCACCTTATTGTTCACGTCCTAAGGAGTCTACCAGCCAAATCATAATAATCATATAGCCAAATTTCACCTATAATCATATAGGTACCTACCTACCTCACTTCTACGAATCATAATAATCATTGAGCATATTTCGTTACGTAACGTAACGTGACATAACGAAAATTTGGTTGTGTGCCATAGCAAAGACATGAAATGTCAAAAAAAAAAAAAAAAAAAAAAAAAAATGTAATTCACAGAGGAAGACAAGATTGCTAGAAGATGGAAGGGAAGAAGGAGGGAGGGGAATGACATGAAATGTCCTAATGCGTTGCAGACTTGTATGCAAGCGTTTTCACAGGAATTTCCCTAATTTTACTGATGAGCTCATCACCATGGTGGTTGATGAAAGTAACAGGTATAGTGTACAGAAAACAGGTAATTCTGCTTTGCTAACATCTTTTTTCCACGGTTTCGGTCTTGGAACGGACTGAACCGGATTTGTATGTGGTTATATTTTTTCTCATGCTTGGGTTGTCCCCTAGCCTCCTGGATCAATACCAATAGGTAGTCCCTCTATTGACGAAGCCTAGCTTCAGAGGGACGTCCTAAAAATCTAATGATGTCTCTGTGTGTGTTGTGCGTGTGTGTGTTTTGAGGCATTCTGAAAGACTGCCTCTCAACTTTGCAAGGCAGTTAGGTGGTTGTGTATAGATTAGTTGGTTGCGTATGATCAACCCCCCCACCCTTATGACACTTTACCCCCCTGGACTGGTCATTTTTCTGGCATAAAACAAGAGAGGAAAAACTCCAACCCACTACAGTGGCTCTTTGGGGAACAGAGATCACCTGTTTGTGAGAATGGCTCAACTCTGCCCAGCAGGTGTTCGGGGAAGGCAGTCAGGTGGTTGTGAGTAGATTAGTTGGCTGTGTGTGTGTGTGTGAACTCATGGAGCAGTGAAACGTCATTACCGAGCACTTAGTTGAGTTCAGTGTTGGGCATATTCTTATCATGGCGTACAATTACGATAGTAATCGCGATAATTATTTGTTGATTCTGAGTCAACTGCGATTGTATTCGTATTCATGTAATCGTATTCGTCTGTCGGCGATTACACGAATACAACCCATAAAAAAAGGAACTCATAAAAACAAGTTTTTAATGTAACTCTTTCTTTTTCTCATGTTCTCGGTTAATTTTATTGTTGTTTCAATATTTGGTAGTTTCTTGGCAACAGTAAATTGAAACAAAATCACATTGTTTCAAACTCACATTGATAATAACTTGAATTAAATTGACAAGGAAATGGTATTTTAACACAGAATGTGTTTTAGCCATGGACTAACTAGCCGAAAATGGAACGCGGGATGGTAACGAAATGTGTGACGGATGATTTTCACGTACAACCGAGTCGTTGCTAGGGAAATGGTACTTCGTCGTTTTTCATCCCACAAAATTCGTTGACCATTCGTTCGAAAGCTCTCGATTTATCCAACAATATTATGTTAACTACTGCGAAGTGCGTGTCCAACAAACTGAGTTATGAGCATGGTTATATAAATAATTGTTTACACACAGGTGATCATTCTCAATAATTGATATTGTGAACATGATTGCAACCGCTTGTTAATTTCTGATGATTTCATTGAGCTTGTGTTTCGATGATTTGATTCATAGCAGGTGATCCGAGTATTACGAAAACGGTTTGATTTGTGAAGCGGAGGTTAAATAATTTGAAAAGGTAATTTCTATACTTTACACTCTAGGAAGCTGTAATTTCGTTTGTAGCCTCTTTAGGACATTTACTTGACGATGCTCAGGGTCCGGATCAGATGTGTGGCTCTTAAAGCTAATTTCTATGCTTTACACTCTAGGAAGCTGTAATTTCGTATTTAGCCTCTTTAGGACATTTACTTGACGATGCTCAGGGTCCGGATCAGATGTGTGGCTCTTAAAGCTAATTTCTATGCTTTACACTCTAGGAAGCTGTAATTTCGTATGTAGCCTCTTTAGGACATTTACTTGACGATGTCCAGGGTCCGGATCAGATGAGTGGCTTTTAAAGCTAATTTCTATACTTTACACTCTAGGAAGCTGTAATTTCGTATGTAGCCTCTTTAGGACATTTACTTGATAAATCGCTCTTGATTTATCACGAATTTATTTCGTTTTTTTTTTTTTTTTTTTTTTTTTTTTTTTTTTTTTTTCAACTTTATTATCAACTCAATGATTATACAGTTTAGATAATTGTTTATAGTAAATAAATTTAATTAATTTGTTACTTGAGTTTGGGTACAACCCAGTGGTAGTCCCTAATCAGTTAATAAATAGTATATAGTTATTGTAGTATAATAGTATAGTATAGTTCAGTAATAATATAGTTAATAAATAATATAACAAGATATTGTCTTACACTACGAAAGTTTGTACTAATAAATAACGGTTTGTTTGAATGGATAACATTTATAGGAACTTTTCATAAGGAACTTTTTTCTTTTTTCGAAATAATTTAAGTTGGGAAATTTTGGTTCGCAGGTTGGAGTAGTGAGTCTTGGGGTCTCTTCCGTTTTAATCTTCTTGCTGTGGAGGGAGGTGTTGCTAATTCGGGTATTGAGGCTATTAACGGGTTTTCATGTTGCATCATACTTCTGTCCAGAGACTTGTACATTTCTTTGATGACGGTGTTCACTAGGGGGATGTCGAGGTCAGCGTGCAGCCTCGAGTTGCGCACATACCAAGGAGCACCTGTTATCATCCTTAGCACCCGATTTTGTGTGACTTGGATTTTGTTTATGTGAGATGCAGCAGCACATCCCCACAACCCACACGAGTAGCTCCAGATCGGCCGGATAAGTGAAAGATACACCAGTCTTTTGGTGTCTAAGGTTAGCGGCGAGTCAGGGCTCATCAGTGGTCTGAGTTGCCGGATGCGTTCGCGAATCCTTCCAACCAGATGTGAAATGTGGCGCTTCCACGTCAACTTGGCATCGAGGTACAGACCCAGGTAACGGACCGACGAGTCAACTGGTATAACTGTCTCGCCAAGCGAGAGCTGATCTCCGTAGGTCTGTCTGCGTAGGGTGAAAGGAATGACTACTGATTTTTGTGGGTTCATGCTGATTCGCCACTTCTTACACCAGTTGCTTATCTCTTCGAGAGAACCAAGTAGAGCATTGCTTGCTTCTGGGAAGGTGTCTGCTACCTGCAGTAAAGCTAGATCATCAGCAAATTGGGCCGTAGTGTTACCGTCGAGATGAGGGAGGTCATGGACGTATATTAGATAAAGAAATGGGCCCAACACACTTCCCTGCGGAACTCCAGACCGGATGGGTTTTGATGATGAAATAGCTTGTTGATATTTTACTGAGAATGTTCTTCCTCTTAGGTAAGATAGTATTAGGCGATAATATGTGTCAGGTAGTTTATCTTTGACTTTGTACAGGAGCCCATCGTGCAACACCTTGTCAAACGCCTTCTCTGTATCGATAAATACCCCAAGACAGACCTTCTTGCGTTCGTAAGTTTGCAAAATCTCATCGATCACTCTGTGTAGCTGTTGAGGGCAGGAATGGTTTGGTCGGAATCCAAATTGAGAGGGTGGGATGAGTGGCGCTAGGTAGGGCATCAGCCTCGGGAGGAGCAACCTCTCAAATATTTTTGATAACACAGGTAATAAACTAATCGGTCGGTAGCTGGATGGATTTTCTTTTTGTTTATTGGGCTTGTGAATCATCACGACCGTGGCGTGTTTCCATTTGTTGGGTATGTGGGTGGTTCGTAACATAGCGTTATAAATTTGTGTGAGTAACACAACTCCTTTTCTCGGTAATGCTTTGAGCAGTTGTTCTGTTATCAAATCGTGGCCTGGTGATTTCTTTTTTGGAAGACGATTTATCACATTTCTTACCTCGCCGGGTGTAAAGAACTCAGTAAAGAGGCTGATTTGTAGGGGCTCCTCCAGTTTCTCAGCTATCCTCTCAGTTTGATTAGGATTGTTTTCAGGGTTTGGCGAAAACTGCTCGACTAACATTGCTGAGAATAGGTTGGCTTTATCTTGCGTGGTAGTGACCCAATTCCCATTATATTTCAGGGCAGGAATGCCACTTTTGTCTCTCGTAAGCTGTTTGGTCTTTGTCCAGAGCGAGTTGTCCTGCCTATTAAGCAAACACAGTTTACTGTAATGTGCCCTGTCTCTTTCCTCTTTGGCAGCAACTCTTAATTCAGCTGTGGCTCTGTTATAACATCGCTTTGCATCTGGATCCTTGGTTGTTTCCCAGTTCCTTCTTGCCGCTCGCTTAGCAGTCAGTAAAGCTTCGATTTTGGGAGATCTTGTATACGCCTTACGTTTCGGATTGATAATAGTTGGCGAAGATGCCTCACCACAGGCTATCTGTATCATCCCCGTAAATGAGGCCACGGCTGCATCAATATCGGCTGGTGATTTGAGAGGGATTTGTAGGTTAATTAATTCCTGCATTCGTTCAGAATAGTGGGTCCAGTCAAAGGGATGGTTAACCAATCGTCTTTCTGTTGGCTGTGTTTGTTGAGAAAAGACAATGTCAACAACTACAGGATAGTGATCAGAACTTAATTCTCGTAAGACCCTGACATCACCTACAAGGTGTTGTACTCTTTTCCCAAGGAAAAAATCTAATATGTCTGGGGTGGTTCCGCTGTCGGGGTAATGCGTTGGCTCGAGCGGAGTGATTACTTCCAAGGCATTTTGTAACACAACATCGTGCAATAGTCGACCCCTCGGATTATTTGTACGGCACCCAAACCTGGGGTGCTTCGAGTTAAAGTCTCCGCCTAACAAAAAGCAGGAGCGGAATTCATGGACAACAGATAGGAAGTCTCCCATACGTATCAGATTCTCCGGTGCAGAGTAAAAGGAGCCAACTTTGAACTCGTTTATGTACGAATGATGTAAGGCAACTTGACAGACTTGCATTTCATTTTCTATCACTGCAGGTAGTTCATCATGTCCAATGGAAGCTTTGATGATTAGGGCTGCACCACCTTTTCTCCTCCCAGACGGGTGATCAGCACGGTACACTTTATATCCCGGCACATAGAAGTTGAGCTGTGGAGATAGTTTTGTTTCTGATAGGAGTAGTAGATCTATGTCGTAATCTTGGAGGAATATAAGGAGTTCGTGATACTTGTTAGACAATCCTCTACAATTCCATGTGCCAATTATCAATTTACTGAAATGATTGTTGTTCATTTTGCTCTAAGAAGTGAGGGTAGGACTTGAGCTAACATTTCAATGAGTGGTGAGATGATGGTTAGTAAGCGATCTATTTTATTGCAGAGTGCTTCCATTGAAGTTGATGAATTATTTTGTTGTTGAATATTGTTTTGTGCCACCTCAGCATAAGTAGGTGTCATGTTAGAATGGGTGTTGGTTGACCTGAAGTGATTAAGGTGCAAGATATTAGGACGTGTTTGGGTAGCAGCTGGTTCATTTTGGGGAGGATTGAAGACTTTCCCTGAATTTTCAGGAGCTTTCGATTGAAGTTTTTTGTGCACTGGACACCCTTTATAGCTCGCTGTGTGTGGTCCTTTACAGTTAACACAAATAGGCGGTGTATTGGTGGGCTTATCGCATTTCTCCGAAGAGTGACTTGCATCGCATTTTACACATCTAGGAGATTTGTTGCAATAGTTCTTCGAGTGCCCGTATTCCTGACAACGTAAGCATTGAATTACTGTTCGTCGAGGTCTAGGTGCCTCAACTTTTACTTTACAATAATATAAAGATGTGAGGGAGAATATATTTTGGTTATTGGGGTCAGGTGAAAGATCGAGGAAAAACAAGGGTAGAGCGGATTTCGTTATCGGATGATGCACTGGAATCATTTGGACGGGCTTGTATCCAAGAGCTTTCAACTCTGATAACATGGACTCAATATCACAGGTTGGGTGTAGTCCTCTTATTACAACCCGAAAATTTCTTTCCGACTTCAATTGGAAAGTGTGGAACTGTGCATCACTAGTTTGCAAATATGCTACTGTTTTACGGTAGTCCTCGATCTTTTCGAATGTAATTTTTAACTTTCCTTCAGTTGTGAGATGTTTGAACCCACTGGAACAAGTTGTTTTCAACTGAGTTATCAGAGCATTAATATTACTGACATTATTGATGAAAACGGGTGGCGGTTTGGGTAAACTTTGTTGTTGATCTGTGCCCTGCGCCTGTGTTTCCATTGTCTCCAGAGGAGCGAAGCGGTTGGGTGATAGGAAAGGAGAGTCGTTATCATCATTAGTAATATTTACCTTTCGGCGTTTGGTGTGAGAAATCTCTCCCGGGTCCAGGTCACTCGCCATGAAGGACGTTCAAAGGACGGATTATTGACGATGTAGCACAATAAAAAGATAATAAAGAAAAAACTGATAAGCTATAATCGGATTATATTCACTGCAATAGGTCCGCACTACTCGGCAGCTAGAGCTCAACTGTAGTTTCATACTATAACTATATAAATTGATGTTATAAATGAATAGTAAACAATGACGCTTGTTTGGTTGTCACTTGGTTGCGCGACAACGCAAACACATTCTGTGTTTCAATAATTTCGTCCGAAGTATGTAAATAGAGGTAACCGGGGGTCCAGGGGGCTTGCCCCCTGGCGAGGCGCGGAGCGCCAAGTTTTAAATATTGGGGGCAATTCAGTAGGTTTTACTGAAGGTTTTGACAATAGATCGCAGCACACTTTGATAAAATGAACCCATTGGGAAGGAATATGAGAAACCTTTCTGTGACTGGTTACTACTTGAACTTCAACTTTTTATCATTATTTTTCACTGATAACTCTTGTTTGTGTTGTTTTCGTGTGCGGTATCCATTGTACCCAGTTTTCTGTGTTTATTAATTGTGCTTTTTCAGTTCGTAAGTGGTTTTTTCGTCATGAACGATGAACAAATTGAAAGATTGTTGCTTCAAATGGAAGAGCAAGACGACCAGATGGATTTTTCATATTTTTTGTTCTGGGGAAATGATTACAATAAAAAAAAAAAAAAAAAAAAAAAAAAAAAAAAAAAAAATAATAATAATAATAATAATAATAATCATAATAATAATAGGTAATCTGTGCTTTTATTTGATGAATATGTTTTCAAACGTGATGTACCGTTTTTAGGTGACCTATTGCAAAAAGCTTATCGTCCTTGAAAGATATAGCATTTACAAGTCAAATTAACCTTTTTACAAGTCAAATTAACCTTTTTACAAATCAAATTAACCGTTTTGCAAGTCAAATTAACCTTTTTACAAGTCAAATTAACCTTTTTACAAGTCAATTTTACCTTTTTACAAATCAAAATAACCTTTTTACAAGTCAATTTAACCTTTTTACAAATCAATATAACCCTCCTTGAGCAATGCGCGAAAATCGTTGAAGGGCAAAGAAATAGGAGTACGGGTTTAACTGGCATTCCTTTTTCATGAATTTCTACACCAGTATTCCTTCTCAGTGTGATCTTCATGAATACCTATCCCAGTATTCCTTCTCACTGAGATCTTCAAATAATTTTCATATCCTCACTAATAGGACTCATATTGCTCACCTACTTTCGGAACTCTATATATTGATTGACCTCATTGCCTTCCTACCTCATTTTTTTGTTGGAAAATTTTGATGTATTTTTGGTTCGAAATTTGATATTTTGGTTGATTAAGTTTTTGAAGGAAAATTTTGATATATTCCTATTTTGTTGGAAAATTGATATTTTTAATTACTTATTATTACACCTACTTTGTCGTATTCAATGTATTCAGTTTCTTTTCTTTGCCCTTCAACGATTTTTGCTCATTGCTCAAGGAGGGTTATTTTGATTTGTAAAAAGGTTATTTTGATTTGTAAAAGGGTTATTTTGATTTGTAAAAAGGTTATTTTGATTTGTAAAAAGGTTAATTTTACTTATAAAAAGGTTAAATTAACTTGTAAAAAGGTTAATTTGACTTGTAAAAAGGTTAAATTGACTTGTAAATGCTATATAATGGCGTGTAATAAGTCGTCCTGTAAGGTACACGATCCGTCCTTGTGGACACGATCAGAATTCAACTTTCGACCGCAAAGGGTTAATATTCTATTGACCCTGGATTCGTTGTCATTTTATGCAGACGTTCAATAGTATCCTTCTCCTCCCTCCTCCTCCTACTCCCTCCTCCCTCATCTTCCTCCCTCCTATCTCCTCCTCCTCCTCCTCATCCTCATCCTCCTCCTCCCTCATCCTCCTCATCCTCCTCCTACTCCTCCTCCTCCTCCTCCCTCAATCCTTCTCCTCCACCTCCTTCTTCCTCCTCAACCCTCCTCCTCCTCCTCTTCATCCTCATCCTCATCCTCCCTCACTCCTCCTCCTCCTCCCTCCTCCTCCTCACTCACTCCTCCTCCCTCCTCCTCCTCCTCCCTCTCTCCTCCTCCTCCTCCTCCTACAATACACACTTGTAAGGTGTCCCATATTAAATTTCAAATATTCGAAAATTTATAGTATAACTAACTTTTTCTTCGCGAAAATTTGATAAATTAAAATGTACGCCAGCATGAACTCGTGTGCAAAATTTCAGATCGATTGGATATCGGGAAGTGGGTTAAAAATCGATCTGAAATTTTGTCTCAAGCAAGAAGAGAATCGAAGTTGAAAGAAAGAGTTGAAAAATGCGTCACGGTCACCCATTTCAATAGGGCGTCCCTCCTATAATATGCGAAGCCTTGCTAATATTACCTACCTTCAGAGGGACGTCCTCAAAGCGAATTCAACGATTGGAGCCCAGCCTATTTGTCTCAAATCTATTTCAATAGGACGCCCCTCTGAAGCTAGGTAATATCAGCAAGGCTTCGCATCTTATAGGAGGGACGCCCTATTGAAATTGATGATCGGGACGCATTTTTTATGGGTTGTATTTGTTTAATTGCCGACAGACGAATACGAATATAATCGCAGTTGACTCAGAATCAACGAATAATTATCGCAATGATAATCATATTCGTATTCGACGATAAGGTTATGCCCAACACTGGTTGAGTTAGGAGTCAAGCCGTTATGGGGACACCATAGTAGCAGGAGAGAAGACAATCCGAAAATAACAAAAATGTATACCTATCGTAGAGAAACAACCTTAAGAGTGGTTCAACAACCACTAAGATTGTCACAAATTGTGTAATTAATATTCTCAAACCGCATTACTTACTGATTTCCTTACCTGCGAGAAAGAGTTTCAACGTTGTTGAACTCATACCGACCTATTGTCGGTAAACTGAACTCTGTGAGACGCAGTAGACAGGTAGGTATGTACCTATTATTCTATTAGTTGCAGGGACAATCTGGAACAGTCGACCACCTTCATCAGTTCTCCTTTCTGCCTTTAACGACAGTTTCCACTCGTGTTCCTTTCAGCTTCCCATTTAGCTTCCTTTATAGCTCCCCATTGTTTGGTCTAATCGGTAGGAAGGTGGCTCCGAGCACTCGTCCTCACTACTTCTGCAGCTCTGTGGGTGTTGGTCGTTTTCACCGGAATCCCCCCATCCAATAGCCCTTAACCGGCAAATGAAGCGTGTTGTTGGGTCCGAACTCTAACAACATAATGGGAAATTCTTTTAGCGTACGATTTTATTTGAAATCCTCAAATTTGTTTGAGTCTGTATATCGAAAAAATGGTGATTATGAAAGTCGTTTACTTTTGTAGTAACCTTTCGATGATAAGCCAAAGGACTTTTCACTAATGCACTTATCCTATAAATAAAAACTCCATCGAATTTGAGTAGTGAATTCATAAAATGCAAATCAATTAGTTAACCTCGCAACTAGAAAAACAATTACAACCGAGGAAGCATTTGAGTCAACATGGAATATGATTTTCGTTTGTCTCACACGAGGTTTCATGAAGCGAAGGTTATAGAACCGTTCCGTCGGCTGTCAGAGCTTAACAGGTGAACGTATTGCAGGACTGAGATACGTCTTAGAGTTACCGTGGTGCACCACGTTTCCGGCCAAGAAATACGGATGCGTCGTCAGTATCGTGTCACTAAAAATCTTGAATGTTGCTCCCATGCATTTGAACCAATGTCAATGAAATTCACACCAGTGTTTTTAAATCAAAAAATCATTAGAATGGTGACAGGGATTCTCTTATTTAAGCCCCAGGAAGGCCAGAATGCGTAAAATAGGGCTTACACCACTGGATAAAGCGCCAACAAGCAACTCTAAAAAACCCATAGCATAATTTTCAACAAATTTAGGAACGATATGTTTTTAATAGAAATTGACACTTTTGTTTTGAATATTTCCAAACATTTTAGGACATTCTGCAGAAAAATTAAAAAATTAGTTAAAAAAAAACAACAACAAAAAAACGAGTAATTTATTTATGCATCCTTCGACCAATTCCTATGATTGGTTCTGAAACTTCAAAATTTATGGATACGTCGTTGGTGGATGGTCTGAAATTGATTTCATATTCTGGAATTATACGATATTGACGCATACGGTTCATCAAAATTACAATTTAAACCGTCCAATGGCCAACAATTGTTGTTGCTGCGACGGTACTGCCCCCTATGGTATAACGATAATAAAGATTTAAAAAAAAAAACCAATTATTCTTGAAAACAAAGTTTAAGGATATGGCAATCGCTAACTTTATATGATTACTTTTAGTCTAAACTTGGAGAACAGTCTAGTATATAAAAGTTTCACGAGGTAAAATCCAATCCCAAGTTAGACACAACATGTTGAATTACTCTGGAACGAACAGCCAAATCAGTCCAAGTTTAATTGAAAATATTAATGCTAACTTCTGAAAATATTCGTTAAATGTTTGCCGAATCCAAATAAATAACTAGTTGAAAAGTCTTTTGTTTTAAGGTGAGCGCCAACAAGAATGAGAGATCGAGAAAAAAGTAAAATTAATTGAAGTTTTTCGTTTTTGTTTAACGGAGTAACTTCTACGTGTAGGCTTTCGACACTCTCACCAAAGTGATTCTTCCACGAATTAAAAAGAGCTTGATGAAAGAAACTTTCCTTTGAGGGCTAATGAAAACTAAATTAATGTTCTCTCGTTTCGACGTCGTCTTTTTGAAGTGTCCTTCAGTTTTCCCCTGTCGTTTCTGACACTGCAAAAGTTGAGTGTTGTCGGGAATTTTTTAAATTTTGAAGGACGCGGAGCCGAAATAGTTTCTGTGCAACGTAGTAAGGCAGGTAATTAAATCTAGAATAGATACTCACGACAGGTAATTTGGCACCTCCTGATAATAAACCTTCGTATTTGATTGAATGAATTTATTTATTTATTCCCACAATAACACGCAGTAAAACTGTAAGTATTCGTACCAGTTAAGATACATTATTGAATAGTACGAGTATAACAAACTGATAGGAGACGTTCTACAACCTAACCCGCGCCTTCTCTGACAATTTCATCGAAATTCATTCAAATTCATTCATTCGAATTTCATCGAAATCGGATTTCACATAGGCGCATGCGCAGTAGCTATTGATGGTACAATCATGTTGAAGTTGATATGGGACGATCAAATCGTCATCACCCAACTATCATCCAAATTTGAGCGAGATCTGACGACTAGGGCGTGAAAAAAATAAAACCAAATCCAAACTAAAATTCAGAAACTCGTAAACGAGTTCCACTATCCGCTTTACAAGCAGATACCATGTTACATGGATATGTCTTTGATTGGGGATTTCATAACGGTTGTCCTCGAGTTGTCCTCGACTGTTGTCAAGAGGATGAAAATGTTTCTTCTTCCTATGGAGTGGAGTAAATGATGCTATTGCTTTACGTTAAGAATATTGTTACCGGCTTATTAAAATTGTTTATAGTCCAATCAACTTAGTTTTGGAATGTAGGTACGTAAGGAGGGGGAAATTGGTAGCTTGAGATGTGAATATTTATCACATAAATCAAGCGCTTTCCAACGAGTAGCGAACGATTTTTGTGCGATGAAAACTGCGGAAGTTCCATTCCCCTAGGAACGGCTGGGTTGTACGTGAAAAACACTGAAATTGTGACACAAATTTTGCGTGACGGACATTTTTGGTTGACCCCCCAGAGCAAAGACATATCCATGTCAAAATGGATCATAATGGAATTTACGTTTGCGCATGCGCAAAGTAGAATATTGAGTTTGCAACAATGAAACTGACAGGAGATTGTCTAACCCCTAGCCCTCACATTTCCTGAAAATGTCATTCAGATCGAATGAAAACTGTAGAAAATAGGCTTGTTACAAGGATTTCATATTGGCGCATGCGCAGTAGCTATTAATGATACAATCATATTGGAATTGATATAAGATGATCAAATTGTCATCCCCCAAATATCATCCAAATTTGAGCGAGATCGGACGACTAGGGCGTGAGAAAATGATGCTTGGTACAAGTTACGTTTGTGCAGGCGCAGGTTGAGATATTGAATCAAGAGCGATGAAACTGATGGGGGTCCGATTACCCCCTAGCCCGCATATCCCCTGAAAATTTTATCCAAATCGGATGAAAACTGTGGAAAATAAGCTTGTTACAAGGAATTGAGGACACACGATAGGCACACACACAGATAGACACGGAACCGAAGTTGTTCAGAACGGTCTAAAACGTAAAATGATAGTGAAAATTTTGATTTTGGAGATCAAAAAATTGTTTTTCTTCCGAAAGCGAATTGGCTTCTTTCCTCTCCCCCCCTTATTTGGGCTTGGTTATAATGTTCCTAGGTAACGAAAGGACCCGAGCGAACTAATCGACTACGTACACAAACTAGATTACGAAATTGTTTCCTGGTGTAGCAAATTTATCAGCGAGCTAACATTAAAACGAAAGTTTTAATTGACTTTCTATGAGTTGACCGTCAAAGGATGTTTAACTTTATAATCTAAATCTTACTTTTGCGACAAGACCCGAGAACTGATCAATTTTATCAGCCTGGGAATTGAACCCGGGGTGGCCAGAACCGAATGATTTCTTCATCAAAATCCCGTTCTGAGGTATTCTGAAGCGATTCTAGGATTTTACGTTTTGGTTTTTGTTTCAATATTGAACCTTTGTAATCGACCAATAAGACATTTTTTAACCCCCCTCTCTCTCAAAATTTGTAAGTTTGAGTTTAAAGATACGTGGAGTCCAAGAATCAGAAAAATTCTAGTCATACAGTATGATCGCATGAGCGAGTTTTCGTAAACTATCGTATTCTATAATGTTAAATTGTTTTGGAATTTGAGCTTTCTGAGTGCAAGGAAATTGTTAACTATTAATTTTATGGGGAAAAACGTATTCTAAATAGTGATCTCCTATTCAAATAGAAGTTTTGAATTTTTAGCTTTTTTTGCAGTTTTTAGCAATTTATTAGCAATGACTTTTAAGTACATTTTTAGCATAATTTTGTATATTGAATGTTCTATTTTATAATTGATAAACTTTATTTGAGCATTATTATACCAAAATATATAAATTTAACAATTTTTAGTCGTTTTTAGCCATTTTTAGTGATTTTTTGAAATTTGACCAAATTAATGTGCTCAAAAAGTGCTGGCCAACGAACTCATCCTTTCGTTTGGAAAGCTTGATTTTTCGGCACAAGAATGGAATTTTTATCTCAATCCTAAGGAGAGCTATCGTCTAGAATGACACATGAATATATAAATAAATGTGTATATGTACATACACATGAAAAAGCGTTGAACTCTAGGATTCGTTTCAGAATGCCTCAAAACGGATTTCAATGAAGAAATTTTTAAAAATTTTTATCTTAAAATCTTCCGAGCCTTGGCAATAGCTTCATTTTCTACAAAAATTCGCAAAAAGAAAAAAAAATCAGTCCGTTTACCGTTTTTTCCGAAATTACTGGATCGAAATTTATGATATTAAGCTCACAAATTGTACATTAGCCGGGGATGTGCCATTAAAGCAGGATGCCGCGTTAACGCTAATTCTTGATAATCTAAAACGGTGGCCCTGAATCTGTTTCATAAAAACAAGTAGGTATGCCTCAATCACCATAATAAATTCATGTAGGTACTACTACCTACTATATGTCGTGTTTCTCTATTATTGGGTTTAGATAATCTTGCGAGAGTCGAATATCTCTAATTACCTCAGGATTGACTGGATTAGGGAATGCTGTTGACTTGCATATCAATTCATCAGGTGGGATCATTTGATGGACCACAGTACGATCCTTCAGTTAAGGATGACAGAGACATCCTACAGTATTACGATGATGGTCACGATGATAGAACGGAATCGATTTATTAATCTTGAGGTCAGGTAATATAGCGCTGGTGATGAAGGATAAGTGTGGACCACCCACCCTGTACTGGTCCATCACAGTCTACATACACCCCCTGTGGCCTACAAACACAGCTAATAGAATCGCATGATTCACCACAACGCTCTATGGTGATATTTAATCGGTTTTACGTTCAAGAATACTCGTATGTTAATAATAATTATTATGGCCTATATCCATGGATTGGAAATTTATTTCATCGATAGGTACGAAAAATAATGCGATAATATTCATACTCATTCCTATACTTTGATTTGCGAACAAATTGTATACATTTGAATGATTTATTTCAGTGAAAATTCTTGCAGTCAGTCCTCCATACATTTTTCCCGACCTTGTGCTTGATTATTTTCAATAACGAACAGATTGTAATCGAACAAGAAAAAAAATTACCCCCCCCCCCCCATCAAAACGTTTCAAGATGCGTATATATATATATATATATATATATATATATATATATATATATATATACATATACCTATTCACATATATATCTGCCAGTAATCATAACTGGTGGAATGTAGCGAAAATCGCCTAGTAACTACGACGCTCGTATCAGCTGATATGATTCCAATGGAATTTGGAACGCACCTATCACCTGTAGATGGTAATCTGAAGCGTAGGCCGTTGATTTATTTTATATAATTAATTTTTACTTGTGTTAAACACTATAAGAGTGTAGTAGGTGTGTTATTTAATTTAATTAATTTCTATACGTCTTTACCTATGCAGTATGTTAAGATACCTAATGTTTAATGTAATTCGTTTAATAATTGTAGATAGGTGTTCTATACAATACAGAGACAATAAACCATTGTGTTACAATCGCAGCTTTTTGCACTGGACCAATGTTTTTTAAATACCAATGAACGGGATAATATGGAGGTTTGCCATAGGTACAGGTGCGCTTTTTCCTAAAGCAATCAACTTCGCAGTTTTCCATAATTTATTTATTTTTTAAGGTTCAAGCCGCACCTCAACCAGAAGGGTCATTAGTGGCATTGAACAAGGTGTCTAAAGGGACACTGGAAGTGGCACGATTCCAAGAGGAGCCATGTTGCCATCCTTGACTAAAAAGGAGCGCCATCATGGACTCCACTGACATATTGGGGGGGGGGGGGGGGGATGAGGGGTGCAGTGATAACCACTGTTTAAGCCCTCAAGTGGATAAAAAAACCCAACATAAAATAAAACAACTAGGACTAGATGTAAAATAGGCAAATAACCATATACATGCTACTATATACTAGGGCTATATAAATATATCACAGATCAGATATCACAGTTCGTAGAAGAGCTCAGCGGCTCTCAGGTACAACAACAGGGATCGGACCTTGTCTGGTCCGGATAATACATCAACCCACTGAGGGGGCTGATGCTGGACTCGGAGCTCCACAAGGGCTGGGCAGTCCTCCAGAAAGTAGCGGATGGACAGATCACCTCACACTTCCTACACACAACATCTCGAGCTTCTGCACAAAGCAGGTGTCTGTGAGTGAGACGGGTATGGCCAGTGGCAACCCGGTTGACCACTACTCGATCCCTCCTTGGAAGTTGGGTTACGAAAGATCCCACCGGGCACAAGTCCTGAAGGACACCACGCAGACCAGTGACCTCACCCTGCCATTCTTCATGCTTGATGGAATTGGCTTCATGTTGCATGTAGGAGATTTGATCCTCAATGCATATCGGCAACATATCGATGGAGTTATCACCAATGACTCTCCTTGCAAGGGCATCTGCACACTCATTGCCATGAATACCCACATGGCTCGGCATCCACATAAAAGTTTTGGTTGAGCCCAATGTTGTGGCTTGGTGTAGCGATACACGTAGGCTTTGTATTAGGGGATCATCAGAATATGAGTCCCTAATCGCCTCGATGGTACTTCGTGAATCGCTACGGATCACATAATTCCCAACTCCCAATAAATGGCAGTGTCGAACAGCCAGTGTCACTGCCCACAGCTCCACTGTGAACACAGACGCAACTGGTGGTAGGCGTCAAGTGACTTGGAAGTTGGGGTTTATTTTTATTTATGTGCATTTTGACGGGCCAAGCTCAATTATATGTATATTTATATATTTCAAAATATATTCACAATGATAATATAACCCGAATCGTATAATCATAGGTACAGTAGGGTGATTAAGTGAAAGTACGCGAACATCACATATAATATAAGTGTAATATAAGCATATATTATGATATAAGCAGAACATATAATATAAGCCGAACCATATAATAATAGGTACAGTATAAGCCGAATCGTATAATAATAGGTACAGTAAGATGATTAAGTGAAAGCATGCGGACATCACATAAAATAAAGGAAATTAATAAAGAACAGACGAGGAGGTAATAATTCATTTCGAAGATAAACTTCTCATCTTAAAATTGTACACGATTCCAAGCAGGTTTCACTGGCACCAATTAAACGGGTAGCACGTTGGTGTCAGTTAAACCGATACACACGGGTTCAAAAATATATTGTTACGACTGCATTTTCTGCGAGAATCAAACCCGATAAACCCGTTTGCAAGGGTTCCGTTTGCAGTTAAAGCGCTCAAGTGGTAACAGCTTGGGACCCTGATAAAAAAAATATCGAAGCGAAGCATGGAAAACCTCGAGACGGTTGAACTTGGAGGGTAAGAGAGGAGGTCGTGTCAAGAGATATCATAGGAGCCCGCAGGGGACGCCTTCCTAGGGGGAATTTTATATTAAAAACAGAAAACCCCAGACGACAATGTCTAGTGAACACGGGGGTGGAACAGTATGGCTCCTTTGGATCATTAAACCTGTGACCGGGATTTCAACAGCCGGCCTTTTCCCTCTCGCCTTTGTTGTAAACGCCGGGAAACTTTAATCGGCCGATTTGTGTCGCGAACGCTGCAACATCCAAGGCGAGAGGAAATACGTGTTCAGACGGTCGCTAAAGGTGGTTTATGAGTTCTGCGGTGGCGTGAAACTGAGGATTTTACTATCGGAACGACATTCGTCAGTATTGAGGGAATAAAACGGCCTTCACTACTCAATTTCAATGGGAGGGGGTTTCATGATGTTTCGGTTTCATGTTTCATTGATTTATTGATTGATTGAGGCTCACAGTCCAGTTCATTAAGAGTAAATACATCCAAAAAAGTTCCAGTCATGCAGCATAATCGTATGAGCGAATTTTCGTGAATTATCGTATTGTATAATGTGAAATTGTTTTGAAATTTTAGCTTTTTGAGTGCAAAGAAATTGATAACTATCAATTTTCTGGCAAAAAACGTATTTTAAATAATAATCTGCCATTCAAAAAGAGATTTTGGATTTGTTAACTTGTTTGCAGTTTTCAATGATTTTTTAGCAAATTTTCAGTACATTTTTCAGCATAATTTTGTACATAAATTTTTGAATGTTCATTTTATAGTCATTAAACTTTATTTGAGCAATATTCTACCCGGTGGTTTATGAGTTCTGCGGTGGCGTGAAACTGCGGATTTTACTATCGGGACGTCATTCGTCAGTATTGAGGCAATAAAACGGCTGGGTATCAGTGGTATGGACAGTTGGCAATTTGTGTGAAGTACTAATAGCTTCACAACTCAATTTCAATGGGAGGGGGTTTCATGATGTTTCGGTTCCATGTTTCATTGATTTATTGAGGCTCACAGTCCAGTTCATTAAGAGTGAATACATCCAAAAAAGTTCGTCTTGCAGCATAATCGTATGAGCGAAATTTCGTGAATTATAGTATTGAGTAATGTGAAATTGTAATGAAATTTTAGTTTTTTGAGTGCGAAGAAATTGATAACTATTAATTTTTTTTTGGCAAAAAACGTATTTTAAATAATAATAATGTGCCATTCAAAAAGAGATTTTGGATTTGATAGCTTTCTTGCCGTTTTTATCGATTTTTTTTCGGAAAATTTAATGAAATTAAAGTACATTTTTCAGCATAATTTTGTACATAAATTTTTGAATGTTCATTTTATAGTTAATAAACTTTATTTGAGCAATATTCTACCAAAAAATATCAATTTAACAATTTTTGGCCGTGTTTAACCATTTTCCTCTCGCCATTGTTGTAAACGCCGGGAAACTTTAATCGGCCGATTTGTGTCGCGAACGCTTTGACATCCAAGGCGAGAGGAAATACGTGTTCAGACGGTCGCTAAAGGTGGTTTATGAGTTCTGCGGTGGCGTGAAACTGAGGATTTTACTATCGGAACGTCATTCGTCAGTATTGAGGCAATAAAACGGCTGGGTATGAGTGGTATGGACAGTTTGCGATTTGTGTGAAGTCCAAATAGCGGCCTTCACTACTAAATTTCAATGGGAGGGGGTTTCATGTTTCATTGATTTATTGATTAATTAAAAATCACAAGGAGTTCAATAGGAGTTAATCTATCTATAAAAGTTCCAGTCGTGCAGCATTATCGTATGAGCGAATTTTCGTGAATTATCGTACTGACATTGTTTTGAAAATTAAGGACATTGAGGGAAACGAAATTGTTAACTACCAATTTTATGGCTAAAAACTCGTTCTAAATAATAGGTATAGGATAATATAGGTATAGGAAATTTTGAATTTTCGACTTTTTGGCAGTTTTGTAGATTTTTTCTAGCACATTTTAAATTAAGTTTAACTTAATTTAAGTTATCGTATTATTTTATGTTAAATTTTTTGAAATTCAAGTTTTTTGAGTGCAAAGAAAATTTTAACTAATATTTGTATGGCAAAAAACGTATTCTAAATAGTAATATGCTATTCAAAAAGAGATTTTAGATTTCTAGCTTTTTTTGCAAATTTTATCGATTGTATAGCAAATGCTAATGAAATTCAATTACATTTTTCAGCATAATTTTGTACATTCAGCTTTTAATGTTCTATTTTATATTTGAACAGTATTCTGTTGAAAATTATAAATTTAACAAATTTTAACAGTTTTTAACCTTTTTGTGATTTTATCAGCACATTTTCTGATAGCTGACCAATTTAATGTGCTCAAAACGTGCTGGCCAACGAACTCGTCCTTTCGTTTGGAAAGCTTGATTATTTGGTGCAAGGATGGCATTTTATTTCAATCCTGAGCAGAGTCTAGAAGGTTTTAGAATATATATCTACATAAATAAAATTGTATCTGTCTGTACATTGATTACAATAATGAAATTTTGCGTTTCATGCTATTTGTAGACGATTCGTTTCATTTTCTCAATTTTTATCTGTCTGTCCGTATGTTTGTCCGTTTTACACATTTACAGGGGTCATTGGACAAATGATTTGAGAGGGCGGGAATTTCTGTACCAGCCCAACTTAAATTACAGGCTAATTGAAGTTTTTAAAATTTGAGCTAGACGGGGTGTATTAGGGGAGGTTTACTATTGTTTGGATTACTATTATTATTATTGGAATAGGTTTTGGATTTTTAGCTTTTTTTGCAGTTTTTGAAGAAAAAGAAATTAGAGGTTGATGAAGAACTGTTTCTTTTTCCTCCGAAAATAAAGAATTGTTACAGTTTGTTAATGCTTATGACCTAACCAACGGAATCGATCTAACATTATATCGTTTTATTTTCGTGGAAATATACATTTTCCTTAATTAAAATCCATGAAATGGGTTTCCACTACTTCGCCGCGAGTGATTCAGTTCGTTTTAGTTTGCACAAAGAATCCACAATTAAATCCTCTTGGTTCTCAATTTATTCTGATGATATAATTATTTAATTACTTACCATGGGTACAGATAACTGACAAATATGATTTACTATTTTTGCAGGTACCTAGTTACATTATGGAACATCGTTGGAGTCTTACATTTTATCGTCGTTAGTAAGTAAAAACACAGTACATATAATTTCTTGGTGATTTCTCCATTTCTGTTTTCCCTGTTCCTCAATTGTAAATACTCGTACGTTAAATTGTGCTCTTATGGGGTTTAATCCGTATAATATACACTGGTTATGTATGGTGTGTTTCCTCGTCATTAGTAGGTTGGGTTGGTTGAGGGTGAGAGATTTTCCAGGCTTCTCTATGTCATTTATTGAAGTGTGCTAAGCGCTTTCGCCAATATATGGCCTCTTCAGAGCATAGTTTGTGAGAGATGAGGTGTTAAGAATTTATATATAAATTGGGAGTCCTCCTTGTACATCTTGATATGACCTGTTACTTGGAGTCAATTTTGCGTTTAAATTGAGAAAAACACAAGTTTATGTGGAAAGACACATAAAGTCAGAAATGAGATAACTTTAATTAAAGTAACCAATTAACGAAAACCTTAACCAAAATTAGTTATCTCAGTTCTGATTATATGTGTCTTTCCACATAAACGTGTATTTTTCTCAATTTAAACGCAAAATTGACTCCAAGTAATGTGACCAACCACAACTGGTCATTTCAAGATGTACAAGGAGGACTCCCAATTTATATATAAATACTTAACAACATTCTAGAGGACTGCCTAGCCCTTGTGGACATCCGAGTCCGGCATCAGCCCCCTCAGTGGGTTGATGTATTATCCGGACCAGACAAGGTCCGATCCCTGTTGTTGTACCTGAGAGCCGCTGAGCTCTACTACGAGCTGTGATACCTGATGTGCGATATATTTATAAAGTCATAGTTTTATTTCACTGTTTACTGATTGTATATAATATAGTAGCATGTATTGTATATAGTTATTTCCCTATCTTACAATTTGTCTTAGTTGTATTATTTTATTTTTGGTTTTTTAGCGAATTTTCTTAGAAAATAAAGCTATTGCAGTGGCTCCAAAAATTTAAAAATAAAAATTTTCAAAAATTGTCTTCATCGAAATCTGTTTTGAGGCATTCAGAAATGATTCCTGGATTTTAACGCATTTTTATATGTATATATATATATTTTTTTTTTATTTATTTATTTATTATTATTATTATTATTATTTTTAATTAATTTATTTATTATTATTATTTTAAATTATTTTTTATTTATTTATTTATTTTTATTTTTATTTTTTTTATTATTATTTTCTTTTTTAAATCCAACCTTCTCTTCTACAATCATCTCTCTATCTTATCTATCATCATCAGTAATTCCCATTCAATCGTACCATACCATAGCATAATTTACAAGTCCCATCAAAGTTCTTTACTCATCCGCACCTGACCTCTCATTACATCATTCATCCATTGTTCCTCCGTTCCATACCCCCTCATACCTCTCGTATCATCATCCATGCGCATTAAAAAACGAGCGAACACCTCCATCCCAAGGCCGTTAATCTGCAGAGCGCCAAGAGAGGTCATCAGTCATCACTCTACTCTTCATTTTGAAAAAGGCAAACGCCGAAATATTAATAATAATAGTGTAAGTCTCTTTCTGTATTTTTGTTTTAATTTTCACTGCACATCTGTGCCATAAGATATATATATATATATATATATATATATATATATATATGTATGTGTCATTCCAGACCATAACTCTCGATAGAATTGAGATAAAAACTTCGTTCTTTCGCCAAAAAATCAAGCAATTCATAAGAAAGGATGAGTTCGTTGGACAACACTTTTTGAACACATTAAATTGGTCAAATTTCAAAAAATGTACTTAAAAAATCACTAAAAAAGAAGAAAACTCGAAAAAATTAATCGAACATGAACTAGGACATTTAAAAATTTAAGCGCAAAATTGTACTGAAAAATGTACTCAAATTTCGTTAAAATAAGCTAAGAATCGATAGGAACACTTGAAAAAATTGTAAAAATCCACAAAATCGTTTGTTCATTGGAATATTACTGACAAAAAGTTAGTTTGCTATAAAATGTATAATACGATTTTTTATTTGTCCCCAAAGTGCTCAAATTTCAACAGAATTTAACATAAATGTAACACGACCATTTATGAAAATTCGCTCATACGATCATCAATGACTAGTCGTTCTATAAAATGCCTGCACTTTTTAGGCTAAGAATGAAATTCCTCCATTTTTAACTCTCTTTAGACGCAATGTCTAGGCAATGTAAACAATGCCTAGGCAGTCTATATAATGCCTACCATTGATTTAGGCAAAGTATAAATACTCATCATTCTGACCTATATGTCCAACAAATCAGAATTTTTACTAAGGGATTGACTACTTGATGTTATGTATTTTTGAGATGCGAGCTTGCGAGGATCCAGACCACCAAACTATACACATCATTCTGACCTATATCTCCAACAAAGGTGCCCAGACCAGGTAAGGATTGACCAGAAGGGCACTTTGCCGAGTGCACGATCAGGCATTCTATTCAATGCCTAGGCAAAGTATAAAAAAGTCCAGTCATGCAGCATGACCCCATGAGCGAATTTTTGAAGAAATCTTCGACATTTCAGTCGCTATTGATCGTGTAGAGAAATTTTAGTTTATGATTTGGGTAGACAAACATGGAATCAAATTATTAAAAATAATTAGGAGGTACTCATACTTTATTATTATTAAACTAATCTTGTAGATTTAAAGACAAATGTAGGTAAATATTCATAGATTTCGATGCCCAATGTGGTCAGTATTGAAGGCAGTTGTTTCGATTTTTGACTGATTTTTCAACTTTGAAATTTTTGAAAACTTGATACATATTCTTATAGGAAATTTTACGCTGATTCCGAATATACCACATGTTAGTATGCTGAAAAAATTATTTCGCACAACAAATCGCAAAAAACAGGCTATTTTGAAATTTTTGACTACATTTTTGAAAATTTCAACCCGAAGATGTGATCCGATCATGCTGGCCAACGAACTTGAACTTTCGTTTTGTGTCCTTAACATTTTAAAATTTGTTTGAAGTTTCTAGCACAATTCTACGGACAGTTATCGTCTGGAATGACACATACATATATACATATATACATATATACATACATACATACATAAAAAAATGCGTTAAACTTCAGAATATGATTCAGAATAGCCTGAAACGGATTTCTGCATAATTTTTTTTCAAAAATTCACATTCTACAAATTTTGAGGCGAGAGCAATAGCTTAATTTTCTTCAAAAATTCGCTAAAAGAGATTCATTTTACACATTGCCTGCTCCATTCAGGTATTGTATACAACGACTAGGCATTGTACACAATGCCTGATTTTAATCTTTGCCGTTAACATATACATATGTATACCGGTAGGTATATATTTATATCTATTATAACAAAACGTTAGAGGACTCTGCGTATTAGTTCAAGAATTGGTATATTTTAAGTTATGAGGAAGCCAGAGAACGCTCTCCACATACTAGAAGCTTTAATCATAAATTTAACTTTATCCCCGAAAACATGACATGACTTTGATGAAGTTCGTCTGCACGTCACTATCTTAACAAACTTGGGAGTAAAATGAATCGGGAAGCGGAGCCCTCTATGGAATGAGATTTCTCATGTGAGACGACCGCATTCACTTCCTCTTGAGCTCACTCAAACGTGCCGCCGCTACATAATGTCGTCGGGTTTTTCACTTTAAATAGGTCATTTCCACGTCCTGCGTATGGCGGAGGAGAGAACTGCTCTACAGGGAATGACAACATCCTCATGAAATATGACCACCGTAAAAAACGTTGGAAAAAAACACCCCTGCGGTGTCTCCATGATCGCGAATAAATCTCGCCGCCTCGCGCACCTTCAACCCGATCCGCTAGCCGTGATGAATAACTTTGCCCTGGAAATGACTTTATCACATTTAATTGCCGAAGGGGACCCGGTGGTGAGTTGTTGGGGTTAAACGGACAATATTTTTTCCAATTGGTTTTCCTACTGTCTGAACCACAGCCAATCTGTCTCGGGTTGCGGGATGACAAATGTGAACATTGTACAAGTTCAGCTCGACTCTATTGCCCGCAGGAGAGAATTTCTATCTCACCAACGCCACCTTTATTTGATAAAATGTGATTTAGAGGGGTTCCTGATTACTCTCTTAACGGCTGTGTTGTGTGATGGTACCGTCACAGTTCTGGTTGTGATATCTCTCAGTTGTTTCAAATGGGTATGATGTGAGTTCTCCCGAATAATGAGGACGTAAGTACTTGGGATTTAAAAAAACTGGAGAAGGGGTTAATTTAATTTTCTACAGTTATCTAAGATTTTTCGTTCACGGATGAATAATTTTGGGCCTGTGATGAAAAAAAAGCACTAAATCTTGGCATGGAACATGTTTTTGCATTCATTAAAACTGTTAACTGCAGAGATTTAATTGGTTTTTATTTTATTCCTCAAAAGTAATTGACAATACTGGTTTATGGTTGTAAAGTAAGTTATATAATCACTAAGGTGCCTTCAGCATTCTCCATTGACCCATCCTCTCAAATTTAAGCTTCTTGCGTTGAATAGGAGAGAAAATGGCGTTGGAGCTCACTCAGCTGATCAGTGATCACTCAGGCTCCTATACCATTCTACCTTTATCCTCCCTCTCAAATTTCAGCTTCCTGCGTTGAATAGAATCGAATGTGTCACAGTGATTCTCGTAAATGGACCGGATTGATTCTCGAACGAATACTACAGTGACCCTCGTAGGCCCATTCGGCAGTGGCTGGTAAGTGACTATTATACAGGGTGTCCCCAAAACGTCCCCCCCCCCCCCCCCCCCCCCCCCTCTAAAATCATCAATAATGGGTAAAAAATTAAGATTGAAGAAAACACTTATTTGTTTTTAAAATGCTTGAAATAAGTGTTTCTTCAATCTTAATTTTTTTGTAAGATTCGCAAAAATGATATAATTACGCCTTGCGCACGTACGCAATTGACGTCAACTTCGTTATTTTGAATAGGAACCCCCTATTTTTCATTGCAGATTTGAATTTTACGTGAAATTTTATGAAGAAATGAACCATCACTCGGCGTTTTTGGTGCGCGCAAAGTGCAATTCCGCTCTAAAAGTGCAATAAATGTGAAATACTGAGTTTCGAAGATACTCAATTGCCACATGTAATACATGATTTTGAAGTATTTTGTCGTGCTGAACCTCGTAATGATGTTCATTCATTGATATTTGCAACACCAACTTGGGAAAACACGGAAAAATTGACCAGAATTTGACTGTATATCACACATTATAAGTATGGTCTGTATTATAAGTGTCTGTAAGTGGATCACAGTGACTCTTGCAGATGAAAAAAGACCCTTTGAGTTTAGCTCCCTCTGTTCCGATTTCGACGCGTTAAACTGCGTTAACGCAGCAAAGGAGTCTCCGTTTGAGCGGCGCAAAGGGAAACAGCGGCTCAACCCCCTCATGTAAAAACCCGCACATGCTTCGGATAGTCAGGGATGAAACTAGAACAGGAAGCTGGAGAGAGGGAGAGCAAATTGATCGCGTTCCACAAACGACACGAGGCACAGAACTGGCGACGAGGGGGAACAGAACTGGGGAGAAGGTCGGAAATTATGCCTGCGCTCCCAGCACTTAGCCAAACAGAGTGAAATAATGACCGATGCCGCGTTCTCCCCACCGACACCAAGAGGCCAGAGCTACAACTTCTCCTCCTTTTGCAGAGTGGCTCTCGAATGGAAATTTTAAATTTCCCTGACATTTCCCTGACTTTTCCCTGACCGAACTTGTTTTTAAATTCCGAACCAGCACACGATCAAGTTTTTTATAACTATAAATAACCTAATGCCGGTTTTCTCGAATTCAATCACAAGAATGAACTTTATTGAGACAACCGAACACCTGATCCAAAATAATAATATCCAAATTTAATTATTATGAAGATCAATGAATGAAATAATGATTGTTGTCGCCAATTCGAAACTAACAAGAATTGATTTCGAGAAAATATTGCAGAATTCAGAACTCAACATGTTTCAGCAAAAAATTTCTATAATCGAGTGCCACTCTCATAAATTTATGCAATGTCAACTGTACACTAGAGGTGGTTTTATTCAGCATCTCGACCATTTCTGTGCCTTAAAAAAAACTTTTGCCGAATTTTCGGACTCTCAACTCCGAAATTATTGGGCGTTTTCATAAAAAGATCTGTAAAAGATCAGAATGCTTTGTATAGGTTGGTGGTCTGGATGCTCACAAGCTCGCATTTCAAAATTACATAACATCAAGTAGTCAATCCCTTAGTAAATCAGATAAATTAATTTCTCCCTTGATGGGAAAAACAAAAGATCATGGATATGTCTAGTACCTACTGCTTACCAGTAGGTACCTACTACTCAATTGTATACCAACCATGTAGTGCCTTCTTTTCACAAGATTATTCCATTATGGTTACAAAACAATATTACTTTATAACTTAGAGTAATAAATCAGCATTCCTTGACACTACAATGGCTTAGAGGTCGTGAGATGTTGTGATAAAATGAGAGCATTCCAAAAAGTGGCGAACGATTTTCCTACTATGAAAACTATGGGAGTTACTCTTCCCTAGTAACTCATTGGTTGTACGTGAAAAATCAATAGAAATTCTACCTAGCCTTCACTTTCAAAGTTAATAATAATCTAAAGTGCCGGAGCGTTGGATTTTGTGTGGAGAAAATTTATAACTTAGCGTAATAAATCAGCTTTCCTTGACCCAACAATGGCGTGGGGATCATGAGATGTTATGATAAAATTAGAGCATTCCAAAAAGTGGCGAACGATTTTCCTGCTTTGAAAACTAAGGGAGTTACATTTCGCTAGTAACGCATTGGTTGTACGTGAAAATCAATAGAAAAAGTGCCGGTCGGGAAAAAAAAGTGTCGCGAAAAATTCCTTGACCCCCAGCCAAAAGACATATCCATGTCAAAATCGAAATAACTACTGAAGCAATCTCATCAACATCCTCCACACCAACAAAAATTTACTCTTCTTTTTTCGGGTCCTCTTCATGACAAATATCTAAAGGACAAAGCTTAGTAATGGGTCTTCGAAAGATTCCTCGAGAGGTCTTCACGTCGACAACTCTTGCTACACCATCTGATCCCGGGTAGCAGCTGATAACAATTCCTTCAGGCCAAAACGATCTAGCGATATTAGGGTCGATTATTAATGCAATATCGCCTTCCTTCAGCTCCTTCTTCGACGTTCTCCACTTGGCTCGTACCAAGAGCGCCGGCAGATATTCACGCATCCAACGACGCCAGAAGCTGTCTGTAAGTTGCTGCGCTATTCGCCAAGCTCTTCTTAGACAGATGCCATGAGGTATTTTCTGGTATCATAGGACTGATGGAAGCTGCTCCCATCAGAAAATGATTAGGTGTCAGAGCCTCGGGATCGGTGCTGTCGGCTGAAACATGAGTTAGTGGTCGGCTATTCACCACTCCTTCAACTTCTGCCATCATGGCCAGCAAGATCTCGTCCGTGGGGGTCTGATGGTGTAGAACCACTTTCAATGCAGTCTTAACACTGCGAATGAGGCGCTCCCAACAGAACTTCAGATTTCCCTGACAAATAATAGCAGTCAAATATTTTTTTCTCGTCATTTTAAAGTAGGTATAACGCGCCACCTTTAATGCTTCTAAAACGAAAATCGTATAATTTAAGAGAGAAAAAAAAACCAACTTACTCCAGCATACTGATGGTAATAATGAAGGTGAGGCATGGTAAGAAGATACATATTTTTAAGTAATTGCATTTAAGAAAGAATGTATTACCAATTTAAAAAAATCGCAGTTTGACATTGACTCCTAAGAAAGTAATGGTTTTGAGTACCTACCTACATACTTGAGGTAACTAAAAACCTTAAAAACTTAGTAAAGAGCACCAAATGGTCAATTCGGTTAAAAATCGTTAACTTTACATTTTTAGCGGGATATTACTCAAATAAATTTTGTCAGCTATACCTAAATTAGAACGTTAAAAAATGTATGCATAAAATCGTACTGAAAAATGTCCTTGAATTTCATTAATATGTGCAAAAAAATCAATAAAAACTTTGGAAAAAGCTAGAAGTCCAAAATCGTTTTTTGAATAGCAGACCATAATTTAGAATGCTGCATGACTTTTCATTTACTATTTTATGGTCTCTCAACTTTTAGTCTGGAAGGATATGTTGAAGCTCAAATTTATCAATTTAAAATGAGGAATATTTATATATATATGACATGGATATTTCTTAGCTCTGAGGTTAATTCAGAACTTTTGTCCAACAACAAAAAATGTCACGCTTATTTTCGCCTACAACCGAATTGTTGCTAGAGAGAATATCACTTCCTGATTTTCCGTCCCACAAAAATTAGAGAGTTTTTAGTGACTTCAACTTAACGTCACCCGTTACCGTAGTCTTGAGGGAGCAAACGAAGATACTAACCCAAATGGAACTGGGAGAACGGTTGCCTTAATTTTGATGTCACGTTAACGGTGGTTGGGTAACGCGATATTTTCCCCCCAGCTGTCTTGTTGTCTACTGGTTGACTATTTCAATTTCTTCATTTCGATATGAAACGCCGATTTTCAATCCTGAATTCGAATTTCATGTTAGTTTCAATACAAATACGGGCTAATTTCTCATTTTTAGTTTTCAATTCGTAAACAGGGGATGGATAGTAAGCCTCAAGTGTGGAACACCGCGGTTTAGTTGCACTTATAGGTCATTAGGTAGTCGTTACGAACTTCATGTTTTTGGGTTTTCCGTTGGGCAAATTATCAACAAGTATGAAAAAGTATTTATCTCTATGACAATGAAACAGGATTTTACCTGACAAAATCATCAGAGGAGGCAGCACTTCACGCAATGTTCACGAGAAAATAGCTGAGAGTTCAGGTAAACTAAGAACAATACTGCGAAGAAGTAGTGTCTTAAAACTCAGTTTTCTCATTTAAAATATGTGAAATAATAATAGAAACAAGGCTCTAATCGACCAAATAGAGTCTGAGCGCAAAAGAACGGAACTTTTCGATCGAGTTGAAGGCTAGTAAGGTGGACAGCGGAGGCGGTCTTCAAATGGCACATTCGGTTTCTACGCGACTTGAAACGTAAAATAACCAAGTTTGAGGGGTGTTCAAAAACCTACCCTCTACCTCAACATAATTAGTTGGTAATGAGGCATTTGAAAAGAAAAACTATTAGGTATATTTACTTCAGTAGTATTCGAGTAATTTTGAGGTGAGCAGTAGGGTTACATTTACAGGAAGGTTAGGCTGGTGTCGTGTGCCTTTAGGTCCCCAAACGGGTGACGTTAAATGAGCCATTCTAACGTACGACGTTGCTAACGTCCCCTCAAGGTCACGTACTCTTGGTACGTTAGTGGTCACCAAAAACTCTCTATTGTTCGTTGGTAAGACGTAAGTTACGAGTATGATACAAGACTCCACATTTCAATGGGCCAATTTCCCTCACCTTAACCCTCCTGAGAAGTCGTAGCTTATGTACCTATACAAACTGGGTTTGCTCCTAGTTCAATCCTCTGTTGATTTTCGTACATGTGGTTTACTACTAGATGATATAGTAAACAGAAGAGCCAAAGACATATCCTCTCTTATTCTTACTCTTTGAATCACTCGATAATTATTTTTGTCATTCGCATAACTCACCTATGAAATACTATGTAGTTTGGTAAAGTACGCTATTGAAGTTTGATTGTTTAGGGGTTAGAGTATACCTAAAAACACTGTAAATTATTACACAAAGTTTTCATTTTAAAAGTCCCTGAAACCCGGTGGTTTTAAATAAATTTCTTGATATTTCCCTGACTTTTTCCGACGCGAAGAATTCCCTGAAAATTCCAGATTACCTGGCTTTTCCAGTAGTGGGCAACCCTGTTTTGACCTTTTATCCGTCACCAATAACCTCAATGCGACGCAGAACGTCAAATTTGAACAGCCATAGTAAAGCTGAAATTCCCTAAATTGAATTCATTTCCTATCCCAGTACGATAACGAATATCACCTGTTGGAGGCTTCCAATTACCCACCTAATTAATCGTTCATCACTTTCCGCCCACGTTCCAACTTAATTTGGTAGGATATCAGAGCGGACAATGAATTTTAATTCTATCCGATCAGTAATAGAGTTTGAAGTATTTGTTTTCCAATTCATATTCATTTGTCATACTCTCATATCACTGTAGGGATCATTAATCCTTCAGCACCATGGTTTTCCAATATTCAATTTTCATTCATATTTTATCATCTACCCATATAAATATTTTAGTTTTAACATGGAAATGTTTTTGGGCTGAGGGTAGTATGAAATTCGCGTAACGACACCAATATCGTCACGCTTTTCTATAATTTCTAATGGTTTTCGCTTACAACGGAACTGTTCCTAGTAGTCCGAAAGCCGCCTCTGAAATGGTTGACCAATTAGTTGATTTTTCTCGACAGATTTTTATGAATATGCCCTGAATGAAAAGTGGTAAAATGGGCGTCTGCTATTCCAGAGCCGCGGAATTTCAAAATGGCGACCGATCAACAATTTCAAAAATCTTGAAAATTCTCCTGTGGCAAGAATGGTGAATCTTGGAGCGTTGTTGGCCTTGAGTGCGGAGATTACATGCACATTCAGCAGCTCACCTGCTATGGAGCAGTTTGTTCCAGACTATGATATTCCGTTCCATATCACGCCTGCCAAGCTGTGCGTTCTGGACCGTGAGATATCCAACCATATCACACCTACGGGGTTCCCTTCTATATTATGCCTATGAAGCTGTGAGTTCCAGACTATGATATTCTCTTCTATAATATGCCTACGGAGCTGTGTGTTCCAGACCGTGATATTCCGTTCTATATCACACCTGCCAAGCTGTGTTCTGGACCTTGAGATATCCAACCAAGTCACACCTACGAGGTCCCAAGTACCAGACAATTATATTTCCTTCTATATCATACCCATCGAGCTGTGCATTCTAGACCGTGATATTTCTTATCGTATTACTCCTAAAGAGCTTTCAGTCCCGAACAGTGAACTTTGCCCTACCATCTACCTTTCTAGCTAGAGCCATAGAGATTGAATGTGACAAAAGTACAAAGTGCATGCGTTCTTAGAGTGATCTTTGTCCAAACGATTGTTGGTCAAACGAGAACACGTTTCTTTATAGATCCGAAGATCTAGTTGCTTATTATGAAGTGTGTCTGTATGCTGACATATGCGGAGATGTAGTAGATACAAGCAGGAAGACCCAATTCCAGCAGGAATTCCAATCTTAAACGTTCCAGCGTGATTGAAATTGACAGTATAAGGAGGGAACTGCAATTCTGAAATGGCAAGAAGTCGGGGAATGCGAAAATCATTATCCGGTTTCCAGTTATCAAGTTATACGCTGAAGACGTTTCTCCAAGAATCAGCGAGCGATAGGAACGGAAAATAGAAATCAAAGAGATTCGCTCGTTTATGTACCAAAACAACGGCGAGAACTTGTTCAAAGAATACGTCCCAACTTTATTAGAGTTGAAATGTGAAACAACTTGCCCGAAGGAGAGAAGTCATTTCTAAAGAGCGTTCAAATATAAGATCTGGAAAAAGGTTATCGAAAGCACTTCCTTGAACGTCAAAACTCAACTGCACAAAGCTGGAATTTATGTCCAGGGATCTCATGAACATTACGAACTGTTGAATTATTTTACGAATTCAAGCGTTTAGAATCAAATAATTCCAAAATAACGGAATTGGAGCATTTTTACACAACTTCAAACAGTCTGAATCTGACTTGAAACATAATTTCCATTACAAGAGCGGTACGAACTAAATCACTCGCGACGAAGTTGTGGAAACCCATTATAAAACGGAAGTTAGTGAAAAACGTTGTCTATTTCCACGAAAAATAAAGAGTTACAATGTTAAATCGATTTCGACGGTAAAGCCATCATCAGTAACAAACAATAACTGAAGACACATAAGAAAGGACACAGCTTATATAGAGACAGGTGAAGGGAGATTGAATCCCATTGGTCGAGAGAAAGGAAAGGGGCAGGAGGTACAACCAATCAAGTGCATACAAAGTGAAAGGGAGATTGAATCCCATTGGTCGAGAGAAAAGAAAGGGGCAGGAGGTACAACCAATTAAGTGCATACAAAGTGAAAGGGGATTATAGCTAATCAGATGAAGTGAAAGGGGGGAAATAACTAAATAGGGTTTCAACAGTGTGAAGGGATAATTCCAAGGTTTACAGAAATGGACCTATCAGTGGTGAAATATATTGAGGTATATCCTCATTTAAACATTTACCAGACCTGTCACTTTTGATAATTTCGAATTTTTCAAGTACGTTCAACATACCTCCCTTTGGGCAAAAATGAAGAAATTCTACAAACTGTCTGTCTGTCAAATCAAAATTGTAACTATGATTAGATTCCTTAAGATGTTTTGCAAATGTAGACTTACCCTTATTTTCCCTGAAATCCTCCATATGCTCGTCTATTCTTTCCCTAAATTTCCTACCAGTCTGACCGCAATATTCGTAGCCACAAGAACATTTTAATTTATAAACTCCACTTTTATCCTGCACACTAATTTTATCCTTAACGGATCCTAGTAATGCTTTAAGACTATTTTTATTTTTAAAACCTACTTTATAACCTCTCGATGATAGAATTTTGCCAATTTTATCAGAAATTTTCCCATAATAAGGTAAACTTATCCATTGCTTTTCTTCTAAAGTTACATCTTCCCGAGCCAGATTGGAAACTTTTCCCTTTCACTTTGTATTCACTTGATTGGTTGTACCTCCTGCTCCTTTCCTTTCTCTCGACCAATGGGATTCAATCTCCCTTCACCTGTCTCTATATAAGCTGTGTCATTTCTAATGTGTCTTCAGTTATTGTTTGTTACTGATGATGGCCTAACCGTCGAAATCGATATAACATTGTAACTCTTTATTTTTCGTGGAAATAGACAACGTTTTTCACTAACTTCCGTTTTACAAGAGCGGTAGTGCTCTCTGTTAGTTTCAGAAGAGGATTGAAAATCTAGTATTTAACTCAATTCAATTTTATTTTATAACCCATAGGTATTACAAGGAGTTCCTTAAATACATATTTAAAATAGCACATGATATCTTGCCTTCATTTCTGGCTCAACAAACAATGTTAGACTTCTACGTATGATGTATCAAATAATTACTTATATAGGGTCTACATGATTCACGTATACTAAATGAGAACTGCATAGTTAACATAGATCACAGTCAATAATGCCTACACTCCACTGCCGAATTTCAATAATAATCCCTAGTCATTGCCAACATTTCCAAAGCGGTGTTGATGTTCGTTCGATCTATTGTAGGTTTTCATCTTCTTCTTGACCTGTTTTCTGGAAATGTTGGGAGGGGACGGAGGAGGAGTATTCAGATTAATCTCCACTTTTGACCCAATAGATGTAGAATCCTCCAACGTAATTCTTCCATAGTGAATGACAAGTTTTTCCCATCAACCAATCTTTCATCTCCAATCAAGACGGCATGCTTCCCGTCTTTCCTTGCTTGAAACAACTTGGGCAAGATATGCTTCCTAAATTCCCATGTTCGTTTGTCGTAGAACTCGGATGTATTAAATTGGGGTCCCTCGAACTTGTAAATGTTCTGGCGTGCTTTAGCTTTAGAGAAATTATTAGCAAAATTAATGTGAACTGGTCTACTTCTAGAAGGTTGGATGGTGCCAAAACGTCTTACACCCATAATTTCATGATCCTCAAGAACGCAATTTAATTCCGTTCTAAAAATGTCCATCACCTTCCTCTTGAGCATAGGGGATAGTCGGGTAAGGGTGCGGGGGCGACTAAGACTGCGCACAGCTTTTTTTCGATGTTGGCAGCAATGATTCGCTGGCAGAAGTGATGTTTTAGTTTGGCCTTGAGAATGCACGTTTCCCGCCAGTTTTCGTCCAAGTCCGACCACTCATTGCTGTTTTACAGGTAAGAATGTGTTTGGTCTGCTTCTACTATAATATTTTCACTGTAATACTTAGTTGATACTGTTTATAGTTATTAGTCAAAAGTGTTGAACTTTATATCACTGAAAAGAGTATTTTATTACAAACACACCGACATGGCGTAGGCTGTGAATGGACAATGTAGGGTCAAAATATTTTGGGGTTATGTTTTTGTAAGTTATGGAGGGTAAGATTGCGCATAGTGAGGGAGGCCAAGAGTGCGCAACATTTTTCGTGCGCAGTCTTACCCGCCTTCATTAGGATCTCTTAGTTTTCTTTGTACCATTGAATTATTGTATTAGGGTTTCATCTGCCTATCTTTTACATTTGACCTGAGGTCTATATCTGTCTATATATCAGATTGAACTATGGGGAAATACACGCGAAAAACTGACACACATTGGGACATTTTCATGTGTGTTTTCTTATTGTATTTATTACTAGGCAGATCTCACCCGTGCATTGCACAGCGGGGCGTACAGATCAATTAAATGGGCCATAAGAGAAACCGCCCACCCGTGGGTACTTTATTGAACTCGAGCCAGGCTACATCACATACCCCCCTGCAGACTCGTATGCTAGCTCTAAGAGCCACTCAGCTAATCCGGACCCTGGGCATCGTCACGTAAATGTGCTAATAAGGCTACATACAAAATTACAGCTTCCTAGAGTGTCAAACATAGAAATTAGCTTCAAGAGCCACTCATTTGATCCAGACCCTGGGCATCGTCAAGTAAATGTCTTAAAGAGGCTACATAAGAAATTACAGCTTCCTAGAGTGTAAAGCATAGAAATTACCTTTTAAAATGATTTAACCACCGCTTCACAAATCAAACCGTTCTCGCAATATTTGGATCACCTGCTATGAATCAAATCATCGAAACACCAGCTCAATGAAATCATCAGAAATTAACAAGCGGTGGCAATCATGTTCACAATATCAATTATTGAGAATGATCACCTGAAAGTACACAATTATTCAAATAACCTTGCTCATAACTCAGCTTGTTGTCCACGCACTTCGCAGTAGTTAACATATAATATGGTTGGATTCATCGAGAGCTTTCGAACGAATGGTCAACGAATTTTGTGGGATGAAAAACGACGAAGTACCATTTCCCTAGCAACGACTCGGTTGTAAGTGGAAATCATCAAAATATTTTCGTGAGCAATTTTTCGTGACGTTTTTTTAGTTTATGTGCCATAGCAAAGACATAAAGAAAACAGTTGATTGTTCTCTACGCAACACAGTGAGTCTATTTTATCTCTGTTCTACTAAATGCGCACTCTTGGCCGACCTAATGCGCACTCTTACCCTCCAGGGCGGCTAAGACTGCGCATGTGTAACTTTTTTTTAAATTAAAATATATGTAACCTTAAGTCAACTTTTGAGTTTTAAATATTTTCTAGTGGTCAACAATTACTGACTTATAAAAAATCTAAACTTAAGTGCGCACACTTACCCGACTCTCCCCTATTCATGTTTTCTTTCCCTTTTAGAACGTTATGAAGAATAAGGTCGTTTTTGTTGTCCGTGTGCCGGTTCTGTTTCGTATTATTTTTTTCAGATAATGCTAGATTTTCTTCTATACTGTCAATTCTCTTATTAATTTTTTGTATGGGTAAGATAGGCCTGAATCAATGATCTCAGAAACTCAATATAATTTACCATCATAATTCTTCCATGATCAAGCATCATGATTCTTCCATACATCAAGCATCAACTAAAATCACTTATTCAAATTCAACTAAAAATTTATACATGTTAGCATTGTGTAATTAGCCAAAAACATGTAATCCCTAAATGTACCCCTTTTGGAATCCTCTGGTCCCCCTATATACCCCTTTTTAAGATCTGCAATACCCATTTTGGTTGGACGGGGTCTGGCAACACTGCCTATACATGAAGAATAGTGCCCAAAACGGATTTCCACGAAGAACTACAATTCGGAAAGTTTCCTTTTAAAATTCTGGAAGACATTGCTGCAAGAGAGTTGTAAAAACTGTAGTGGGAAGAACTTCTGGCTCTAAAATAATCAATCTGTAGTCTATGTTTCAACTTCTCAAATAATTATCTGGGCTCAAGATACAGGCTGTTTAAGTCTCTCGGTCAAGTAATTTATTTGACGAAGTTTCCGTTGAAAATCCAAACCCGAAGCTTCCGGGCGGAAAGTAAATTGTTCTTTCTCCGGATCCCTTGGGAGAAGAGGTTTCAAGGTTTCCTTCAAAAAGTTGGGTGACAACTCCAACACGAGTCGGAACCCATTAAACGGAGCGAAGGAAGACAAGCCGAGAGACGCCCTCTGAATCCCGATCTCATTTTGCAACTTTTAATCAATCGGGCTGCGGCGGCCACCTCACAGACCGTAACTTGGTTACGAGGGGCGGAGTGGTACGAAACTCGAATCGATCCGTCGAAAGAAAAGCTCAAACTTCTGTATTATATAAATTATCAAAATTAATAAAGTAAAATTAAAATTAATTGAAATTAATAAATTAAAAAATATTATTACTTATGTATCACATAAATCAGATTAATGGGCACATTACTTATCTATAAGTAGTCGTATGAAAATGTTTGGTAGATACGTGTCTTTGTGTAGGCTTCAAGAACTCAAAAAGTTCTGCATCGATCCAACTCAAATTTTGACACATTTATTCCACTTTATTGTGAATGACTAGCTGATAATTTTGCAACCCATCCCGTCTCATTCGGTCCAGCCGTCTCGAGTTAAGCGCTTTTACTGGGATACACATACTTTTTTTTTACGATAAAACTTTTTTATTTGTCAATCGTTCCCTACAGTTCACGATAAGGACCTGAGAAAGAGTTGTACACCTTGTTTTCCTATTATTGTCTTCAGACAAACAGTTTTACTAATTAAAATTAAATAACTTGAAGTATTTGGGAGTCGTGATAATGCTCGTTCACATAGTGACATATCAATAACATATACAATGACAGATTGCGCGAAATTGCATGCCTCTGTCTCCTATCTTTGTTTTAATACGCATTTAGACAATTTATTGATCTCATAGAGTACTCCGGGTGGAATAGCCTAATTTCATGAAAAATTCCTTTCCTCGCAAGCGTTCAAATTATTTTATATATTATGTATATATTATATACATACATACGGACAATGTAAATACCATAGTTTGTTTTAGCGAATTTTGTTAGAAAATAAAGCTATTGCAATGGCTCCAAAAATTTTAAAATAAAAATTTTCAAAAAGTTTCTTCATCGAAATCTGTTTTGAGGCATTCTGAAATGATTCCCGGATTTTAACGCTTTTTTATATGTATATATATATATATATATATATGTATGTATATATGTGTGTATATATGTATGTAAGTGATGATAGGTTAAAGGATAAATCGCTTTTTAAAAAAGTTGCGATTTATTTATACAGGAAAATTACAGGTGGAGGCTAGGAACACACGGTTACGTGACTGGGTTCAGAGGAAGACTGACGAGTCGCGCTCGGTGTCTCCTATTTATAGCTTCTGGTTCGGCTGATGTGGGTGAAGCCTACATCAGCAGGTTTTATTTCAAGAGAGGCGGTTTATTATTACGTAACGCGTCCCCCCTAGGATGAAATTTTAGGCTGAAAAGGATCTGACTCTATAATTTTGATTGAATTTTAAATTTTCTGAATTGAGCAACCCCACATCAAGTTTACCTAATCCGTGTGTTTTACAATATGATAAGTAAAAATGTAAAAAGTATTTGAATTAAATTGATTCACTTAATATGAACATGGATTAATTATAAGAATACAATTGATAGTACAATACAATACTACAATACTACAATACAATATTACAATACAATACTACAATACTACAATAGTAGTACAATACAACGATCAGGATAATAGTACAATACAATGATTGGAATAACAATCATAATTATTTAAATGGACGTTGTACAGCAATTTAGGTATTTAGCTATTAGAGTTTCTGATTAGAGTTTCTGTTGAGGATTTGGTAGTACTTTACTGCGTTTAGGCATATTATTGATCCTACGATGATATACAGGAGTACTGTCCAAATACTGGGGATCGAGTAAGGTTTTAAGCTCCAGTGAGTTATTGGGCGGACGTCTTGTAGGTTGATGTTTTTAAGCTCTAGGTTTTTAAATTGAATTTCCTTAGTCGGTCGTTGTATGTCCGTAAGCGTTATGTGGGCGTCTACAATTAATTGTGGTCGGCCGGCTGTTTCACTATGGGGGGCGAAAAGCGTCTGGTTCTGGTAAGACAAGTGGTGCTTACCCGGTGAGGCTAGGTAAATACCGTGGAGGGTTTTGGTCTCTACTGTGTTGTCTTGGGCTATGCTAATAACATCTCCTTTAGGAAAAAATAGGAGGTAGTTGTTTATATCTAGCATGAGCTTGACATGGTTGTTATCGGTAATAAGTTTTACATACTGACATTTAGTGGTGGAACCAGTGAGGAGGAATTCTGTTTCACATTCGGGGTGAAATGGTGAAATTAGAAAGTTTGGGCATAATCGTATATGTCCAGGTGGACATGGTTGGGACAACGGATAGGTTCTAGTACTTGATTTTAAGTGATATTTAAGAGTGGGTACTATGGTCATATATTCGGAATCAATGAAAGTGGGTATTGATTCTATGCTGTACATCTCATAGTCGTTTGGGTCTACTATGGGTATATCCAGAAAATAGATTATTTCTTCAATGCCTACGTAGCATCGAACTCTGATGTGTGTTTGGATTTCGAACAAATTTTTTCCTTGGAAATCTAAAAATTTATTGCCGTAATATGTGCTTAGTTTTTGAAGTTCGTCAAAAAGTAAGTGTGGTTTAATTATGCTAGGGTGAATTGAACCTGTTCTGCAAGCTGTTAAGGAATTTTCTATATCTTGAATTATATCGGCAATCATATTGAGTACTATTTGATGGTGTTCTAACGTCGCTCTGGTTATCGCTAATGTCGAGTAATTTGGATTTTGATGTTGTAATGAAATCAGTTCCCTTTTTAATTCAACGTTGTTTTGGGCAATGGCTTCAACTATTTTATCAAAATTTTCTTGGACCGCGGTGTTAATTGAAAATTGAGCTTCTAGTTGGGAATGGAAGTCCTTTTGGTTTCGTTGAATTTGTTCCAGGATGGAGTTATACTTTTGTTCGTCTTGTGCATCTAAGTTACCTGTTATGAATTTAACCAATGATCCTAATCCGTTGATTAGTCCACGTTTGTTTCTTTTGGGCGTCCACGGGATGTGAATGTCACTCAGTTTTTGTTCAATTAGTTCGAGGGTTGAGTTTATTGTGTGCATTAGGAGTTGGGTTTGACTGTGATCTAGTGTGGATTGTGTCGATTTTTGCAAGGTTTTTATGTAAGTCTCTTTCATCGATTGTGTTCTAGAAATGAGTTCGGTTAGGTCATAATGGTGTGTGAGTGTGTGGTATCCTTCCACTATTTTTGTCGGTCCCAGACGGCTGGCTAGTAATCCCGGGTTGAGGGTTATGTTTTTGATGGTCTGGTCTGTCGAGTCTGTCTGTCCGAGGAGAAAGACGAGTAATCCATGGACGAGGAAAAAGGTTTTCCTGTAACATTTAGAGTAAGTCCGTTTTTAGGATTTCGTAACAGATCTGTTCTCTTAATGTTTGGGCGTCTAGAGTTTTAGGGAGTTGTTCGTTAATCGTAAGGAGTTTTGCGAACTGGCATAGGAAAACGCCACAATCGTTTCCGTTGTTCTGTTGGGGTGTGTTAGGTGGAGTCGAAAGTTTCCAGTTCTGTGTGTCTAGTGGTGTTCCCCTCTTGTCTAGGTGTTCACTTTCTAAGTAGCGGATTATGTCTTGTAAAATTTCGGTTCCGTCCTTGTTCAAAGAGTCGTAGTAGTTTATTTGTTTTGTTTTTGTTTTAATTTCGATTAATCTCCAGTGGGAGGATTTGAAAATGGGGATCAGGATTATGTCTTTGCTAAATATGTCCGACTTTTTGGTGTATTTTCGAACTCGTTCGTAACCGCCAAATTTGTAGGATACGTATAGGAAGCTGTTGAAAGAGTAGGATTTTGGTAGGTTGTCGTTGCGTCGGCTTCGTTCGTCTATCAGTTCCATGTAAATGTTAATTACTACGTCATTCAGCCAGTTATTGTCTTTTAGGGTTATCAAGTCTTCGCGTGTCACCTTTAGTCCGAATTTACTTGCAAGGATTTCAGTTTTGTCTAGTTTAGGGTCCCATGCGTTTGCTACTGAGTCCGTAAATTTTTTGGGGCGTCGTACGTTTGAGATGTGGATTTTCTCTTGGGTATTGTGATGACGGGGAATTATTAATGCAGTTTTAAGTTCTGGATTTATTGCTTTGACGTGTTCCTGATTGAATTTCGGTCTGGTTTTGGATTGTTTTTGGACCGTTTTTACGTAAATTTCCGGTGGAATTGCGGGAATTTCTTCGCGGCCTTCATTCTTCTTTTCTATGTATTTCTCTTTTGCAGAATGAAGTTTTTCACCTACTTGGGCGTATAGAGCTTTCATTTTTTCCTTGTGGGAAGAAAGATAGCTGTTAGCCACGATTTGATCTATGTTCAAGTCTAGTAAGGTGTCCGGTTTTACGTGTCCGTATAACAGTTCGAAAGGGGTTAACTTGGATATCGAGTGAATTGAGTTATTGTAAGCCAGTACGGCGTATTTGACTTTGGTGTTCATAGTCGATTTTTTATGCTCATTTCTTTCATTCAATATCCTAATGTGTTCTATTAGAGTGGAATGGAAACGTTCGATCAGACCATTGGAGTCTGGGTGTTGGGAAGATGTGAAGTGTATGTTTATGTTGTGTAGTAACAGAAATTCTCTGATTATGGAGTTTTGAAATTCTGGGCCGTTGTCTGCTACGATGGTTTTGGGGATTCCATAATTGGTAAAGTGAGTTAGTAGTGCGTCCACAATGTCTAAGGCGTTCGATGATTTTAAGTTATAAGCTTGTGCATGTCGGGAGAAGGAGTCTATAACGGTTAGAAATTTTGAGCCTTCTAGGGTCATTTTGTCGATATGTATGGTTTCTAAAGGTCGTGAAGCGGTTGGTGTAACATTATATTTGACTTTGATCGGGTTCCGATCGTATTTACATCTTACACAGATGGTGCAGTTGTTGATAAATCTTTGAATGGTTTCCTTCATGTTGGGCCAATAATGAGTTCGCTTCAGGTGGTTGTAGGTTTCTTCAATGCCACGATGGTTGGTTAGGCCTTCGTGATATTTTTTGATTATTTCTGACCTTTTGTTTTCGTCGGTTATGTCCTCTAATTTTTTGGTGTATTTTGTCATTGTTATTTCCGAAAAGGCAAAATTTTTCGTCATGATATTCGTAAACTGTTCATAAATGTCTTCTGTAAAATAAAGTCCGTATTTAATTTTGGGTAGGATGTACTCTTTTACGAATTTTATGGTATCTGATTCTAAGTTATTTTTATTTAAGTAAACGGTGATTCTATTCTTATTTTCAAATATTTTTTCGACTTTGACAGGGTCTTTCATCGGGAGTTTCGTTAAGTTGATTACGACTTGGTGGTTACAATTATTGACTGGTTCGTCTCTAATTGGAATAGCTACGATTGCATGACCTATGGCGTTAGAGTGAATCGTGCTGCTAGGGTTGGATTGGGAATCATTGCATTCGTCGTCAGAGTCAAAATTTACGATTATGGAAGCGGGAGTGTCTACGTCCTTGTCTGTCATTCGGAGGAGGGATTTTGGAGTTAAGGCTTCAAAAAATACGTCGACTGCTTTGTCGGCTTCAATGGGCTCGTTTTCGTTGTTGTTCAGTAGTTCAACACGAGAAAGGGCGTCAACGTTGGAATTCAACGTTCCTTTCTTGTAAACAATGTCGAAGTCGTAAGCTGACAATTTTGTGCGCCATTTGAATAGTTTAGAGCCGGGTTCTTTTATAGAATATAACCATTGCAAGGGTCTGTGGTCGGTGTGAATTTTAAATTTTCTACCGTAGAGGTACGGTCGAAAGTATTGTACGCCCCAGACGACTGCGAGGAGCTCTCTCTCTATTGTGGAGAGGCGTTTCTCGGAATCGCAGAGAGTCCTTGACGCATAAGCTATCGGCTTATCGTGTCCGTCAACCGTCTGGCTCAGCACTGCTCCAACCGCAATGCCGCTTGCGTCCGTTGTTAAGTGAAATAATTTCGAGAAGTCTGGGTATTGCAGGATGGGTTCGTTAGTCAGTAAATTTTTGCAGGTTTCGAATGATTCCGCGTATTCGGGGTCTTTCGTATCAATTTTGCTTCCTTTCTTTAAGCATTTTGTCATGGGTTTGGTAATTTTCGCGAAATCTTTAATGAATTTTCTGTAATACCCTAGTAATCCTAAAAATGATTTGATTTCTTTCGTGGTGGTTGGAATGGGATAATTTTGAATGGCTTTGATCTTGTCGGGGTTCGGTTTTACGCCGTTTGGGGTGATTATGTGACCTAAGTATGCAATTTCTTTGCGTAGGAACTCAGTCTTATCAAGTTGTACCTTGAGGTTTGCTTTGAGCAATCTCTTGAATACTTCCTCAAGACGGGTGATGTGTTCCTGCAAAGAAGTACTGTACACGATGATATCGTCGAGGTAAACACAACAGTACTCATTCGTGATACCACGTAAAACACTATCCATCAGTCGCTGGAATGTGCTTGGCGAGTTTTTGAGGCCAAATGGTAAACGATTGAATTCAAGGTGGTAAGTAGGTGTACTGAAGGCTGTCTTTGCAATACTTTCGGGACTCATTTGAATTTGGTGAAATCCGGATTTAAGATCAATCACACTGAAATACTGGCATCTGCCTAATTTATCTAACAATTCCGAAATCTGAGGTAGCGGGTATCGGTCTTCGATTGTTTTTTCGTTGAGTTTTCGATAATCGATCACGATTCGAAATTTAGGTTTGCCACTAGCGTCAGCTTTTTTGGGGACGATCCAAATTGGGGCGTTCCAGGGGCTTTCACTATGTTGGACAATTCCTTGTTCTAGCATATCCTCGATTTGCCGGTCTACTTCTTGTCTGTAGATTTCTGGGAATCGATAATTACGGGCGTGAACGGGTATTTCATCTGTGGTTCGGATTACATGTTTAATATTGTGGGTGAAAGATAAGGGTTCATTATCCTGATGAAAAACATCAGAATATTTGTTAACTAAATCTGTGATCATTACCTTTTCTTCTTCATTCATATGATTTAGGCGTAATTTAGATATGTCAAAAGTGAATTTAGAATTTTCATCGAAAATGTTGTTTAGCGATTCTACAGGGATTTCATCTAAAGTTTCTACTTCTATGGGGGAAATTTGGGAAAATTTGCCGGAAGTTGGTTTTGGATTTAAAATTCGCACGTTGGTTTCATAGTCTTCGACGTGAACCAAGCACTCGGGGATTTCCATCTCTCCTATTTTTAAGTAGGGGAGGACAGCATCTCCTTGTTCGAGGTTTTTGACTCTAATCTTGATTTGCTGGATGGATCTAGCATCTATCATGTGGGTTTCCGCATGTTCAGTGCCTAGATATTTCAGCGGGATATTTAGGTACGGGGTGAGCAAGTAGTCCTCGACTAAATCGATTTTTGCTCCTATGGCTTTCAGGTTGTCTATCCCTATCAAGAGGTCGAATTTGTCGTGGAATTTAAATATGTTGAATTTTAAATTTAGATTTTTCTGTCTGAAAGCGTCTCCGCAGGGCACTAGAGTAGTATGGCTGCCTCGCGAAGAACCGTGGGCGGTTCTGACGAAAAATGGCTCTAATTTGCGTTTATTTGGGAAGAAATATTCTGCGATTTCAGGGTTTACATAACTGGTTGTGCTTCCGGTGTCTATTAGAATTTTCAAGTTGAATTTTGGTAGGTCTATATACGGGAGTTCACTAATGGTTTTCTTGTTTAAGTTCATTAAGTCGTATTGGGGAATTCTGGGTCGCTTTCCTCTAAAAAATGGGGGCTATCGAATTCGTTTTCTTCTACTGGTTGGTAAACGTCCGTTTCGTAAGTTGTGTCTTCGCAAATTTCGGGGTCGTCAGATTGTATATCGGATACTTCAACGTTGTTGAAGTTCGGATTAGATGTGCGCCAAGACATGGGTGTCGGTTTTCCTGATGGGTTAGGGACGTTTTGTCTCGTGGGCGGTGCATTTGGTTTTTGGTTTGAAGGCTGAGGGCTCGAGTTTGGTTTTGAGGAGTTTGCCTGAGGGGCTGATTTTTGGTTCTGGTTATTTGTATTCCGATTGGAATAATTTTGGCTTGAATAACCGTGATTTGGTCTGAAACTTGACGGATTATTAGGTTTTTGTGAGGTGTTTGGCGATGGTCGTGAAAAATTTTGATGTGGCTTGTTCTGATTATATGACCTGGTTTGCGATGAATTTTGAGAACTTTGAGGGGTCTTAGTTTTGTTGTTGCAAAGCATCTGATAATCATTTGTTAGCCATGATAGCGCCGTATTCAGATCGGCGGGTTGCCTAGTTCTAAGAATGCTACCGAGAGGTTCTTTCAATTGTAGCAAGAAGCAGCGAAGTGCTACTTTCTTGTAATTGGAGATTAGGGCTTCGGAATCTGGGATTTCGTGAGTTTGAAGGTATGCAATTAGAAGATTTAGGGTCTTGGTGATCTTGTCGTGGAACTTGAAGGGTGATTCCCCTTCGTTTTGTTTCAACGTGACCAACTCTATCAATAGAGTAACATCATCTCTCCGATCCGTGTAAGTTTCGATTAAGGCCTGTCTGATTTGTTCGTACGTCGTGAGGTTAGCCGAAAAAATCTGTTCAGAGGCGGGGGATGAAATTTTCGCTTTGATGGCGTTAATGACCATAACGTTTTGAAAGTCCAGAGGGTCATTGTTGTTAAAGAATTTATTGTGGATTTGTTGGGTAATTTCCAAGAAATGATTTAGTGTTTCAGGGGAACCTTTAAAGGTCGGGATCAGGTCCAAATGTTCCTTTTTCAAAGTGGGTAAGTCATTGTTAGTGGGTCTCTGTTCCCTAGGCGAAATCACCTGGTTTACAAGTAAATTCTGTATTAGGGCGGTCAGTTGGCCTATCTGTTCCGTCTGGTGGTTAATAATTCCTACATAGTCAGTCGGTTGAATTTGAACGTTTTGGGTTCCTGAAGTTCCGTCCATTTCGGGTATCGTTTGAAAATTTCTAGGAAAGAGTGTTAGATCAAGCCAGGGGAAGCTGGCGTGAGGGAATTTTTTGTTGTGTTTTGGAATTTTGATTTATCTTTTCAGACGAAAATTTCGTCTTATAAATCGACTCGAGTGGGTTTCAGTTATTGATTAGTTTGTAGCTGTAATACAAAAATTATAATATACAAATAATATTCATTAATTAATCATGCAAATGAGACAATGAAAAATTAAAATTAGATGTCTTATTTGTAAACTGAAGGTCACGGTCGTAAGAGATCCGAGAGCGTCTTCTTCCAGCCGGGAATTCTTGGTAGAGATTACGGAGGATTTTTAAAGGGCTTGATAAGGCAAGCGGGTGTACGTGCAGATAGCAAGAGCGGTCTGCGTGCGGGTCAGGTGACGAGGTGACAACTTGATATGCCTTCAAGTTGACGATAAAATGTTTTAGTCTTCGCGACTTATTGTTTGAGATACGTTCGTTCTCGAACGATTTGAAAATTAAGGTTGATTCGAAATGTTTCGAATGGGGTTTTGTGACGGTGAAATTTGGGAGAGTGAATGTGCTTTTCACTAGTTGGGAAAAAGAAATATGCTTTTTCTTCTTCCAAATTCGGGGAAAATGTTAATATGTTAATTGATTTGGGTTTACTCACGCTGGAGCCGTCATCTGCCAACGTGAGGAGTCTTCTCTGTTGAAATTTGTCCGCCGGGTCCTGTTGATGCCTTCTGCGTGCCTGTTTGGTACCTTCTTCGTGGGTAGTAGGGTCTGGTGGAGTCCGGGTCCTTTTGATATTCCCTCAAAAAGGTCCTGGTTTCTTCACGTCCTCATAGACTGCGCCAGTGATGATAGGTTAAAGGATAAATCGCTTTTTAAAAAAGTTGCGATTTATTTATACAGGAAAATTACAGGTGGAGGCTAGGAACACACGGTTACGTGACTGGGTTCAGAGGAAGACTGACGAGTCGCGCTCGGTGTCTCCTATTTATAGCTTCTGGTTCGGCTGATGTGGGTGAAGCCTACATCAGCAGGTTTTATTTCAAGAGAGGCGGTTTATTATTACGTAACGTGTATGTATGTATGTATGTATGTATGTATATATGTATGTATGTGTCATTCCAGACGATAACTGAGGCAAAAAACCGCTAAAAATGAACTAATTTATATTTTTAGCAGAATGCTACTCGCAAAAAATTAATCGAACATGAACTAGGACATTTAAAAATTTAAGCACAAAATTGTACTGAAAAATGTACTTAAATTTCATTAAAATAAGCTAAAAATCGATAGGAACACTTGAAAAAATTGTAAAAATCCACAAAATTGTTTGTTCATTGGAATATTACTGACAAACAGTTAGATTGCTATAAAATGTATAATAAAATTTTTATTTGTCCTCAAAGTGCTCAAATTTCAACAGAATTTAACATAATTGTAATACGACCATTTATGAAAATTTGCTCATACGATCATGCTGCATGACTGGAACTTTCTTCTTAAGAAAGTGCGCTAAAAATCTCTAAAACTCCATATCTGGGCCACGGATTGAGATAGGAAGGTGCGGTTGGTGGTATTCTGCTCGATTTTCTGACTAGTTTGTGACAGTTCCCGCGAGATCCAAGAGAATGCGCTGCCCGTCCGTCGCTTCGGCGCCAGGCGTTCATTCTCACGTTGTTGAATTGCTATAGTTGGCGATAGATGAGGATCTAGGAACCGGAAAATCATCTTCTCCGAACATAGCACATATGCTATTAATACGAGTTGTATCTCTTATGGTACTGTCACACCCGTCTCTCTCTATGAGTGCGGATTTAGGCCCCATTGCACTCTTGGGCGCTCTAAGTTCGTTACAAGTTTCACCCAATTGATTTTTAACACTATTAACCGACCACCCCGTATAGACCAGTGGTTCTGGCATGAGAGCTACCTAATGCAGAAATAACTAACCTTTGTGTAGTATTTTACAGCGGTTTTGTAGCATCAACCTTGTACACCTACGTGCGGAATGAAAATATGGCTTTGTAAATTATACAGTACCCGTTGAAACCATAGAGGAACAAGGGGAAGTAGGTATGTCCCAGGGCCGCTGTGAAATAACGACTGCTCCTCAGGACCTCTGAAAGGATTTTTCAGTGCCCCGTCTTACACCCTTGGATGAATAATAGATGTAGCTCGTGGGGCACATTATCTGCTCAAAGCGTGGGGGGTAGTCAGCGAATTGAGAGAGAAAGAAAGTCCGAGAGAAAGTAGATCTCCGAACGACACAAATTCTTTCAGGAAGGCATAATGTGACTGAATGAATAGGTTTACGCAGATATGGAGCGTTTTAACGCCGGTTTCACCAACAACCCCTAACCATGGTTGAAATAGATCATTGTTTTACGGATCCAGAGTTTTGAACGATGATTTAAAACAAACGGGTTCCACCAACGTAATCAATGTAAACATAAAGTAAACATCTTTACAGCGTTTCCGTGAAACATTAGAGAGTTTTTGTTCTTCCCGTAATTTCCTATCCGTGAACGCGAAAATACTGAAATACCAACTGCACATGCGCGAATTTACGCGTCAACGCGTAGAACTACGCGTGTACGGGGAAAAGGCCCACCTACACGTAGGCGGGGAAAATGCTTTCGTTGGAATCCTGTCCTACGCGTAGTTGTCATAAACTGACGCAAAGGCGACCACAGTTTTAGGAATTAGTTAGGTATTCGGTTTCCCTCTGACTGTCGTCTAATAACGTTTCCCTTTCACATTTTCCTACCTAGTCGAAAAAAAGTAAAAACCTGTGATAAACATAATTGTATTATGAAATCAAATTTCGTTGATTATGTGATCAAAGTATTTACTTCGTCCGACAGCCAGATATCCTGTTCACTTACTTCGGAGTAAATGCAGTCGTTGATACTTTTCCGATTTTAAAATAGATACCTATTCTTCGTAAGTATTCGAAAGTATATTTCGAACTACAAAGTTGTATCTTGTAACAACTTGTGATAAGCAGAAAACGCTCTGCTTACCATGTAATAACTTAAGTGTGGCTTTTTCCACACTCAAGCTATTCTTTACTGAACAGAGAGGGGGCAATTAGTGAATTTCCCGCTCTGTCTAATTAGGGCTCTGCTACCAGTGCTCAACGGAGCACAAATATGAGAAAATAAAACACCTTTCAACAAGACAAAAGGAAATCAGGTAATAAAATGAAAAGATAGTAATAAGGGAAAATTAAACTGTACTTGTTGAAATGAATAAAGAATGGCAGAATACGCAGTGAAACTAAATAAAGGAAAAATCAGAACCTCGTATTAAAATAAAGGGAAATCAACCTAAAAATAGAAATTAGAGAAAATGAACCAAGAGATGGAAAATATATAAAATTAAATTACTCACGGCTACCTGGTTATTGAGTAATAGGTGTCGACCACACAGGGGGAAACTAAACAATCGAAATAATATTAAAAAGGGAAAACAAAACTAGCTCGTGGCTGAATGAAAAGAACAAAGGAAATTAGAAAAAGATGGCTACTGGCTCAATAGGCACAGACAAAGGTAATAAAGGTAATAAGCGGAATGAACGTAATGAAGGGAATTAACAGAATGCTGGGGACTAACAATTTTCTCGATTGGAGATGAGACGACCGTTCCCTTGAAGAGGGAAGGGGTCGCAGTTTTGCCAACTATAGGGAAATAGAAATCTCATTGGCGGCACTGTGAAAGGGACAAAGAGTCTAGAAGAAAAGACCAAGGGAAGTTGCGAGGAGAATGCATGGGTCCTGGCACAGGAGATCCATGACAATCTACCAACATTAAGATTAGACAACGAGCAGGTTTCTGTTTAAATAATAAATTTGTATACAAAAGCTGTTGTCAGTTCAATAACAAATTGCGTAGGTTGGTAGTAGAATCTGTGCTAGGTTTCTTCTCAGATCCTGGAAATTACCATTTGATAAAGCAGCGAAGGCACTCAAAACGAACTATTCCACGAGGCCCAATTGAGAAAACTTGATGTAGCTAGATAAAAAATTGAATAATTAGACAAACAATAGAAAAGATGCCGTGATCGCGGCACTCCTGGACCCATCCAAGTACTAACCAAGCCCGATGTTGCTTAACTTCAGCGATCAGACGAGAACCGATGTTTTCAACGAAATATGCGTTGGCGAATATTATTTTTTCTTTGGTTGAACCTAGTTTTCGATGCCTGTGAAGATAGCTGATAAAGCAGTGTAAAATTATTTCAAAATTCTTCTACTCGATTTCAAATTCAAGAGAATCGTTGACTTTGAAATACTAAAGAGACTTTAGCGTGACGATAGCGTTTGGTTATTCGTGTACATACCTGTAGAAATACGCGAAGAAAATCAATTTCATTGAGGCTGAAGTCCGCCGTACTCTCTCTAATCCAACGATACGGTGCATCGTAGTCTTCATATCATCCTCATCAAATTCGTCCTCAAATACCGATGCTCTAATCAATCCTCTGTGACTAATTTTCGTGCAAGTAGGAAAACGTAGGAAATAACTAGGAAAATGTAGCAAATTAGATGGGAAAACGTAGCAAAAAAGGATTTCTGTCATGTAAACAAAGATGGCGAAAAGTAAATCGTTGATTTGAAATCTAACCACCCGAATTCGGCTGGTTAGTTCTGATCGTTGATTTAGCACGTATGATCATTGGTTTATCTGAACTGGAGTTAGTGAACCCAAATATCGTTGTTCAACAGCTGAGATCTTCGGTTAAATGAGTACTTAAACGTTGATTAAAAACTCTGGTGAAACTGGCCCTTAATGTCGTAGAAAAACATTGAAAATCTCGAGTAACGAACGAGTAAGAGTAGAACTCCCTGATTTCATGTTCTTGTAAAACATATTGGTAAGTAATGCATGCATTACGTCCCTATGAATGGATTTTATATAATTTTGGTGAGAGTTAAAATAAGAGAAAACGCTGCAAATTATTACGCAATGTTTTATTGTTTCTGTGTAAGATAGCCCTTCTACGCAGATCATTGGCCTATAATTATTAGACTGACAACGAAAAAAACGGAAGTTCGAATTTTTGAGGTGCTCAAAGCTCAGATGATTTCATCAGATGTGAGGAACAACTCCTGAAAATTTCAGTCCGAACCGATAACCCCTTGAGGTCTCCTAAACCCGTTTTTTGATAATTTAATTATCGATTTTAGAACACTAGACGCTTAGGACAAAAAGACGGTTAGGACATGAAAGATCCAAGCGTCTGGACACTTTTTATACTCTATTCCTATGTTTTCGGTGTCGCGGAACACGATGCCGCCATTATTGCAAGCGCAGAAGCTGTATTTCTTTTGATATTCAAGAAATCAGTCCAAATAAGTGATGGAAAAAAGGCATTTTTTGCCGTTTTTACCTAGTTTTGACTGGGAAAAAAATTGTTTGCGGGTCTTTTCTGCTTCGGTCCTTGTTTCCTGGCTTGTTCCGAATGTAACAAGACCAATTTCGTCCTATAATATATTATCCTTCTGAAAATATCTGCTCAAGAGCCGAGTTAGGTTTTTAATGGTAACTGCTCTATACTTACCTACCAGTAGCTACGAAATAAAAATTTAACGCCCTGAAGCCCTTTTTATCCCATTATTTCATGTTTTTGGGCTCGTTGAACATTACGTGCTAGTAGTGGAGGCGTAGGGCTCGTATTTTGGTTAATAATCAAGAGCTAGGTGTCAAAAATCGGTGAATAGAGTGGATTTTTCTCATTTTTCGTCGGATTTTTTGCCCAAGGTGAAATTGATTTCTCAAATTTGTTTCCCCCGGCGCAGATTAGTTTCTTAATTCACTCTAATGAAACATAACCAATTTAAGTATAGAATACTACTGCCTTTCACTGACGTCGGTCATAGATCAAAAGTTCAGTGAGAATATTTTAAATAAGTGAAATACGGGTGTGCAAAATAAATTCCAGAAAACCAGTGTTAATAGAAACAAAGTATAATATGCAGTGTTGAGTATATTTGACAACGATTGGAAGATCAAATTATAAAACTATTATACAGCAACACTTTCACTCAGAATTTTGCGTTTTGTCCAAGCTTTCTATAGTGTCCTTCTTATTAAACGATGGAAAAGTCTTCCTATGAACGTTCACTCCATTTAACAAAAATTGGTACTGATCTTCTTGGTATGTAATGACATTGGAGAAATCTGACGCCATCTTTACTCCCCGTAAAAAGTGTTAAGTGGGTGATTCTCGAGAAACATCAGGCAAAGAATCAGAAAAATCCACTGTATTTATCGATTTTAGACACTCATCGCGGGAATATCAAGTCAAATACGGGTTATACGGCTAGGATATTAGAAGCAATATGATCAGCAATCCCGAAACCACGAGACAATAGAAGACAAAGGGTTCCGCCACATGAAATTTTAATTTTTTAGCCACTGGTAAGTATAGAACGGTTACTATAAAATAAGCTAACTCGGCTCTTGAGCAGATATTTTCAGAAGGATAATATATTATAGGACGAAATTGGTCTTGTTACATTCGGAACAAGCCAGGAAACAAGGACCGAAGCAGAAAAGACCCGCAAACAATTTTTTTCCCAGTCAAAACTAGGTAAAAACGGCAAAAAATGCCTTTTTTCCATCACTTATTTGGACTGATTTCTTGAATATCAAAAGAAATACAGCTTCTGCGCTTGCAATAATGGCGTCATCGTGTTCCGCGACACCGAAAACATAGAAATAGAGTATAAAAAGTGTCCAGACGCTTGGATCTTTCATGTCCTAACCGTCTTTTTGTCCTAAGCGTCTAGTGTTCTAAAATCGATAATTAAATTATCAAAAAACGGGTTTAGGAGACCTCAAGGGGTTATCGGTTCGGACTGAAATTTTCAGGAGTTGTTCTTCGCATCTGATGCAATCATCTGAGCTTTGAGCACCTCAAAAATTCGAACTTTCGTTTTTTTCGTTGTCAGTCTAATAATTATTAAACCCCGAATGTAATATATAATTATTTATTGTATCATGATGTTTTTTATTTTCTTGGAAATTGGGCTTTGTCCATGAAAATGAACAAATAAACAAACAAATAGGATCAGAACATGGCGCATCGTGCCAAGGAGAAGGGTTCACACTTTTACAGTACCAAGACCACTCAATTTTACGCTTTACAGTAAAGATATTTAAAAAAGCGGGAAAATGATGGTTGAAGTAATTTACGTTAGCGTATGCGCAGAATTAAGTAATGATTTGAGAAAAATGAAATTGGTAGGGAACAATTTACAGCCTAACCCACAAATTCCCAGAAAATGCCATCAAAATCTGATGAAAACTAAACTTTGTTCCTGGGAGTACACTTTCGCGCATGCGCAGGAGCTCATAATGATGGAATCATGTTGAAATTAACATGGAATAATAAACCGTTGCCCCCCCCCCCCCCCCCCCAACTATTCACCAAATTTGAGCGGGATTGGACGACTAGGGCGTAAAAAAATTATGCTTGAAGGAATTTACGTTCGCGCCTGCGCAAAATGGAATAATGATTTGAGAAGTATGGCAATAATAGTGGACCATTTACAGCCTAACCAGCAGCATTTTCCCGGAAAATTTCACCGAAATAGGATTAAAACTGTTGAAATTAGGCTTGTTAGGATAATTCCAAGCTTTACAGAAATTGATTTACCAGTAGTGAAGTATGTTGAGGGATATCCTCATTTAAACTTTTGATAATTTCGAAGTTTTCAAGTACATTCAACATACCTCCCTTTGGACAAAAAATGAAGAAATTGTACAAACTGTCTATCTGTCAAATCAAAATCGTAACTATGATTGGATTCCTTAAGATGTTTCGCAAATGTAGACTTACCCTTATTTTCCTTGAAATCCTTCTGATGCTCGTCTATTCTTTCCCTGAGTTTGACCGCAATATTCGTAGCCACAAGAGTGATTTAGTTCGTTTCCACATTACTACTCCTATAAAGCCGGAACCCCCCTGGGAACTATTTGATGCGAACGCAGCCATGATGGGGAGTGGATTGATGGAGCTTGGGACGTTTGCGGATGCCCAATTAATTACACCATCGCAAATACTTTGATAGACTCCCTCATCTGCTCGCAATGCTGGATCTCTTCGTCTCCATGGCCCCCGAGTTTCTCCTACTTTCTATCCCCGAGCATCAACTACTAATTACCTGTTTAACGCACCAATGACTCGAATCCAGAGGGACTTCAACCGACTGGACATCGACCACTTCGGGTAAACCCCTCAAAGTTTTCGCCGGACCGTAATAAATGCCCTCTCCACTAATGCCTATAATAATTAATTATAATCGTTTTTTTTCTCTTGTACCGTTTTTCTCACAGTTCCAATGTTTGTACAAGTATTTCAGTTTTATCGTCAGTTTTCCTGTGTTTGTGTTATTAAAGTGTTATTTTCATGTTTCTTCTATAACCACCTACCATAAATTTCTGGTTCATATATATCATCATTTCTAAATTTTTAACACAGAATGTGTTTTAGCCATGGACTAACTAGCCGAAAATGGAACGCGGGATGGTAACGAAATGTATGACGTACATGATTTTCACGTACAACCGAGCCGTTGGTAGGGAAATGGAACTTCCGCAATTTTAATCGCACAGAAATCGTTCACCATTCGTTGGAAAGCTCCTGATTTATCCAACCATATTATGTTAACTACTGTGAAGTGCGTGGCCATCAACCTGAGTTATGAGCATGAATAGTAAATGAATAGTAAACAATGACGCTTGTTTGGTTGTCACTTGGTTGCGCGACATCGCAAACACATTCTGTGTTTCAATAATTTCGTCCGAAGTATGTAAATAGAGGTAACCGGGGGTCCAGGGGGCTTGCCCCCTGGCGAGGCGCGGAGCGCCGAGTTTCCTCTATCCTTCCTCTTTGTTCGTGGATAAATTGGTCAACTGCCCGTAATTTCTGTTAGTAAATAAATAAATAAGACCAGACCAAATTCATAGTTGGAAAAAAAAATCACGAAAATCCAGAGAAATAGGTTGTCGAGAAACACGAACGAAAGAGAGCTGAAAAGGCAGTTGCAAGGTGACGCATCACTGTGCGTCATGATAAAACACTGGTAATCTGAAGCAAATGCTTAACCTCATTTAAGCATATGCTACTTGGGGTGCGTTCTGAATCACGATCGCGACGCAACTTTCGCCACTCCAGTTAAGGCACTTCCCCTCACAACGATGACGTCACGGAGGGGTGGCAGTTCCCTCTCCTCGGATTCCCGCATCCCGGGAGTTTTTAATACCTGCCTACCTATGTACCTAATTTCTTTTTTCAAGCAGTCTTGAGCTTTAATGTATAAAATGAAATTTATGGAATTGGTCGATATAGGTATATAGGTAACTAAACAATGATATATTCAACGAGGTACCACCCTAATGTTCAAATATTATACGAATTTAACGATTTTTTGAAGCATATTTTGGATAGTTACATCTCTATTGGTGATCACGAAACGTGTTCATGGATATCATCCTATTTTCAAAATTCTTGATTTTTGGGAATAACTTGCGATTTTAGATTATGGAGATCTTAGTAGGTAGATAATTTGCTTTTCTGTAATACTATACATACAAAATACATAATGTTCCAAAACGGACTACCACGAAGGGGTTTATAACAACATTATTCGCTACAAGTACCGACTAAATAAACTGCATCAATTATTGTCATGTATATTAACGTACGTACCTACTTTATCTTAAATATTTCGACTCAAATCATGACACAAAATACAGTTTGTAAACAAAAAACAATACTGTTTGTAAATAAAAATGTTTACTGTTTGTAAACAAATAATAAGCAATAATTAACGTAGTTAACGATATGATAATCAACGTTGACAACTCATTTCTCTCTCAACTTCCTTCCTATCTTTTGCCGGCTCCAAGATTAACTATGACGATTGCACTATGGCTAAGTCCATAGTAATTTTATTGTACTGTTTACTTTAATGAAAATTGTCACACATTCATTGATTTTGACACGTGTACTATTCATTCTTTCCATCATCTTACAATTATTGTGGGAACAAAAAATGTTCGCTGTAATTTTAAAATGATTGTGTAGTTGATTGCATTAAGATGAGTGATCGGGGAAATGAGTTTTGGTTAGATGTGTGAAAGCTTGAGAAAATTTTTCCCTTGTTGTGAGTATTTACCCCGCAGTAAATCAGGACACTATGACGCGCCTGCCAGAAACACCTTCAACCACTTTGCAGTTTCCCAATCTAAGCAGATTCCTTGCTTTCCTCGCCAACTGTGTTTGCCAAAAGAGAAGAAGAAATGTTGGTATCAAGCTTATGAATCAGTTACTGCAAAAAAGTGCTTTTCCAAACAAGTTGCTTTCAGAGAGGGTAAACATGGTCAGTACTAAATTTGTCTCAATGCGTCTGAATTTGCTACTTCCGTTAAAATATCAGGCCCTCTCAGCGTTATGACGCGTAAAGACTTAAAATGTCAAAATTCCGGCTCATTTGCGATATCTGTTATCACAACAACCGCGCCGACCCAGCTCCAAACGTGGGTCGATGATGGAAGATTCATCCGCCATGTTTAAGTTTACCTTAAGAAGTGTCGAAGGGTGGGAGAAATCCGTGACGTCATCGATGTGACGAGATGGACGCCGATGGCAAGAAACTGGACGGCAGATGGCGTGTTTTTTGGGGCTTCGCGGGCTACGCAATCGTTATTGGCTTGATTCGAAACGCGGTGCTAGTACTAGCAAAAAAGTTACTCACACGAAAATGAGCATTTGCTAGAGCCTGGACCTTTTGCTTGTCATCGTATGCTTTTTCTGGCTAGCAACTGACCTAAGCAAATGCTTAGGTTTTATTCACATCACCCAACATAACGTGTTGATTCGATGGACGCTCGTTAAGAAAGCTTGTTGCTCGTTAAACCGAACCATGTTTTTAAGGACTCTGAAAGGAAATCGTGTTAAAAATGTTGACCACTGATTAATTACCAGAAAGATAAGGTGAAACCTCGTACTACTGGTTTTATATTTATCGATTGGGGTCCGTTTTGTGGGCAAATAAAAGGCGTTTGGAGGAGAACTCGAGTAAAAAACTTCAACCTGAATAACGACGTACCGCTGTTACGCCTCCAGCGCTCATTCATCAGCGGAGCTCTCCGGAACTTCCCCCGACTGAAAACCCGCTGAGAATCAAACATTGAGAAGGTATTGTTGGGGAGAGCTCGTTTTCCTAGATTGGCGTCCGTTTGAAGGCAAATAACAGCCAAGGTTGAGAAGCGAGCAAGAAATTTTGATTTTGAGGAAACATATTGAAGAGTACAGGGGAAGAACGGGCTATCTTGGTTTCTCCTAGTTTGAGGAAAAACGAATTTGAATGAAAAAAAAAGAAAAAAAAAAAAAAAAAAAGCTGCAAATTATTTCACTAAGGTTTATTATTTTTTCAATTGAGTTTGATCGTAGTTTTAGTTGGCTTGCGTACGTCATAAGGCCCGTCCAGACTCCTCGGCGTGTCCTATTTCGAGTTGCCACAACCTATACTTTTATAATTATATACGCATGTTTATATTTCTCGATTTGAGCTCCTATCTATTCAAATAGTTATTGCCTTAATAATATCATTATCGAAGTACGTACGAAAAGTCGAGAGGTTGTGTTATTAAATATACGTAGGAAAAGCATTGGTATTAACACACAAATATGACCTAGAAAAAAACATATATTCATGCCTCGAAGGAACGCTGTACCCACCTCATGGTGCCGCGGTGTATTATATGGGTATAACACGTAATACAGATATATAACACAGTAATATCCATTCTCCTACACCCCTCTGCTACGCCCCTGGTCACTCCAGCCACCACAAGGTGCCGCGGCGCCTCCTCTCACTCCACCCCCCGCTCACCCCCCTCACCACCCACCGTGACCCCCTGCCAAGCGTGCCAGGCGTGCGTCTAACACGTCTAACACTCAAAGTCTCGAAAAAGACACTTTTCGCCCGTTTTTGGCCCATAGCATCTATGCGAGTAAAGCGATCGGGATGGTTAAATGTTTGGACCAACTAGACCCCAAATGGAGTCTATGTGCGAAAGAACGGGGTTTTAAAGTAAATTATAAGCCTTTTATGGCCCGGACGGCGGACGGACATTTCAAATTTAGATTCTACGCACCTTGAAACGTAAAGTGACAAAGTTTGAGATGGGGTTATAAACATTTTTTGCTACACGATCACATAGGCTTATTATTGGAAATAATAAACCAAAAAACTCAATAAAATGTATATCGTGCGTTCAAAAAATCTGAAATTTTGAAATTATACATAACGGAAAAAATATAACGGAACAAAGTGCTTCCTGGCTTTCTCTATTAAGAATATTTTTAAATAAATCAAATCCCTGAATTTTGCGGAAGAGATCGAAATTTTTCTTGTATACGTTCTTGATGAAAAGTGAAATTTTGACGGACGAAATCCAAAATCTGCTGAAATTTGGGCAGCCGCCACAAGTCTTTTCTTCTTTTTTAGAGGATTCGGTGTCACAAACTTGCTAGTGAATTCTACATCATAGCTCTTATGATAGGAGCTAGCCGAGGGTAATTAACATGAAATTTCACTTCTCTCAGCCGCCTTGTCTGCATTGAGCTTTAGGAATATATCTTGCGTCAAAGAAAACCCGCCCCATCAAAATATCTGATTTTTATCAGGCCAAAATATCAATGTATTACACAGGACCAAACGATGAATATTGAATAGAGACAGCAACAGGTCGGGAGGATTGAAGAATCTGAACCACAGCACGGGGAAAGCATGGATAGGGGAAGCGGATGGGGGAAGCGGCAGCTCTACGTCGGCCCGATCTTTCCCTCGAGCGCTCCCGTAAGCCCGTTCTTTCGCTGTATACGAAACACTCGCCGCTATTTTGAAGCATTTAGACCCGTTCTTTCGCCATTTGTTACTGCACCATGGTATTTGACTACCCCCTATACATTAGGAACTAGAGATGAGTCGATACCAAATTTATCGATTCCCGATACTGATACCGATACCTAAAAAATCGATTCCCGATTCTCGATACCGATACCATCGGCGCATAATACCTAACTTACCTGTAGGTGAAAAACAAAAATTCCTCTTGAACTAGTAATATATTCAAATTTTTGTGTGCAACATATAACTTATACTTACAAAAAATTGATCCCAATATATTTGCAAATGAGGTAATTTTTAAATAAAAACAAAAATTGGATAATAAAACCTTTATTCTCCATCTGTTCTACTTAAGGTTTTTGTTTAAAAAGACCAACATTTTAATTCTGTCTGGGTCCAGACGATTTCTCTTCTGGTCGCAGATGTTTCCTGCCGTACTTAAAAGTCTCTCGCTAAAAACAGTAGAAGGAGGCACACACAGATATTTTACAGCTAATTTTCTCAGTCTTGAGTGGGGACTAGAAAACCAGTACGACCCTAACTTTTCAGCTTGTTTTGGATCCAATAGCCGCTCTCCCAAATACTGCGACAGCTAGTATTTATTACCTAGCTAATCTAATATATTCAATTCAGTATCAATTAGCTAATATATTTTCCATCTCTATTTATTGTCATTAGGAGTTCTTGTTCCAATGAAGCTTTAATGCTTTAGTTACTTATTAAAATTAAATAAATTTTAAAGATTAATTCTTATTACAAATTCTAAATTTCAGATTTATATTTTCATTCAAGGCTTTAGTTAATTTGATTTGTGCAAATACAAATTTGATATTTTTTTGTTATCTATCAAGTATCAATTAATAGGCAACTTTTATTGATTCTTTCTGAATAAAACAAGTTAAGCAGACTGACTTGGTTTTTTTAGTTTTTCGTCGGTAACTGTAAGGTATTTCCAAATAAGACTGGCTCTAGGCTTTTATACTTGGAAAACAGCTTTGTCTAATGCTTCTGTTGTCACAAACAAAATAACACAAGCCTACTTGTAAACAAAGTTATAATTGTAAGTTGTGTTTTGGACAATTCATGTTTCGCAACTGCTAACTTCACACAACGGTTGCACGGTACAACCATCTTCGTTGTTAGATGGTTGCAATAGTACCGTAGTGTAATAAAACGCCCATCACCGGGCGGTATCGGTATAGGCTTTAGGCGATCGATTCTCGATACCGATACCAATGCCTAAGAATCGGTGGTATCGAGAATCGGTATCGGGAATCGACTCATCCCTATTAGGAACCATTCTCAACTCACTTTCGACAAAAAATCGAGTTAGCCCGTTCTTCCCCTGTACTCTTGCATTTTTTCGACTTCCTGCACGAACTCAAAGCTTCCTTAACTTGGTATTGAGGAAGCAATAGGTACGCTAGACAGCGATCAAGGCTGCTAACCACGTTCAGTTAGAGTTTGGATTCACAGAAATCGAAAGCTCGTTGTTACGAAAGGTTGTTGATCGATAACACCAACCATGTTTTTGTGGACCTCGAAAGGAAATCTTGTTGAAAATGCTGACCACTGATTAATTACCAGAAAGATAGAGTGAAACCTCGTACTACTGGTTTTATTTCCGTCGATTGGCGTCCGTTTTGTGGGCAAATAAAAGCCGTTTGGAAGAGAACTCGTGTAAAAAACTTCAACGTGAATAACGACGTACCGCTGTTACGCCTCCAGCGCTCATTCATCAGCGGAGCTCTCCGGAACTTCCCCCTACTGAAAACCCGCTGAGAATCAAACATTGAGAAGGTATTGTTGAGGAGAGCTCCGGTTTTCGTCTTGAAATTTATCACGACTAACAAAGGGAAGCCGCGCCGCAGCCCCCGAAAGGCGGTCAGAGGTGATTTATCTCCGCTTTGTGCGGGGCGAAGGGCTCAAGCGAACGCCGGAAATGTTGTCGGGTCCATAACCGCTCGAGTGGTGCTGAACCGAGTCAACGGCTCCGAAACGTTGGGAAACTCACATTCAACAAACGGCTAATTTGAAAGGACTGCAGATTACCCGAGGGTTGTCTTGTGGAGATTGAGCCTGTTTACATAATGAGTGTCAATTTTATTAGGTCGGTTTGTACCTTTGTACCCGGGCAAAAGGGCGTGGATATAAAAGGGTGCCCGCTATTTTGAGAAAGGTGAAAATTTGATGACCTCCACCCTAAATTTGGTTTAAAATGTTTATAAAATGACCCCTGAATTTATTCAGATTTCTTACATAACAAAAACCTACGCCGGTAGCTCAATTTAGGTTTTTTCCATGGATATATCTTTGCTCTGGGGGGTCAACCAAAAATTTCCGTGATGCAAAATTTGTGTCACAATTTCAGTGTTTTTCACGTACAACCCAGCCGTTGCTAGGGGAATGGAACTTCCGCAGTTTTCATCGCACAGAAATCGTTCGCCACGCGTTGGAAAGCGCTTGATTTATGTGATAAATGTTCACATCTCAAGCTACCAATTTCCCCCTCCTTACGTACCTGGCTGCATTCCTAAACTAAGTTGATTGGACTATAAACAATTTTAATAAGCCGGTTACAATTATATTCTTAACGTAAAGCAATAGCATCATTAGAGAGTTTTTGTTCTTCCCGTAATTTTCTACCCGTGTACGCGAAAAGACTGAAATACCAACTGCGCATGCGCGAATCTTCACGTGTGGTTGCCAACAACACGTTGGTTGGTCAACAAGTCGAAAGGTTATAGTGAAGTGCTCCGCTATAAAATTCAGGCATTTAAGGTACCTAAGCAATAAATGTATTTATAATTATGTATTTATAAATAATTATAAAGCAATTAATTATTTAAATAAGAATAGGTTGTACGAAAAGAATACGCAACAGCTTCTGAAACACTTATAGAGACGTTAACGTGACGTTAGCGTTTGGTTTTTCACGTATACGTGTAGAAATACGCGTAAAAATCACGTGAAGAGCTAGCATCTCCAGCTGCTTGCTCTAGACGCTGCTCTACACGTCAACGGGAGAAAATCTTACGGGAAGAACAAAAACTCTCTATTTACTCCACTCCATAGGAAACATTTTCATCCTCTTGACAACAGTCGACTGTTAACAACAATTCATTGTAGTGGCTTCTCTCCACAGTTATTTTCAACATTTCTATAAGTAAACCGTTGTTTTGTTGGAATTAGTCGGGATGCGGCCCAGGAATTTGTTTAAAGTTGAAGGATTTGTTTACAACTCTCGAGGACAACCTTTATGAAATCCCCAATCAAAGACATATCCATGTAACATGGTATCAGCTTGTAAAGCAGATAGTGGAACTCGTTTTTAAATATACCTAGGTACTTGTTTTTGCCAATATCATACTTTTTTGATTTTGATTCGAGTTCAGCGACTCAACAAACATAAGAACACAAAATTCATAATTTTACAATGAATTTTGTCGATTTTGAGATTCCAAACTGTCAAAAGTTAATGCTGGCGACTTGCTTTGACTGCATATTCGAGTTCAGAGACCCCAAAAACGTAAGTATACGAAGTTTCACAATTTTACAAAGAAGTTGTAAAAGTTTGTTATTGGCAAAAAAAGCGTATTTCAAAAACCAAAATCGAGCTACCGGCGTAGTTTTTTGTTATGCAAAAAATCTGAAAAAATTCAGGGGTCATTTTTTTCGACATTTTAAACAAAATTTCGGGGGGATGTCATCAAAATTCCACCTTTTTCAAAATAGCGGGCACCCTAGTGGATATTGTAGCACCCCACCAAGTGGAGTGAAATAACCGAGTCAAGGCTATTCTCAAGTGGTTACTAAAAATTACGCAAATGGAAAATCATAGATGCCCTAATGCCGGGTTTACACGAGGCCAGTGGATGGTCCAGCTGACTGGGGCCAGCTGAGTGGTGTGAACTGGAAGCCAGCTGACTGGCGCCAATACCCGTTTAGACGTAGCCAATTGACTGTTGCTAGTTGAACTAGAACCATGGAGGAAAGTGCATCTTCAAGCCTCACCTTCGCTGAGCTAAATAAAATTTTTCGAGATCTGTGTCGAGAATTTGTGTGTGAATCTTCGAAGGTGCTGCAAGAAGAAATCAACAAGAAACGAGAATGGACAAGAAAATGGATTTTGCGAAGAGATTTGCAATTAAACATTTCGGCGACATGTTGTTAAATGTTTAATATGTCGAACAAAAAACAGTGTCAACCTGCACTACTGTAGTGATGGAACACACCGACTGGGCTGGACTGGAATGGCCGGAGGCGTTCACATGGTTCTAGTGAGTCACGCCACCCTCGGTTTTTGGTGGTGGGGGAACTGGACTGGCGCGAAATCTACTCCTCAAGCCAGTGCACTGGCTAGGCTTTTTTCCACTGGACTTGACTACCAACTGGCGCCAGTAATGTTCACAAGAGGCCAGTATCTGGCGCCAGTTAACTGGAGTCAGTCAGCTGGACTGGCATAAGAGATGTTTGCACGCTCTTGAAAACATGGAAAAGTCCGTCAGTGTCGGGTATTCGAGTAGACTCGAAAATAGACATTCTTTCAATTGAATATGCTGATGACCAAGCGATATTGGCTGATTCAGTACCTGATCTTAAGAAAAAATTAAAAATTCTGAGCGAACATTGTGCGGCTAATAGCCTCCATTTAAATGCAGAAAAAACTAAAGTTACAGTGTTTCATCGCGGGAGGTTCAAGTATGGAAATCTAGTGCTTGATGTTGATGGGAGACCGACTGAGATAGTTGAGTATGCAAATTATTTAGGTGTAACCTTTAGCAGCTCATCTTTGTTTCGCGAAAATTCAAAAGTAATGTGTTCAAAAACAAGAACGGTGTCAGGCACAGTTATCAAATCATTTGTTAAATCCATAGCGGCCTCGTGGAACACTGGAATCAAGCTGTTCAATTCCTTTGTCCGTTCTACTATTCTCTACGGAGCGGGAATCTGGGCGCTTAGATAAGGCCCTGACCAAGAAAGAGTCCAGGTAAAATTATTCAAATGGCTTTTAGGTCTTCCCCTTAGTACACCCAGTGCACGCGTCCGATTAGAAGCGGATGTCCCAAATTTGATGGTACCCATTTTAAGAAACAGTCTCAAGTGGTTACTAAAAATCACACAAATGGAAAATCATAGATAGGTACCCTCAGAGATGTTTGCACGCTCTTGAAAAAATGGAAAAGTCCACAACAATTCTATAGGATTTAATTGTCTGGCTCAACTTAAAGAACTTCTCATAAAATGTGGAGTGCAACAAGTACTGACTTAGGACTGTGAAAATCTCAAAATGCTCACTCATAAATGTGTAGAGTATGCTGAAATCTTTCTTAAAAATAAAGCGGTAAACGGTAGGTGATGCGGTATTTAGAATGTATTTAGATATTTATCAATTTAAATTATGTATTTTTTGTAAAGCATACTCGAATGTAAGAAGCATACATCTTCAAATACATTAAATAATTACCTAGTCAAACAAAACGGAAATGTGCTTTACAAAAAATACATTATTGAAATTGAAAATATCTAAATACATTTAAAAATTGATCGTGCTGTCCAGTTACATAATTTACTCACAATTAATGATAATCTATTAAGTATTACAGCGTTAGTATAAATTTCAAATATTTCATAAATTACAAATTAATATAACATTCATTATTAATTCAGCTTATTCTCTGTACCTTATAAATATTGGAAACAACAATCAAAATAAACCACACAATGAGCTTCATAAATAATTTGAAAAACGTTCAAGCAGCTAACGTAGGCGCTACCAGCATATCTAAGCGAGTTAATCCTTCAGTCAAACAAACATAAATTTCTCAGTTTGCAAACTTCACTTAAGAAGAAAAATTTCTATAAATTTAAACTTATTTCTGTTCTAGAACCAAAAATTTCAACCATGTATCATGTTTTCTCCTCGAAATTGATTCGAAATTCTATGAAAACATCAGAAATTAACAAGCGGTTGCAATCATGTTCACAATATCAATTATTGAGAATGATCACCTGTGTGTAAACAATTATTTATATAACCATGCTCATAACTCAGTTTGTTGGACACGCACTTCGCCGTAGTTAACATAATATTGTTGGATAAATCGAGAGCTTTCGAACGAATGGTCAACGAATTTTGTGGGATGAAAAACGACGAAGTACCATTTCCCTAGAAACGACTCGGTTGTAGGCGGAAATCACTGTAACACTATATGTTTCGTGCGCGGAAAAAAATTGACTCGCAAAAATTGCTAGGACCCCAGGGCTAAAACATGATACATGTTAATAAAGCTTTTTTATGTCAAATCCACTTGGTACTGATACAAAATTTATCAAGTTCCGGTACCCCCCACTAAGTCTGAGATATATCTTTTTCTGATCCAGTTATACACTCCTGCTCAAAATTAACGCACCACCATCCATTTCTTCGTTTTTCCCCTTCTTTTTTCCCTTATCAAGTTTTTATCCGTTTGCACACATTGTTTGCAAACACAGAAGGAATAAGGTAACCAAAAAATGGTGAAAATTCATGAAGAAAAAATGTTTTTAATAAAATTAGAGAAAAATGTACTTCTTGTTGTAAAATCATAAAAATTGTAAATGTAAAAAAATTGTTTGAACTATGCCAGTTTTGCTTCTCAATACTTGGTATTACCTCCTCTAGCTCGGATGAGGGCCTGGAGCCTTTGGCCCATGCCACTAATCAAGTTTTGGATATCCTCCTGGGGGATATTGTCCCACTCCTCTTTCGCTGCTGTTTCCAGCTGCTGAAGGTTATCTAGTGGTGGATCTCTGGCTCGAATTCTCCTTTTCAGCATGTCCCAAACATGCTCTATCGGATTCATGTCCGGGCTACTTGGTGGCGAGTCCATAGTCGTGATGCCAACCTCCTGTAGATAATCAGAGACAGCTCTTGCGGTATGTGGTCTTGCATTATCGTGCATTAAAATGAACTCAGGGCCAATAAAAGGGGCATACGGAACGACATGTTCTTCGAAGATACATGTCACATACCTCTGAGCATTCAAGGCTGGACTTGGCACAGTCACCAACTCCATACGGGCATCATACGAAATTCCTCCCCAGAACATTACAGAGCCCCCACCAAAGGGGATGGTCCTTGAAAAACAGGCTTCAGAAAACCTTTCCCCCGGTCTTCTCCAGACACGTTCGCGTCCGTCTGGAAAATGTAGACTCACTCTCGTTTCATCTGAAAAGAGAACACGCTTCCAGTCCTGTAAATCCCATCCGACATGTTCATGCGCAAGGTTAATTCTGGCTGTACGATGCTGTCTGGCGAGAAGAGGGCTAGTAGCTGGTTTTCTGCTAGTCAGGTTGGACTCACGGAGTCTACGAGAAACGGTTTGTCTAGGAATTACGATATTTCGCACGCCTCTTATCAAACCCTGCAGCTCTGAACACGTTGAGGTTCTTTTCCGAAGTGCTGCAACCCTCAGAAATCGATCGTCCCTTTCGGTTGTGCATCTCGGACGGCCCTGCCCATGTCTCCGACGATCAGACCCAATCTCCTGAAATCGCTGAATAGCCCGGCCGATCGTCGTATGGTGAACTCCCAATCGTCTGGCAACTTCTCTCTGCGAATGGCCTTCCTCAACCAACAATCTCGCTCCAACCACATTTTCCGCTGTCAAATGTTGTCTGTTCATGACACTTTGAATGCCGAAAAGCAACTAATCTTCCAACCCATCGCGAAAGATTACCAACCGATCCCAACAAGAGCATAGGTCACAACGATAACAAAGAGTAAAAGTACACAACTGAGGAGCTGTGAACCAATAACTTCTCCTTTGACCCGACTACTGTTCTGACAGATGCTTTTTCGGCTACCTTATCTCTCCTGGGTTCGAGGTTGGTGTGTGCAAATAGATAAAAACTTTATAAGGGAAGAAAGAAGATGGCAAACGAAAAAAAAAAAAAAAAAAAAACCAAAATTCTTAACTCTCCCCTTGAAAACTAAAACTAAATTCGCTAAATCTGAACTTGGTATTAGAACCTCTTGAAACTCATACGGTGGATACAGCTTTCGTACAAGTACGCAACCACGAGAGACATTTTATGTCTTTGCGCCCCCTTTCCCCTTCCTATAAAACCCCGTATTGTACTTTTGTTTGTGGAAATTTATTGCAAAAACACGTTTTTAAAAAAAATATTTTTTTTCATTCAAATAAATTTCAAAATACAATTTTGTTTTACTCATTCCATAATTACATCATTATTATCATCAGATTTTGTAACGAAGAGTAATGGCCGATGATGAGGAAAGTACGATGTGTAGGCTAGAGTTTATTATGGAAAAAACTGGATTCTAGAGCCACTCAGCTGATCTGGGATCGGTCAGTTGTGTTCAGAAGTCCCTCAAGGGCCCACATACCAAATCTCAGAATCGTGGGATCATTAGGGAAAACACTGGATTCTAGAGCCACTCAACTGATCTGGGATCGGTCAGTTGTGTTCAGAAGTCCCTCAAGGGCCCACATACCAAATCTCAGAATCGTGGGATCATTAAGGAAAAAACTGGATTCTAGATCCACTCAGCTGATCTGGGATCGGTCAGTTGTGTTCAGAAGTCCCTCAAGGGCCCACATACCAAATCTCAGAATCGTGGGATCATTAAAGAAAAAACTGGATTCTGGAGCCACTCAGCTGATCTGGGATCGGTCAGTTGTGTTCAGAAGTCCCTCAAGGGCCCACATACCAAATCTCAGAATCGTGGGATCATTAGGGAATAAACTGGATTCTAGAGCCACTCAGCCGATCTGGGATCGGTCAGTTGTGTTCAGAAGTCCCTCAAGGGGCTACATACCAAATCTCAGAATCGTGGGATCATTAGGGAAAAAACTGGATTCTAGAGCCACTCAGCTGATCTGGGATCGGTCAGTTGTGTTCAGAAGTCCCTCAAGGGGCTACATACCAAATCTCAGAATCGTGGGATCATTAGGGAAAAAACTGGATTCTAGAGCCACTCAGCTGATCTGGGATCGGTCAGTTGTGTTCAGAAGTCCCTCAAGGGGCTACATACCAAATCTCAGAATCGTGGGATCATTAGGGAATCTCCGCGTAACGCTCCCCGCGTAACGCTCCCCGCGTAACGCTCCCCGCGTGACGCTCCCCGCGTGACGCTTTTTCATTTGTGTGCCATAGTAAAGACATAAAATGTCAAAAATGGATGGTGTTGAGCTAATTTTGAGCAGGAGTGTACTCGTACATAGGACACTCAAATACAACATGAACTAAGTTTTCAAAAAGACCCATGTCACAGGCTGTTCATACAGTATTTGGAGAAATTTTGTAATTATAATTCCTAATTTTAATTGTAAAACGGTGTCTACTTGCCAATCTTATTAGTGCAAATAACTTTTTAAATTGAAAAATGACATTATGGTAATTCAAATAATCGTTAAATCCGTCCTGCGCTATCACAAGCCTGTAGTAATAAAATTATTATTGAAGTCAGAAAATACCGCATCAGCTACCGTTTACCGCTTTATTTTAAGAATGATTTCAGCATACTCTACACATTTATGAGTGAGCATTTTGAGACAAGAAATCAAGAAATGAAGAACAATGGGGACAAGAAATCCCAGAACTTTTTTCTTTTTTGAACCACCCTAATGCTCACAACCGTGCCAAATGGGACCAAATGTTTATACTTATTATCTTTATGTTCACACAAATATCACTTACCGACTACATTACAGATGGATTCAGATGTTTTAAACGAATTATGAGGTAAACTGGCGTGAAACACAACAAGGCCCTTGTTTTACCCATCCTCGAGTATGGCTCAGTTATGTGGTCTCCTTACTATAGTGTATAAAAAATGCAATTGGAAAGGATCCAGCGTTGCTTCCTGAGGTATCTGGGGTACAAACTGTGTATACATCCCGAAAACCTCGATTTTTCCAGGTTAGGCTTGGAATACCGTGTTTCTCCTCTGGAGGACAGACGAGTTGTGGCTGACATCGTATTCCTCCACAAGCTTCTAATCAACAGCTTGGACTGCTTTTTTTTATTAGCGCTTGTTAATATTCATACGCCTCAATAAGCCACGAGCTCCAATTCTCTTTTTTCTTTCCCATTTTCCGCCGTAAATTATTTATACAATCGACCCCTCTGTCGCCTACCTCGTGAAACCAATGTTTTTCTAAGCTCTTGTCACGAAGTCGACTTTTTCAACGTCCCCCTGGTCTTCTTTGAAATATCATTTATCACCCTTTTTGCTCTAAACCTAAACTAATCTGCCACCCAACAATTTACTTTCTTAAATCCATTGTCAAATATTCCAATTCTGTCATTTATAATTTTGTATTTATACTAGTTCATGTGCCATACTATTTTTTAAAAATCTTTTATCGTAAATTACCTATGTCTTATTTCAAATAACTTATCTCTATCAAGTAATATATTCTTGAATTTTTTGTAATTGGCACGAGCCGTGAATAAATGAATAAATAAAACTCTCCATAGTCCGAGAATGGAGTAAATTTTCCTTCTCAATCACATTCGATCTATATGAATTATGTTTCAGAGAAAATGCATTAAAACCATGTTTCTCTACTTCAACTCAATCAAATTTAATTTTCGAGCATTTTTTCGGAATCAGCGTTAAATTTGTTAATATAATTGTGTCTTTTGATTCTCGAAATATACCATCTAAATGACATATCGCTAGCTTAACTGTTTAAACAATTAAATATTTCTGAAAACCCATTACGCTTAGAGTTTTACAAGTCTAACAAATTCTGAAGACAGTCAAATCTCACAAGAACTGCTTCAAGTAATAAGCTTTGGAACGTACATTGCGATTTCGTTTCAATTTGGTGGATACACTTTACCTAGCTGGAATTTGTAAATTAAGTTCAAGTCATGCAGCATGACCGTATGAGCCAATTTTCGCAAATTGTATTGTACAATGTTACATTGTTTTGAAATTGAGATTTTTGAGTGCAATGATATTGCTAACTACTTTATGAAAAAAAAAAAAAAAAAAAAAAAGAGGTCAACAATTTTGATTATAAAATTGTTGGAGCCATTGCAATAGCTTTATTTTATACAAAAATTCGTTAAAATGGTTAAAAACGGCTGAAAATAGTTAAAGTTAATTTTTTTAAGCTGAATATTACTCAAATAAAGTTTACTAACTATAAAATATAACATTTAAAAATGTGTGTACAAAATTCTGCTGAAAAACGTACTTGAATTTCATTAATAATTGCTAAAAAATCGATAAAAACTGCAAAAAAGCTAAAAATTATTTTTAAATCAGACTTACATGGTTTTTCTGGTATACTATGTGTATGCCAAACGGGTTTTTGATATTCCCCAAAAGTACCTACAATGTGATACTAACTATAGGTATCTCGAAGGACCATTAGTATGAAGTGCAATAAGTCGGTGTAATGAATAAAAGTCCATGAATTCCTTCCTAAAAAATATAATATTAAAAGTATTATGACATACAGCATAACAAAATCAATAGAAAATAGGAGAACAAAAGTACATAAATTCACCTACTTACTGGCCAGTTTTGAATAGGTAAGTACCCCTTTGAATGTACACATTGGTTGCAGCTCAATCAACGTTGATGTCCGTCGAACAGCAGCTGGAAACCGGCCGGCGTAATTCTTGAATTAAAGATGAAATGTTCCGCCGAAGCATATGGTCCAGAGGTACCGAAAATAGGTAAGATAGAAGGGCGCCCTGTGCTCAAAGCAATAGCTTGGAGAAAATTCAAAAGGAACAAGCGGAAATTCTGGCGATGTATAATAAATTGATAGGAAGCAAGGCAAAGGCTAAGAAGAACAGGCAGTATGGCGAGAATAATTTTGACAACGGCCCGTCCAAAACCGATGAAGAAGGTGGGGCGGGGAGGGCACTAAGAATATCTACCTATCTTTATCTTTTATCTTTCACGACCCGTAACGGAGGTGGTGAACGCTGTTAGTAATATCAACACTGATTTGGGCCTCGTTGGTGGGTGGGCTAGATCAAATGGAATCCATTTAAATCCTAGGAAGACCCAGTGCATTGTCTATTACAAAACGCCTTTACCTACTGACCCTATCCCACCGATTCTGGTGGATGGAATGGTTATTCCCTATTCTTCTTCTGTAGTTGACCTTGGTGTGAAATTAAACTCTACCCTGACATAAGAGGCACATTCTCGTTACGTCTGTAATAGGGTTTATGGAGCGCTCCACTCCCTGAAACGTATGGCGTTTTTCACCCCATCCATTCTGAAGAGAAACCTAGTTGTTGCTCTAATTATCCCCATTTTCTTCTACTGTGACTCTGTTTATACCGTTAAACTTGACAGTGTCTCAATTGGAGGTTGCCTTCAATTCGTGTATTTGATACGCTTTTGAATTGAAGTTAAGGGACCATATCTCTGAGCACAAGCACACATTTTTAGGTTTGGACTTATTTAATTAGGTACTTTAAATTGCGGCAGTTACTAACTGTTCATAAGATTATGAGTGGTGCTTTGTACTCGTTGGAAAATACAGGAAGGTTAGTCGTAGTAGTAAAGGAAGGTAGTCTTTGGAATGGTCGATAGTGCGGTATTTTCACCCCTTCGCATTGGGCAAACAGGCCATTCACAAACACATCCGCCCTGAAATTGAGTTGGTCCTGAGTGTAGGCCGGCTGCGGTCGTAGGCTCTCCCGTAGCCCGTAAACTTCCGCAACATTGGAGCCGATCAATTTTCTATGGAAGGTCCCCTGTCGTACATCCAGACCACCACCCACCTCGTTAATTGGAAAAGTTTTATGGTCATTTGCTTTCATTGATGTGCACTCTACTTTATAATGTTCGTGTTTGAAGATCATGCTGTATTGACCATACAAAATACGTTCGATGGCCTACTGATCACTAATCACTTTTATTTTAACATGGATATGTCTTTGGGCTGGGGGTCATTCTAAAATTTGAGTAACGACACCAAAATTTGTGACGACCCGGCACTTTAGATTATTATTAACTCGAAAAGTGAAGGCTAGATAGAATTTCTATTGATTTAAGCGAATTTTTGAAGAAAATTAAGCTATTGCTCTCGCCTCAAAATTTGTAGAATGTGAATTTTTGAAAAAATTTTATGCAGAAATCCGTTTCAGGCTATTCTGAATCATATTCTGAAGTTTAACGCATTTTTTAATGTATGTATGTATGTATGTATATATGTCATGTGCACCGTGTCATGGCGCGGGGTGTGGTGCGGGAAAAGCGCCACGGAGTTACTCGAGTTCGGCATCTCGGCAGGAGTACTCCGTGGTATCACCACCCGCGTCCTGAGGGGTTCTTACTTGAACTGGTGGTCATTTTATAGGGGCACTTCCTTTCATCCCATTCTTCCTCCTCGTCCTACAACTTCCCTTATCCCTAGAGCCGGCGTCGGGTAAACCTGGGCGTCCTCCCTGCTTTTTTATTTTATTTGTTTATTTTTCAATTTAATGGCGTGCCCCCTCCGTCTTTGAGGGGAGGTTTCTTTAAAAAAAAAAAAAAAAAAAAATGTATATATGTATGTGTCATTCCAGACGATAACTGTCCGTAGAATTGTGCTAGAAACTTCAAACAAATTTTAAAATGTTAAGGACACAAAACGAAAGTTCAAGTTCGTTGGCCAGCATGATCGGATTACATCTTCGGGTTGAAATTTTCAAAAATGTAGTCAAACATTTCAAAATAGCCTGTTTTTTGCGATTTGTTGTGCGAAATAATTTTTTCAGCATACTAACATGTGGTATATTCGGAATCAGCGTAAAATTTCCTATAAAAATATGTATCAAGTTTTCAAAAATTTCAAAGTTGAAAAATCAGTCAAAACACGAAATAATGCCGTTCGCTAGTTGTAAAAATCGGTAATATTTGCATGAAACACTGTCCAAATTCAGATTGAACTACTCTTTTGGAAGTATCCCTGTATAACCAATCCTAGAACCATGCTGTTTAAAACGTAGGTAGTAGGTGCATGTTAAAAAAAAAAAGAAAAAAAAAATGTAATCACTAATGATGAGTTTACTCTGTGAAATATTCTGTCTTCCGATTCTCTCGGTCGCTCTCTTTAATGTTTTACGCTCAACTGTTTTAGGACTTGATGTAGCTTTAATACTGACTGTGGCTTAGAAAATATCAGCCATGAAATTCGGAAGAAGTTCTATTCATGTACGTACTAGCACGCAGACCTAAGGCCTCGCTCCGCTCGAAATGTCGAAGATTTCTTCAAAAATTCGCTCATGGGGTCATGCTGCATGACTGGACTTTTTCACGTACAACCAATGAGTTACTACTACTCCCATAGTTTTCGTAGTAGGAAAATTTGCCACTTTTTGGAATACTCTCATTTTATCACAACATCTCATGACCTCTAAGCCATTGTAGTGTAAAGGAATGCTGATTTATTTACTATGTTATAAACTAATATTATTGTAACCTTAATGGAATAATCTTGTGAAAAGAAGGCACTACATGGTTGGTATACAATAAATTGAGTAGTAGGTACCTACTGGTAAGCAGTAGGTACTTACTAGACTTATCCATGATCTTTTGTTTTTCCCATCAAGGGAGAAATTTTTTTGACATGTTATGTCTTTGCTATGGCACATAAACTAAAAAAACGTCACGGAAAATTGCTCACGAAAATATTTTGATGATTTCAACTTACAACCGAGTCGTTGCTAGGGAAATGGTACTTCGTCGTTTTTCATCCCACAAAATTCGTTGACCATTCGTTCAAAAGCTCTCGATTTATTCAACCATATTATGTTAACTACTGCGAAGTGCGTGGCCAACAAGCTGAGTTACGAGCAAGGTTATTTGAATAATTGTGTACACTCAGGTGATCATTCTCAATAATTGATATTATGAATATGATTGCCACCGCTCGTTAATTTCTGATGATTTCATTGAGCTGGTGTTTCGATGATTTGATTCATAGCAGGTGATCCAAATATTGCGAGAACGGATTGATTTGTGAAGCTGTGGCTAAATCATTTTAATAGGTAATTTCTATACTTTACACTCTAGGAAGCTGTAATTTCGTATGTAGCCGCTTTAGGACATTTACTTGACGATGCCCAGGGTCCGGATCAGATGAGTGGCTCTTACAGCTAATTTCTATGTTTTACACTCTAGGAAGCTGTAATTTCGTATTTAGTCTCTTTAGCACATTTACGTGACGATGCCCAGGGTCCGGATCAGCTGAGTGGCTCTTAGAGCTTTCATACGAGTCTGCAACACATACTGGTCTTCAACTAAAGACATAAAATGTCCCAATGTGTTGTAGACTCGTATGCAAGCGTTTCTTTTAATACAATAAAACATCTATCTATCTATCTACAACCAAAGCGTTGCTGGGGAAATGAAACTTTTTATTAAGGTTTAAGCCGCACCTCAACCAGAAGGTCATTAGTGGCATTGAACGAGACGTCTAAAGGGACACTGGAAGTAGCACGATTCTAAGGGGAGCCATGTTGCCATCCTTGACTAAAAAGATGAACTCCACTGGCAACTCGGAGAAAAAAAAATGAGGGGTACAGTAATGACCACTGTTTAGCACCCAAAGTGGATTAAAAATTTTAATTTCTCCCTTGATGGGAAAAACAAAAGATCATGGATATGTACCTTACCAGTAGGTACCTACTACTCAATTGTATACCAACCATGTAGTGCCTTCTTTTCACAAGATTAATCCATTATGGTTACAAAACAATATTAGTTTATAACTTAGAGTAATAAATCAGCATTCCTTGACACTACAATGGCTTAGAGGTCATGAGATGTTGTGATAAAATGAGAGCATTCCAAAAAGTGGCGAACGGTTTTCCTACTATGAAAACTATGGGAGTTACTCTTCCCTAGTAACTCATAGGTTGTACGTGAAAAATCAATAGAAATTCTACCTAGCCTTCACTTTTCGAGTTAATAATAATCTAAAGTGCCGGGTCGTCACAAATTTTGTTGTGGTCACGCAAATTTTAGAATGACCCCCAGCCCAAAAACATATCCATGTAAAAAAAAAAAAAAAAAAAAAAAAAAACCCAAAAAATAAAATGATACAACTAAGACTAGATGTAAAATAGGCTAATAATTAAATACATGCTACTATATACAATCAGCAAAATGAAATAAAACTACAAACACCTCCCACACTCAACATCTCGAGCTTCTGCACTAAGCAGGTGTTTGTGAGTAAGACGGGTATGGCCAGTGGCAACCCGGTTGACCACTATTCGGTCCCTCCTTGGAAGTTGGGTTACGAAGGGGCCCACCGGGCCAAGGTCCTGAAGGACACCACGCAGACCAGTGAGATTCACCCTGTCATTGCTCATGCCAGATGGAATTGGCTTTATGTTGCATGTCGGACATTTGATCCTACATGCAACATATCAATGGAGTTATCGTCAATGACTCTCCTTGCAAGGGCATCTGCACACTCATTGCCATGAATACCCACATGGCTCGGTACCCTCATAAAAGTTATGGTTGAGCTCAATGTCATGGTTTGGTGTAGCGATACACGTAGGCTTTGTATTGGTGGATCATCATAATATGAGTCCCTAATCGCCTCGATGGTACTCAGTGAATCCCTACAAATCACATAATTCCCAACTCCCAATAATTGGCAGTGTCGAACAGTCACTGTCACTGCCCACAGCTCTGCTGTGAACACAAACACAACACGCAACTGGTGGTAGGAGTCTAGTGACTCGGACTAACAAGCACTAACAGCAGAGTTGTGCAAAATGTAATTTCAATTGCAATAAATTACAATTACTTTTTGAAATCAGAAGTTGAGACATTGGCAAGTTGGGATTTTAGCCGGTCGATAATCCGTACAAAAACTTCCAACGAAACAAATGTACGAGTTAAAGATTTCCCAAGTTGCAAAAGTAGAGAGTAGAATATAGAAGTGGAATGTCGTAATATAGTGGACGGAAAATTAGAAGTCGACAAATTCAAGTTATGAATTAAGCGAGTTTGGGTCCCTTCTAAAATATCAAAAACTCGTTAAAAGTTGGCAAACCATTATTAAGTATCATTAATTTATTTATTTTCTTTCATTTATTATCGCCAAAAGTTAGACAAGAGGACCGGAATAAGTAAGTAAGTATTTATTCCATATTTTATTTCATTAATTCATTAATATTTTCGCTGATTTTTCCAACTGGTCGAAAAAGTTGGAGGGTGCCTCCAATGCCCCCTGGATTATGTATTTGTATGCACTCGCATCCGTAGAATTGAATCATTGTGACAATTTACTGATTAACGTGATTAGTTTTTCTATTGTCCCTTCTATATCTTGATGTATTTAATTAATATTTTGGGATATAGGATAAGTATGACACAGAAATCTATCCTGGGATTATGTTATTACCTAATTTTTTATGGTGCTCCGAAAGAAAGGCAGTAAAGGGATGAGATCTGACAAGGCTGTTATCAGGATATATTCTTGAATACATTTAGATAGAAGTGAAAGAAATACCGCAGGGAAGGTACCCAGGTGTGAGGATAGCAATTTTGTTAGGTATGGGTATAATTCAATAAAAGTTCATATACGTTAAGTGCTATGCGCACAAATGAGATATGACTGACCTTGGCAAGGTCAATGATGGGACCGTTTGAGTGACACTGGCACCGTTCACTATAACGGTTCCCGTAAAAGTTGGTGAGAACTGTTACATCATTCGATACAAAATTTTTAATGGCTTTCTCATCAAATAAGCCATAACATATAACAGTTCTACATATTCCGGACATATCAATGCTTGCATACAGATAAAATAAAATTGGACAGTTTTCTGATAATGTGGTCCATTCTTCACCCTTTCCGACCCAACTCGAAAACAATAAGCCTACCATTGACTAAAAAAAATCCTTTGACAGAAAAATATCCTGCAAATACCTAAATGTTAGTTAAGATTGTTCACCCTGCTGCTAATTATCACGGCAATTTCGTGTTTGAAAAGCTGGAAGCAGAGACCCCCAAAAGTGGGATAATTAATCCACAGTAAACTCCGTGGTTAGGTACTTATAACAGGAGGTTAACCGCAATAATGTTTTTTTGACTGCTACTTTTTTCTTACTTCTGGGAATTCGAACTAATTGTCGTCCCCGTTCTTGCCGGTGGTGTAATTATCCCTCGAAATGAGGTCAGCGTGGAATTTCAGCTTTCCCGCAGTACATATGGCGTTGGTGGTTCAATTAACCTTTTTTTCTTCTTTAAACAAAAAGTGAAGCAGCTGCGAATCTTGCAAAAGCATTACTGATTATTGCAGCACTTATCCGTCCCTATCGAGTACAAAGACGCTGCAAATTGTTACATAAAGGTTTATGGTATCCGTGTTTGATAGGGATTTTTGTTTGATAGTTTGACCTTCCGGTCTATATTTATCAAACTTGGTTCATGGTGCACACATTTTTTTTACTAGTTTTTGTAGAAAATTAAGCTATTGCGATGGGTTCGAAAATTTTAAAATCAAAATGTTCGAAAACTTTTTAAATTAAATCCGTTTTGATGCATTCTGAAACGAATCGTGTCCGACTAAAGAATCCCGACTCAAGAAACGTTGAATCAGTCAAACACACACACATACACACACACACACTTTTTTTCTTCCCAAAACTCCCCTCAAAGGCGGCACACCATTAAATTGGAAAATAAACAAATAAATCAATAAAACGCTGCAAATTATTACATAATGGTTTATTATTTCTGAATCAGATAGCCAGCTATAGTAACCAGCATGCTCTGGGGCTTTCGCCAGTCTCTTTTCTAGTATCCACCTCTGTTCTTCCTCTCACTCCACCCCCCGCTCACCCTCCTTCCCAGCCACCGTGACCCCTGCCAAACGTGCCAGGCGTGCGCGCGTGCGTAAGCCTAACACTCAAAGCCTCGAAAAAGACACTTTTTCTCCCGTTTTTGGCCCATAGCATCTATGCGAGTAAAGTGATCGGGATGGTTAAACGTTAGGACCAACTAGACCCCAAATGGAGTCTATGTGCGAAAGAACGGGGTTTTTTAAAGTCAATTCTTAGGCCTTTTATGGCCCGGACGGCGGACGGCTGACGGACATTTCAAATTTGGATTCTAAGCACCTTGAAATGTAAAGTGACAAAGTTTGAGGGGGGTTATACAAATTTTTGCTATACGATCACATAGGCTTATTATTGGAAATAATAAACCAAAAGTGGGGAGGACGCCCAGGTTTACCCGACGCCGGCTCTAGGGATAAGGGAAGTCGCCGGATGAGGAGGAAGAATGGGGTGAAAGGAAGTGCCCCTATAAAATGACCACCAGTTTAAGTAAGAACCCCTCAGGACGCGGGTGGTGATACCACGGAGCACTCCTGCTGAGATGCCCAACTCAAGTAACTCCGAGGCGCTTTTCCCACACCACACCCCGCACCATGACAAGGTTGCAGCCATGACCTTGATATTATTGATCGCCACTCCTTTTACCTCGGAAATTGCTTGCCGCAGGTCATTCTATCAAACTTTTTTATTTTAGCCCTCCAGGTCTGCTCCATGTCCACGCTGCCACTGACAACCACACACACACACACACACGCATACTCGCACACACACGCACACACACAAAAACACCATTACGTACAATAACTTCTTTGGTAATAGTTTTGGAAGAAAATGTCTAGGGGAGCACTTTTAGCGAATTTTTGAAGAAAATTAAGCTATTGCTCTCGCCTCAAAATTTGTAGAATGTGATTTTTTGAAAACATTTTATGCAGAAATCCGTTTCAGGCTATTCTGAATCATATTCTGAAGTTTAACGCATTTTTTTATGTATGTATGTATGTATGTATGTATGTATGTATGTATATATGTATGTATATATATGTATGTATGTATGTATGTGTCATTCCAGACGATAACTGTCCGTAGAATTGTGCTAGAAACTTCAAACAAATTTTAAAATGTTAAGGACACAAAACGAAAGTTCAAGTTCGTTGGCCAGCATGATCGGATTACATCTTCGGGTTGAAATTTTCAAAAATGTAGTCAAAAATTTCAAAATAGCCTGTTTTTTGCGATTTGTTGTGCGAAATAATTTTTTCAGCATACTAACATGTGGTATATTCGGAATCAGCGTAAAATTTCCTATAAGAATATGTATCAAGTTTTCAAAAATTTTAAAGTTGAAAAATCAGTCAAAAATCGAAATAATAGATACCGTTCGCTAGTTGTAAAAATCGGTAATATTTGCATGAAACATTGTCCAAATTCAGATTGAACTACTCTTATGGAAGTATACCTGTATAACCAATCCTAGAACCATGCTGTTTAAAACGTAGGTAGTAGGTGCTTTAAAAAAAAAAAAAAAAAAAAAAAAAGTAATCACAACTGATGAGTTTACTCTGTGCATGTGTTAATAATTTGATTCCATGTTTGTCTATCAAAATCATAAACTAAAATTTCTCAACACGGTCAATAGCGACTGAAATGTCGAAGATTTCTTCGAAAATTCGCTCATGGGGTCATGCTGCATGACTGGACTTTTTGTTGAAAATTAGTTGTAGAATTGATATCTGACCGGTGGTACGACCTTAATGTTGACATTTTATATCTTTAGGACTGCTAGTTCACAAAGTCTCAGACGTTCACGAAGGCATATCCATGGAAATCGATCCTGCAAGTTCTGTCATGGCGGTCTCCGGTGAGCGATGCCAATATCACTCGGCATCCCGGCAACTCAACTTAGTTAATCATTCGTCGATTAATTCCGGAACAATGGAAGGACAACCATTAGAGCCCTGAGAGACCTGGGGACCCTCTCGGTTTATTGCAGAAGTTGCGGCTCCGCCAGACCAACGAGTATTAGAAACTGTCCTTGAGAGGTGTAGTTTGTAATGGTGGAATAAATTGAGTCAATCATATTCAATTATTACTTGATATTTGTTATGTGACAACAACTTTAAAGGATAGAGTAATTTAATCCGCTGGTTGAAGTTATTTTGGTTTATGATTTTCAGTGACAAATACGGGAGATTGAGCTGTTCAAACTTTTCCTGGAGGTGAGAGGTGTGATTGTGGTAATGAAATATTGATTGTGTTCAAGGTATCAAGAGTGTCAATATTCATTGGAAAGACTCTCACAAATAATTTTTTAACCCCGAAATGATCAAATCGCGAATTTTTAAAGTTAATGAAACTATTGCAATGGCTCCAAAAATTGTCTCTTTTGAGGTATTCTGCGAAAAAAAAAAATTCTGGATTTTATCACCTTTATTTTATTATACTATAACCTGTGCCCGCCTGCTTCGCTCTCCAAGACGTGATTGCAGATCACAGTGTAATATCACATAAATTCCTAGTCAATTGTGAGTACTGCCACGGAAATACTATCTAAACTGTATCTACAATTTACGAGTGCAGTTGTGAAGTCGGAGGAACTCAAGATTGGGACCACTTGATATTATCCTGCAAGAGATTTGACCAACCGAGGAGCAGACTGCTGAGGAAGGTGATACTGACTGGTGGAATCTGGCCTCCAACACTCAGAGATCTAGTTGCGAAGTATCTGGAAGATTTCACAGTTTTTCTCAACTGCATGGATTTTGATGACATCTGACCTTCTCTCTCACTCTCTCTCACTCCCCCCTCCGTTCTCATCTTTCCATTCTCCGAATCATGATTCCAAATTCAAAATTTTGAAGTTTTGCTAACAAAAAAATTAAATTAATTCATTTTTATTCATTATTTTTATTTTGTTTTACATATTTCCTGATTATTTTATTGTTTTATGTTACTGCTTGTTTGTTTTCCTTTTTATTTTTTACAGTTTAGTTTACTCACTTTTGATTATTCAAGTTTTGTTATTACTATAATTCTGTCTAGTTTTTGTTTTCAGTCATGCTTGCTCATTGATTTTTTATATTTTTATCCATTTTGTTTCTTATTCCTTCTCTCGGCTTATTGTAAAATTCGGAAAGTGGAAAGAGTGTAGTTCGCCAAGAGGAGCACTCTGAACAAAATAAATTTGACATACAATAAAAAATAAAAATAAAAAAACTGTATCTACCACACCCAGGGAGGTTCCATCCCAAAATTTGGCATCTCAAGTGAGATAGGAAGAAAATTAGCTGTACAGCACCTCAGCAAATTAGAGACGTTCCCAAAATTGTAATTAAACACATTCACAGGAGAATCTGGGGTATTGATGCCAAACCTCGACCACGTGATTGTTTACAATGTTGTCAACGTCAATCGTTGTTGCAAATTTTTGGCATCGTAAAACCTTCGAAACATATTTTTAACGTCATTTTGATCTATTTGCTCAACTAATTTGTATTCTACTAAAAGGATCGATTTAGGAATTTTTATTTTCGAGATGCGAGCTTGCGAGCATCCAGACCATCACACATATATTTGTCATTCCAGAAGATAACTCTTCTCAGGATTGAAATTAAAATCCCTTTCTTGCGCCAAAAAATCAAGCTTTCCAAAGGAAAGTGAGTTCGTTGGCCAGAACTTTTTGACCACATCGAATTAGTCAATTCCCAAAAAATGTGCTAAAACAGTCACTAAAAACGGCTGAAAAACGTTAATTTTTTTAAACAGAATTTTAGTCGAAAAGACCTTATTGATAATGATCGAGAACATTTTGTACAGAATTATGTTGAAAATTGTACTTAAATTTAATTAAAATTTGCTAAAAAAATCAATAAAACCTGCAAGAAAGCTAAACATTTAAAATATTTGTTGAATCGCAAAATGCTGTTAAGAACGAATTTTTTAAGTCTTAAAATTGGTAGGGAAAGATTTCTTAGCACTCAAAGTTCAAATTTCAAAACAATGTAACATAACTTATTACGATTATTTCCGAAAATTCGCTCATACGACCATGCTGCATGACTTGAACTTGATAATATGATTAGCCGGTTAAAAGAGGAACGAGGGAGCTAGTAGTTAAGTATTATAATGGCAAACCGATGAAAGAAGTGCCTATCTTCATTGCCGTAATCGATAAGACTTTTACAGAGATCACCTCATGATAATAAGAAACAGGAGATGGCGCCCATCCCTGATTGCTTTCAGTTTCGTGAATAAACGAAATTACATCGAAGAAGAAGGCAATTAAGGGATAATTTTACGGCCGATCAAGTTACAGTGGGTGCTGAAATGTATTTGTGAAACCTCGGAAATCTGAAACCGATTCAGCGTTAATTCCAACATCGCCCTTGCAAGAGAAAACCATCGGATGTTAGAAAGTTCCAGGACGATAAGGCAGTTTAATTATAGAGAAACACGATGTTTGTGGTTAAGGTTTTTCCGGAGAATTTACTAAAGAATATAAAATAATATTGTGTGCTCATTCGCGGAACTTGAAACATGGATGATAACAGTTTGAGTAAAACACGGGGAAATAAATTACATCACTGTTTAGAACTGTATTTCAGATCGATGTCCAACTGTTTTCCATACTTTGGAGGGGGGGGGGGGGGGGTAAATCATGATATAGTATTTTACCTTTTAGTTTAACCTTTTTCGCAATGATTTAAACCTTTTTTACTTTAAATTAAACCTTTTTAACTTTCATTTAAACCTTTTTCACTTTCATTTAAACCTTTTTCACTTTCATTTAAACATTTTTTACTTTCATTTAACCCTTTTAGCGAATTTTTGAAAAAAAATTATGCAGAAATCCGTTTCAGGCTATTCTGAATCATATTCTGAAGTTTAACGCATTTTTTAATTTATGTATGTATATATGTATGTATGTATGTATGTATGTATGTATGTATATATGTATGTGTCATTCCAGGCGATAACTGTCCGTAGAATTGTGCTAGAAACTTCAAACAAATTTTAAAATGTTAAGGGCACAAAACGAAAGTTCAAGTTCGTTGGCCAGCTTGATCGGATTACATCTTCGGGTTGAAATTTTCAAAAATGTAGTCAAAAATTTCAAAATAGCCTGTTTTTTGCGATTTGTCGTGCGAAATAATTTTTTCAGCATACTAACATGTGGTATATTCGGAATCAGCGTAAAATTTCCTATAATAATATGTATCAAGTTTTCAAAAATTTCAAAGTTGAAAAATCAGTCAAAAATTGAAATAATGCCGTTCGCTGGTTGTAAAAATCGGTAATATTCTTCAAAAATTCGCTCATGGGGTCATGCTGCATAAAATGCGATCCGTATTTACCTATGTCTGCGTAACTGGAGTACCTCAAGGCGATTACTACTGAAATAAAGTTTTCAACTGTTTTCTGTTGAACTGTGAAGTGTCTTCTTTTCAACTGTGATGTTTTCATGTGTTCATTTTGTTCAAAAAATCATTTTTTTACTTGGGAATAGAAGAAGGTTTAATTCAATGAAAAAAAAATGTTTAAATGAAAGTGAAAAAGGTTTAAATGAAAGTAAAAAAAAGTTTAAATGAAAATGAAAAAGGTTTAAATGAAAGTTAAAAAGGTTCAATTTAAAGTAAAAAAGGTTTAAATCATTGCGAAAAAGGTTTAACTAAAAGGTAAAATAGTATATATTCAACCTGTTTTCGCGAACAATTCTTTGTTCAATTTCATAATGTAAAATCAGTTAATGTAAAACCCTCCATGACGGTTGTAAAGGAGGGGGAGTTGCTAGTAGTACATTAATGTTAGGTTATAGCGGAGTGAATACTTTCATTAAAATCACGATCCATACGCGATTCTCAATAAAATCGTACACAAAGCAAACATAGGAATAGTACCTGTAATGAATTAATGTACATTGTTATTAAGGCCCGGTGCAAGGCGTCGTTGTACTTCAACTAATCCAATATAGTCCTGGAGCCAGGGCTGAAAATAGGTAGTAATTTCAAGAGAAGGTTTGAGATTAGATTTTTTGACAATCTACCGATTGTCGTGATCAAAATTCTTGGACTTCTATAGTATATTTCAATCTTTTGATGTAATTTTGGGACTCAAGTGAAATAAGTAGAACAAGATTTCAATCACTGGCATAATTTACTACGCTTTTCTTTATGTGACTCCAAAAGAAAGGTAATCATGGGGGGTTTTCTATCTAGCCTGTCGGTTGATTAGTTTCTTATATTCACTTCCTTTAAAGATGAAAGAAATACCGCAGGGAAGAGAGAGTATAAACAATGGGAGTTTATATATAATATTAACTGCTATTAACGCAAGTGAAAGAAAGAGGTGGACTCGTGCACGTTGGGGGTGCCAACGGGCTTGCCGTTCCATTGAAAGGATCACCGTACCAGTTATCGATAGCTGTTGCAATTTTGAAAATTTATTTTGAAAATTTAGTCCTTTCTGAGAGAGAAAACCTTTGTCTGCCATCTCAAAATTGGTGGAATACAAAATAGTGGCTCCGTAAAGATGGCTTAATTTGCCCATTTTAAATTTTTTTCTCTTATAATTCCTAAACCGTACATCCTACAGAAATTTTTATACGTAGCAAAGTTGTAGAGCATAAAAAAGAAAACGATTCGATCTCAAAACTCTGAATTATCTCTCAAAATAAGCGAATTGCAAACAATTGAAAATCGGGATAATTTTGGGGGAGTCCTCTCCTCCTCCCGTCAATACTTTTGACCTTCCAAATCACCTAGTGGCGTTAATATTGGTCTGATATCAGCCTGTCAAAGCTCATTCTACTCAAGACTGAATACTATCCAAAGTTCGTATCGAGCATATAGCTGAGACTTTTCCCCATTGACTTACAGCCGCACTTTAGAATTGTATGTCATTTTACACGTAAAGTTCGCAAAAACGGCCTTTCCATTGTACCTTAATGGGAAACGGTCTGAGCTAAAACTTTTTCGAAACGAACTTTAAAAAGTATTTAACCCTGAATCCAATGAGGTTTGACAAACCTGAATCAGACCAATATTAAGGTCGCTACGGGTTTTTGAAGGGCAAAAGTCTAGACATCGTTAACAGATAATCTCTTAAAGACGCCTAGACGTTTTCTCTTCAGAAACCCCTAGCGACCTTTTCCCCCAAAAAACTTGAACAGGGACATTGTTGTGTTGACTTATTTGTTAAACTACTGTTAATCCTTCGTTAAACCTTTGTTAATAAAATTATTCTTTGATTTGGAAAAAAAAAATTTCTGTTCTAGAACCAAAAATTTCAACCATGTATCATGTTTTCTCCTCGATATTGATTCGAAATTAACAAGCGGTTGCAATCATGTTCACAATATCAATTATTGAGAATGATCACCTGTGTGTAAACAATTATTTATATAACCATGCTCATAACTCAGTTTGTTGGACACGCACTTCGCAGTAGTTAACATAATATTGTTGGATAAATCGAGAGCTTTCGAACGAATGGTCAACGAATTTTGTGGGATGAAAAACGACGAAGTACCATTTCCCTAGCAACGACTCGGTTGTAGGCGGAAATCACTGTAACACTATATGTTTCGTGCGCGGAAAAAAATTGACTCGCAAAATTTGCTAGGACCCCAGGGCTAAAACATGATACATGTTTAAAAAAAAAAAAAAAAAAACACCTACTACTCACTCTTCATCTAGTTCGGAATTCAACAATTTATAACGATTTTAATCTGGAAACACCTCAGTAACTAACTTTTTGTGATGGGTTTGAAATCCCAGAGTTTTGAAAAGACCACGACGTATTTTTGATGTCACCGAACAGTTGTGATTCTTTGTGACATTTTGTGACTATGACTTCTACTCTCACCATGTTTGAGTGTAAAAAGAACAAACAATATGTTGATAATGAAAGTGTTTAAAACTTTACTTCATTGAGGAATGTTAGACAACAGACTCAATCAATAAAAAATTAAAGTGTTAAACTCTAAGATTCGTTTCAGAACGACTCAAAACGGATTTCAATGACGAAAGTTTTCGAAAATTTTGATTTTAAAATTTTTGGAGCCATTTTCTACGAAAATTCACTAAATGCTTTAAAGGGTTTTTTTTGAGGATAAGGACGTTTTCGACTTCAGCAATGACGTCAGTCATTTTCAAGTCATCAAAAATCGAGTTTCAATAGTCATCAGTAGTCATCAAAAATCGTTTTCAATAGTTTGAAACCTTTTACTATACAGCTATACAGTAATGATATCGTCAAAGACGGTAAATCTCAAAACCTCAATAAATTCGTGGTTATTTCAGTTATTTGTAGATCGCTAAATCTTAATTGGATTACGTCCACTGCTAGATTTATCATACTTGCCTTTAAACCACCGTTGTGTGTTGGTAGCTTCGTGCATTACCCGTAATATGTAGTTGGACCTGATCAGCGGACCAGTTACTTTACTATCTGCCTAACAGGTGCTGTACCTCTCGCACATTCGCAGTTGTACATTCGAATCGAGATAATGCGCCTTGTCTCTCTTTCCGTATCTCTCCATCCGTATCTCTCCGCGAATTCTCTGTTCGCTCTCCGTTTCCACCTTCTTCAATATTCAACGGGCTCAAGGGGAGCCCAGTAGTCCAGTAGTTTACCCCAGAATGACTAACCTTAGCTCCGGTCCGTCGGGGTGGAAACAGTTCGGGTCAATTAACACCTAGTTAATGGGATCACGTGCGCGGTTCCGGACCCGCGGTTAAGGAGTAGAGTTCTCAATTAACCCGCTGTAGCGGGTGCTACAGTTATTTTTTGGTTTCAAAATTATCAGCTGTTTTGGTTTCGAGGTTTTGTTGAGCATTGTTTACAATTCAGTCTTTCGAAAAATCTCGTTGCTCTTGAGTTCGGCCAATTTCTGAAATTCACAATTTTTGTTTTATAATATTGATCGTTTGTATTCTTTAATTCAAAAATATATTTTGCCTATTCCTTTACCTAATTCGAGTCAGATTTATTACTTATTTATTGTTGTGGTCCCTATTAACATCACCACCAAACTGGTGACCCCGATACGCTATTTAGGCAAAATTGACTATGGCCGAACCGGATCCAAATTTGCTTCTTGGTAATGTACCAGCACAAGTCGAGCAGGCCCCGCAGATTGGAAGAGTGTCCATCAAGATTCCACCTTTTTGGAAGGCCAATCCGCGACTCTGGTTTCGACAGATTGAATCACAGTTCCACAATGCGGGCATCACGAGCGATTCCACGAAGTACCATACCCTCGTTGGCGCAATATCCAGTGATGTTTTGGCTCAGGTGAGCGATATCATACTCAACCCTCCCACTCAGGACATGTACGGTTCCTTACGTCGACGTCTCGAGGAGCAGTTCACAGACTCCGAGGAGATGCAACTCCGTAAGCTACTGAGTGAGATTGAACTTGGTGACAAGCGTCCTACTCAACTGCTGAGGGAAATGCGTGACCTTTCTGCTGGTCGGGTAAGTGACTCAATTTTAAAATCTTTGTGGCTACAGCGGTTACCAACACAAGCTCAAGCAATTTTAGCCTGTAGTTCTGATGATTTAGCTAAATTGGCAACTATGGCCGATAAAATTTATGAGATCACCTCTGCTCCAAGTGTTAATGTTGTTAGCTCAAATAATGATCCGCAAGTACATACCAGCACCAGTCACCATTCACATGTTGCTCACGACGGTGCAATCGAGCAATTGTCAGACAAATTGAACGCCATATTGCATAGGCTAGATAAGTTAGAAAACACTTCACAATCTCGGTACGATGGTACTCTACCTCGTAAAAGGGGAGATCAAAATCGCCTGGCTCACGATTGAGATCTCATGTCAATGGTGTTTGTAAGCCACATCAAAAGTATGGAGATAAGGCTTATACATGCTATTTACCATGTACTTACAGATCTGCCAGCTTTACTGCAGCGGAAAACACGACGGGCCGTCGCTAGGAGCGACTATGGATGAAGCTGCGGCCCAATTTAATAGTCGCCTATTTGTTTCAGACAAGAAATCAGGTTGTCGTTACTTGGTCGACACTGGCGCCGATATTTCCGTAATTCCTCCCGCAAATCGACTTAAAAAACCTCTTCCCTCAGATTTTCGTTTGTATGCTGCTAATGGTTCTACTATTCACACGTATGGAAACAAAATTGTAGAAATTGATTTTGGTCTGAGGCGTTCGTTTAGATGGTCATTTATAATTGCTGATGTTGACCGACCCATCGTTGGTGCTGATTTCCTGAAACATTTTGGACTCCTTGTGGATTTAAAAGGTTGTCGCCTTGTTGATAGTCTCACCTCTCTCCATACCATTGGGACTCTTAGACGTGTTCATCATTTCACGGTGTCTACAGTCTCTCCTGACTTAGGATCAACATATCAAGACCTACTTTCACAATATTCCGACATTACCAACCCAACCTCTGTAGGCAAGGTAGTTCCCAAGCATTCGGTGACACACCACATCGTTACTGTTGGTCCACCGGTTGCTGCTAAGCCTCGTCGCCTTTCTCCTGAGAAGGAGACCATTGCACGAAAGGAGTTTTCCTACATGATGGAACAAGGTATTTGTCGTCCCTCGAAAAGTAGTTGGTCGAGCCCTCTGCACATGGTACCCAAGAAAAATGGGGAGTGGCGTCCTTGCGGCGATTATCGTGCGTTGAACGCTGTGACAGTACCAGATCGTTATCCTCTACCTAATATTCAGGATATGTGCAACAACCTTGCTGGGTGTACGATCTTCAGTACTATTGATTTAGTTCGAGCATACCACCAAATTCCAATGGAGCCAGAAGACATAGAAAAAACTGCTATAGCAACTCCATTTGGTCTATTTGAATTTCCATGCATGACTTTCGGACTTCGTAATGCTGCTCAAAGTTTTCAACGTTTCATTCATGAAGTTGTTAGGGGCCTCGATTTTTGTTATCCATACCTAGACGATTGTCTTGTCGCTTCTAGCAGTGAGGAGGAACATTTGAAGCACCTACGTATGCTGTTAGACCGTTTTAGGGAATATGGTGTTGTCATCAATACCACCAAGAGCGTATTTGGGCAAAACGAAGTTCGATTCGTAGGATATCTTGTGAACAAAGATGGTACAAAGCCTCTACCAGACAAAGTTGCCGCAATACAAAATATTCCTCTTCCTAAAACTGTAGCTGAGCTTCGTCGCTTCTTAGGAAAGTTGAATTTTTATCGAAGGTTCATCCCCAAGGCAGCACAGGCTCAGGCCATTCTGCATGCTATGCACAGTGGTAATAAGAAGAATGATAAAACTTTGATAAATTGGACTCCGGACTCTCAGAATGCTTTCCAAGCTTGTAAAGATAGTTTATGCAACGCTGTTCTTCTTTTCCATCCTGTCGCTAATGTACCATGCTCACTTTATGTCGACGCTTCAGACATAGGAATAGGAGCAGTGATTGAGCAATTGATTGATGGAAAGTGGCAACCACTCAGTTTTTCCTCTAAGAAGTTAGGTGAAGCAGCTCGAAAATACAGCGCATTTGACCGGGAGCTCCTCGCTATTTATGCTGCTATAAAACACTTCCGATACATTCTTGAAGGTAGGGCATTTTCGATTTTAACTGATCACAAGCCACTAACCTTCGCCTTTAAACAAAAATTGGAAAAGGCAAGCCCTAGACAGCTGTGTCATCTTGATTTTATTGGTCAGTTTTCTACGGACAATCGACACATTTCTGGTAAAAACAACATTGTCGCTGATTCATTGTCTCGTCTTGAGGCAGTAGTAGCCGCACCTAATATAGATTGGGAGAGACTAGCAAAAGATCAAGAGAGTGATGAAGAACTTCAAGATCTTCTTAGCGCTGATAACTCTTTCAAATTTGCAAAAAAATGTATGTATGGCTCAAATACTCCAATAATTTGCGATACTTCAAATAATACTGTTCGACCATATCTGACACCAACACATTGGCGAGTGGCATTTGAACTTGTTCATAGCTTAGCACATCCTGGAATCAGGGGTACCTTAAAGCTTCTTCGTTCTCGCTTGTTATGGCCATCGATGGCCAAGGACAGTAAAAGCTGGGTACAATCATGCCTTAAATGTCAGACAAACAAGGTTCACCGTCACACTAAGCCCAACTGGTTCATTCACGGCGCCTGATAGTAGATTTTCCCATGTACATATTGACATTATTGGTCCACTTCCATCCAGTCAAGGTTATCGATACTGTGTCACATGCATTGATCGGTACACAAGGTGGCCTGAGTGTTGGCCCGTTAGCGATATCACAGCTGAATCTGTTGCTCGTGCGTTTTGTTCAGGATGGATTAGTCGGTTTGGTACTCCTCTTCGGATCACCACGGATCAGGGTCGGCAATTTGAGTCTTCCTTGTTTCGCGAGTTGACACGCATGCTTGGAGCTCAACGTGTTCACACCACTGCCTTCCATCCAGCTTCAAATGGAATGATTGAGCGCTGGCATAGGAGCTTGAAAGCGGCAATACGGTGTCATGCTACAGACCATTGGGTTGATGTTCTACCCTTAGTTCTTCTTGGTCTACGGGCTTCCGTAAATGAGGATCTGCAACGATCAGCTGCTGAAATGGTTTATGGGACATCATTACGACTACCAGGACAGTTTTTGGAACCACCTCCACAGCCAACAGAAGATCCAACGGACCTCGTTGGAAGAATATCCAGGGCGATTGACCGAATAAGGTCGGTCCCTATTGCTGTTCATGGAGCCAAAAACACATTTGTTCACAAAGATTTGGCTACATGCTCTCATGTGTTTGTCCGTAACGATACGGTTAGACGTCCTCTGCAACCACCTTATGATGGTCCTTATCCTGTACAAGAGCGAAATGCAAAGATTTTCAAGCTGCTGATTAAAGGCAAGGAAACATCCGTGTCTATAGACAGGCTCAAGCCGGCTTTCAGGGCCTCAGAAAATCAAGCAATTGCTGCCTGTGATCACCAGCCATCTCAAGAGACAGACCGGGTACCTGCATGTCGCAAGACTGTCGCCTTTGCTGAAGGGGGACTCCTGTAGCGGGTGCTACAGTTATTTTTTGGTTTCAAAATTATCAGCTGTTTTGGTTTCGAGGTTTTGTTGAGCATTGTTTACAATTCAGTCTTTCGAAAATCTCGTTGCTCTTGAGTTCGGCCAATTTCTGAAATTCACAATTTTTGTTTTATAATATTGATCGTTTGTATTCTTTAATTCAAAAATATATTTTGCCTATTCCTTTACCTAATTCGAGTCAGATTTATTACTTATTTATTGTTGTGGTCCCTATTAACATCACCACCAAACCGCATTTCCCCATTATAATTGTAACGGGGACCCGAGGGGCATCTCACCGCTACTTACGGCGACGTATTGCCTCGCAGATAAGATACCGCAGGATCCACTGACGGAGGCGCTGTAAATCTCGGATTTAATTAAAGGGACGATCGCGCGTCGGCTTACAATAGAACCGCAATGATCATTCGCACCAGCTTAGCGACAATGCGATGATACAAGATCGCACGGTATTACAGTAGATATCACTTTAAAATTACAACTGTTTTATGTTACCATCAACAAGTAGACTTGAAATTGGTGATGAATGTGAAGTGATAGGGACACCAGAGTTGCCTGCTTCAAGATAGGCCTAAGAAGGAATAGGCGATACTGGTAAAATTATAATTATTATTAAATCATTATTATTATACAGGTTGATTCCCTCGCAAATGCAAAAAAAGATTTGGGTGAAACTACATCAAAAATGGAGTAAAATGCCGCCAACCGCATATTTTTATCTCAATCCGTACTCGAGATATGATTTTTTCAGGAATACCGTGTTTTTTCATTTTATACTCGGATTTCTCCACTTTGCCTCATTCAATTTTAACTTTCAACCTCATTTTCGGTATCAGCATTAAATTTCCTATAAGAATAGTGTACTTGGGTTCTTAAAAAGTACCATCCGAAGACCCTCAGATCAGCTCAAACATAAACGATTTTGAAAAAATAATATTTCTGAAAATCTTTAAAACTTTACTACTCTTTTAAAAAGAATGCTGGAAACTGGAAAAACTCATGAAAACTGCTTCATCTATTATGCTTTCCAACGGTATTATCAATTTTACTTTTATTTTGTTATTTAGGGGAGAAAATAATGTTTTAATGTTAAAAAATGTGGGTTTTTCAATGAAATTGTTGGTTTTCTCGAAAGATGACCCTCCATGAACCAACGAGTATGGGGTCGGTTTATATGTATTTTTTCTCGCTGGATCGAATGGAAACTCTTGCAGATCTCTCAACTACGTTATAATCGAGTTTTACACTTTAATTAACTAGTTTTACCCCATAACACACATACATTTAATCATAACAAACAAACTAAACATTTGCGATTTTAAGTGTAAAACTCGGTTACAACGGAGTTGGAGAGATCTACGAATGTTACCATTCGATACAGCATGAAAAAATACATAGAAACCGACCCCATACTCGTAGGTTCATGGAGGGTCATCTTTCGAGAAAACCAACAATTTCATTGAAAAACCCACATTTTTTAACATTAAAACATAATTTTCTCCACTAAATAACAAAATAAAAGTAAACTTGATTATACCGTTGGAAAGAGTATTAGACGAAGCAATTTTCATGAGATTTGCCAGTTTCCAGGATTCGTTTTGGAAGAGTAGTAAAGTTTTAAAGATTTTCAGAAATATTCTTTTTTCAAAATCGTCTATGTTTGAGCTGATGTGAGGGCCTTTGGTTGGTACTTTTTAAGAACCCAAGTACACTATTCTTATAGGAAATTTAATGCTGATTCTGAAAATGTGGTCAAAAGTTAAAATTGAATGAAGTAAAGTGGAGAAATTTGAGTTTAAAAGGAAAAAACACGGTTTTCCTGAAAAAAAAAAAAACCTTTAAAAAATCATATCTCGAGAACGGATTGAGATAAAAATATGCATTTGGCGGCATTTTACTCCATTTTTGATGTAGTTTCACCCACATTTTTTTTTTTTTTTTTTTGCATCTGCGAGGGAATCACCCTGTACAACTGAGATGTTTTGAAATTATAGTATACTAGCCAATTACCCGTACGTTGCACCCACCTGTACGGGTTAGTCGGTGCTTGGACTACTGAAATTACCATATCCAGACTGTGTTCGTAACTATGGAGGCTACGTGCCAAATTACAGCTTAAAAGTAGCAAAATCAGACCCGAACTGAACAGAAAGAGCCCATAATTTTAATCTCTGTTATTGTCCCAAAGAGTCACCCTATCAAATTTCAACTTCCAAGGAGGGAGAGAATTTAGCTCACTCTGCTGATCATTAAAGATAAGTACCATCATTTCAGTCGTCTCTTAATGACCCAGAGAGTCTCCCTGTAAAATTTCAACTTCCTATGGTGACAGGAGAGAATTTAGCTCACTCAATTGATCGAAATCGTCAAAACCAAACCAAACCAAAAAACCAAACAAACTTATTTTCCATAGTTTTCATCCGAATTCGATGAAATTGTGAGAGAATGAATGTTAGGTTGTAGATGGTCCCCTATCAGTCTCATTGTTGCCAAATCAATACTTCATTCTGCGCACGCGAAAACGTAAATTCCACCATGTTCCATCTTATCACTCTCCAGTCGTTCGAGTTCGCTTAAATTTGGATGATAGTTGGAAGAAGATGATAGGTAAACGAGGAAGCTATGTGCCACACCCATCTTGGCAGACGTTGTTGTTTTTGCTGCAAGGGATATTATTATTTTTAATTATTGTACAGTGATCTTAAGAGAAATAAAGGCCGTTTTTATGTCAGAAGGTAGAAAAGAAGGGTAAAATCGAAGCAATTGAATTAATCAATAACGAACAGTTGAATAAATCTCTAAGAGGAACTTTCGATCAGAAATGAGCTTTAAGAATCTACCCCTGAAAAAACGGAAGTTAGTGAAAAACATTGTATATTTCCACGAAAAATAAAGAGTTACAATGCTAAATCGATTTCGACGGTTAGGCCATCATCAGTAACAAACAATAACGAGAACAATAAAATAACAATAAGTTATTGTTTGTTACTGATGATGGCGTAACCGGCAAAATCGATTTAACATTGTAACTCTTTATTGACATTTTATGTCTTTACTTTACAAAAAGCGTTAAAAAAAAGCGTTACGGTTCGTTTTCTGATGATTTCCACTTACAACCGAGTCGTTGCTAGAGATATGGTACTTCGTCATTTTTCATCCTAAAAAATTCATTGACCATTCGTTCGAAAGCTCTCGATTTATCCAACCATATATGTTAACTACTGCGAAGTGCGTGGCCAACAAGCTGAGTTATGAGCATGGTTATATGAATAATTGTTTACACACAGGTGATAATTCTCAATAATTGATATTGTGAACATGATTGTAAATCATTTTAATAGGTAATTTCTATACTTTACACTCTAGGAAGATGTTATTTCGTATATAGCCTCTTTAGGACATTTACTTGACGATGCTCAGCTTCCGGATCAGATGAGTGGCTCTTAAAGCTAATTTCCATGCTTTACACTGTAGGAAGCTGTAATTTAGTATGTAGCTTGCATACGAGTCTGCAACACATACGAGTCTGCAACTAAAGTCATAAAATGTCCCAATGTGTTGCAGACTCGTATGCAAGTGTTTCCGATGATGATCGAATATAACCTTATCGTTGCAACGGAACTGTTTTTCAATTATGTCTTTACTTTGAACATAAAAGAAAAAAGCGTTAACAAAAAGCGTTAAGATTTTTTGTGGAGATAGATAATGTTTTTCACTAACTTCCGTTTTGAAATGGGTTTCCAGAACTTCGTCGCGAGTGTTTAGTTCGTATCTACCCCTGAAGTTGGTACCATCATATCCTGTATAGTGTCAAGGAGAACATTCCATCTTCTGGCTCTGAGAGCCGGATAAAGCAGACAGAAATGAAACTCGCCGTGGGAGTAGTTCGGTGACCAGGGATTTGCGGTAATCCGGCGATCCGATCCGAAGGCTAAAGCTTTCGAAAAAACGCCTTTTATCCGGAACCATTCTCTGTAACGAGAGCGGGAGGACCCCGTAGGTGAGGCGCTGGCCTTCCCGTCCACTTCGCTCTCGCTTAATTCAATTCCGTCCCTCACACGGGTACTTTGTTTCGTGGAAAGTCGGAGGAAATGGAGCTGGAGAGACCGACTGAATGTTCAGGGTCAGGGAATTACTTTTAAACACAGACACGAATCATCCTCAACATTAACAGGATCAAAAGAGCCTAACAAACTTTGATTAAGAGGAGGCTTTGGAAGTTGTAGTGTCAGGGTTCGGTAGAGTGTGGAGACTGTTGAATGCAATTTGAAGTTGGTATGAAACCTTGAATTCTAAAGGCGCATAATGCAATTAACAATTTATTTAGGACTTGTGCTATTTATTTAGGATTTTAACTGTTACAAAGACCAACTGTGTCTTCACACAGCACAGAAACGAGAAACGATTGAGTGAGAAACGATTTATCCAGAGAAGAATGGTCAATATCAAACGGCACGGATGCGAGGTTTTAGTTTTTCACCTGAAAGAACCACCTCCATCCATTTTTGCAGAAAATGCAAACCGTATGATGAGTATGCACTCACTATTGGTGGAGTTGCAATACCTTTCTCCACTCACACACGTTTCCTCGGTCCCATAGATGACCGCCAGCTGCGGTGGACCAGCATATTGAGTACTCGCGCCAAGCTGCCAAGCAAGTTCCTTGTATTTCTAAGGAAAATTAAGGCTTATTTCAGGATAGATTTGAAATTAATGTACTCATCAAGTGTTAAGTACACATCAAGTGATACTGATCATTAAGCATAAATTTCATACCTACTCTAGCAGTTGATCACACGTAACGATGATTTTCTCGGGCACAATAAGCTTCGTAGGGCAATCAGAGCACTTGCGGTGTTTCGGTGAAGCGAGCCCCAGGCGGAAGGTTGTTCTTAATTAACTCATTCTCCACAATTAATCGCTCGTGAAGACTTGGGCCTCTTCTAATTGGTTCTATGGGGTGTCGGAGCAATCATGGGGATACGAAATCGAATACGCTCCTTTCTGGTTTTGAATTTCCTAACTATCAGAGGTAAGTAAGCTTTCCATTCGTGCTTGGACGTCATATACATCCCTCTCCGTGATTTTTGCATTTTGGCTCTTGAAAATGTGAGGGCGCGTCAATATGGCGGAAGGCAGGTTGAACATTCCCTTCCTAGGCCTTTTGGGAATCGGGATCATCTCTACCTCGGATAAAGAAGTATCGGAACTGCGTACAAAGTTTCTAGACTAAGAATGGAAAAAAATCGAGGGATCAATTTTAGAACTAATTTCTGATCGAAAGTTGCTTATAGAGTTTTTTCAACACTTTGTATTCGAGTTATTCAACGTTTATGACTTTTTTTCGTGTTTTGTACATTATGATGTTAAAACAGCCATAACTCCCTTTAGAATCGCTGTAAATTAAAAAATAAAAACACAGTTGGAAAGAGCGTAAAATTCCCTACCAACCTAACGCCAAACCAATATTTTGTGAGCCAACTTAATACGTTAAAAAAGAGGCTAAAATGCAAATTTTAAAAAGTTCTCAGAATTTGATTTTTTATGCGTCTTTTTTTTATTTTTGAAAAGCAATCCACTGGGGAAAATCATAAGGAGAGTTATCGTCTGGAAGGACACACACACACACACGCGCGCGCGCGCGCGCGCACACACACACACACACACACACACACACACAAAAACACAGACACGGAACCCAAGTTGTTCAGAATGGTTTAAAACGAGTGGAAATTTTGATTTTGGGGATCAAAAATTATTTTCTCCCGAAAGTGAAAACAATGCTTCCGCTACCTTTAGGCAGAATACGAAGCGAAACGGGCTTCGGATTCGTGGTCAGTTCTCTCAAGAACCCCTAGATTTGATTATGAGCCTTAGCTTAGAACGATGGCACGCACGCACTCGCGCACACACGCACGCGCACACGCACACACGCACGATGGCACGCACGCACGCGCTTACGCGCATACACACACACACTCATGAAAAAACGTTATACTCTAGGATTCGTTTCAGAATGTCGCAAAACGGATTTCAATGAAGAAAATTTTCTAAAATTTTGATTTTAAAATTTTTGGAGCCATTGCAATAGTTTAATTTTTTTACGAAAATTCGCTAAAACGAAACAAGATCGGTTGTGAACCTGAAAATGCAGTGGAATCCCAGTCCGCGTTTGGCACTAGAAAGGTTCCCGGATCGCCGTAACCTATTACCAGACGGTTACTGTTACTCGATGACCTATCACCAAGAAACAACCATATTTGCTATGCCTATTGGGAATGAATGATGAAACAATGCCAATCCTCTCTAGTGGATGTTTGGGGAAGGTAGATCAGCTGTTTCCGTGTATTTCCCACCCTCACACCCTTGTGTTATACCTAACATACCTATCACAGGTCAAATTTCTGGCATGGGGATGACTGATGAAACTACGCCAACCCACTCTAGTGGATGTTTGGGGGAAGGTAGATCAGCTGTTTATGTATGTACATGGTACATGTGTAAATGGAGTTTTCTCATAATTCTCACACCTCTTTAGATTGTTGATCCCCCAAAAGTCTGATAGATACCCAAGAAGTCCAGAATCCGTCAACGTCTAACTTATTTACTAAAATTAATAAGAAATATAAATTCAGGTCTCCCAAACAATACATAACTCCTCATAAGGTCATACGATCCAACAAGATGAGATTGCAAACCTAAACTCGTTTACAAGTACCTCTCCAGAAAATATTACCTGGAAAACCACAACGTGATTGATTTCTACACCGTCTTGAGAAAAACAGTTTCTTACTAACAACCAAGAAGGGGACATTTGCAGCCAAGGGGGTAGAGAGCTGTTTTTGTATATGTTAATTAGTTTTCTTCATAAAGTTCATTACCTGCTCTGGGACCGAGCCAGAGATTCTCTTTGTAACCAAATGACTTCAGGGGGTTGAGGGTTGGGCACTCAAGGAAACCCCGTGCGTCTCAAAACGTTTTACTAAACTTACAATTAGGCTGTTTGAAGTTATTAAAAATTAAATTTTTTCATACCATTGGAATCGCCAAGAACTTTAGTTTCTGTCAAACGCAAATTTTTTTCCATTCGTGCCATAACAAAGCTCGTTAAAGTTCGCGAGTGTAGATATAGTTGAATAGCAAATTTCACGTTTTGTTCTTAAATTTTCCCGTTTTATCAATTATTCGAAGAAAGAGAAGCTATAGCTATGAGTTTTTAAAATCAAAATTTTCGAAAATTTTCTTCATTGATATCCGTTTTGAGGCATTCTAATACGAATCCAAGAGTGTGACGCTTCTTTGGAAATTACTACTTCTTTTTGGTCACGGCCCTTGGACTATTATTCACGAGAGCACCACGATGGTTTTATTGTCAAATAATATGTGACAAATTTATATTTTCAACACGTCTGTGAATTACTAAGGAATTTTGAAACATTGGTTTAATCGTATATGTTGACTGAATGAAGGTGTGTTATGAAAATATCTGCTTTCAGGTATGGTAATGGAATCTTAGAAAAGGTATTGTGCGTGGAATAACACTGATATATGCAGTTTTATCTACACTAAAAACATACGCCCTGTTAATAATTACACAGGTTTACAAAGGAAACGCAGTGTTTCGTGACGGAGATCTCATTTTTGAGTGTGCTGAACACGAATCTGAAGCCGGTTTTTTTTTCCATCTCATCAGGATTTAGAGATTTGTCAAAACTTGTCCAACTTTAGCCCAACTTGTCCGATTTTCCCAGTTGTTGTATTGCTTTGAGAGTGTGAGGCGTCGTTTCCTATAGTTGTTGATGTCCTAAATGCAATGAGACAAACCGCAGGTCGCTCGGAGCTGTTTAGGAGCTGGAGCAATTTAAAACCCAAAAAACTGTGTTTTCTCCTTGGTTTTTGGGGTTCTTTTTTTCAGATTTCGGGAAAGGTTGTGATAGCAGACAAAAATCTGATATAAGGATCGTTTAGAAGACGCATTTCTGCGTCGGACACGACCGAGTGCAGCTCTGTGGCCCCAGTAGTAACGGGAGTACGATTTAAAAAAATAAATAAATTTCCCCACCTCGCTACAAAGGTGTGCAGCATAGTATATTCTGCAAACCAGTAGCAAAGGATGAAATATTGGGGCCACAGAGCTGCGGTTGGTCGTTCAGCGCAGAAATGTCTCTTCTAAAAGATCCTTGTATCTGATTTTTGTCAGCTACCAAACCCTTTTCCTAACTCTGTAAAAATGCCCAAAAACCACGGAGAAAACACAAAAAACTCGGTTTCGGGGCTTCAAAGTGTTGCAGCTCCGTAGCTATTAATCGCACCAACCTGCGATTGGTTTCCCTTTTTGACAATATCTCAAAATCCTGATGAGATGGAAAACACGTCTGCCAAGTTGGGTGTGGCACATAGCTTCCTCGTTTACCTATCATGAATGCACAGATCATTGAAAAGTTTTAAATGATCTTGACAAATTCCATAGCGGAAAAGAGTAAATCAAGAAGTGGCGTGGAATGTCATAATCGATCAATTAAGAAACGAAAGAATGATACTCAATGTAATTTACGTTTGTGCAAGCGCAGAATGAACTGATGAGTTTTAAACAATGAAATAGGCAGACCATCTACAATCTAAACAGCGCATTCGCTGACAATTTCACCAAAATCGGATGAAAACTGTGAAAATTAATTTCCGTCTGGGAGATGAAGCACTTGGGGCTCAGAATGGTTAAGTACTGTAATTGCATCTCAACACGATAGATAAGTCGTAGTTCATAGGTTATGATTACGGTCTCGTGAGACACAAGTCGTGGGTTCAAGTCCTGTTGTTTTGGACCTTTTTTTTTGCTCGTACAACTCCCGAAATATACTTACTTCTAAAACGTCATTCTGTCCTGCATGTCCAACTAATTTGAATTTTCACTAAGGGATTGACTACTTGATGTCATATATTTTTGAGATGCTAGCGCGCGAGCATCCAGATCACCAAACTATACTCTTTATTCTGACCTACATGTCCACTAATCTGCATTTTTACTAAGGGATTGACTACTTGATGTTATGACTTTTTGAGATGCGAGCTTGCGAGTATCCAGACCACCAAACTATACACACCATTGTGATCTTATCTGCCCTAAAAATGACTTTTCATGCATATATTTATTCTATTAGCCAATTTTTGAAGAAAATTAAGTTATTGCTCTCGCCTCCAAATTTGTAGAATGTGAATTTTTCAAAAAATTTTATGCAGAAATCCGTTTCAGGCTATTCTGAATCATTTTCTGAAGTTTAACGCATTTTTTTATGTATGTATATAATGTATGTATGTATGTGTCATTTTGAATTTTCTTTTTTAGCAATCGCATCCCTCCTCCTCTTTTCTTCTGTGCTTCATTTTTGCTATGGAAGAAAGTAAAAATAAACAATCAATAGAAAATCCCAAAAAATGCCATTCAAATAGAAGAATAAAGTGAGCACTAGTAGAGGACATTTCATGTACTAGTAGAGGATACCTCTGTACTAATAGTGGACATCTCTTGTACTAGTAGAGGACACCCCTGTCCGCCTTTGGTCCGCAACATTAGATTCATTTGAAAATTGTATCGTGAGCTTGTTGCAATGTAAATGAATAAGGGCAAATAAAAAAAATAACCTTTCTCGAAAAGGGAAGATGCGCCAGTAGTGAACAGGGGTGTCCACTACTAGAGCATCCAACATTTTTGCTGCACTAGAAGCGGACATGCTTAAAAAGCCCAGTTTACCAACATAAACGAAGTTAAGCGGCCGGAAAATCATCTAATTAGTTACTGAAGTGATTATTCAAACCAATGGGCACAAATATTTGAAGATTATATATGAATATTTCTTAAAACTTACCTTCTTTTCCTTAGCATTTTTCACAACGTCCTGCACGAAATCACTACACTCACTGACTGGTTGTTTTGATGCTGAGTCATCGTTTTTCACCTTAACCCTAACGTCTTCTTCTTGTTCTTCACGTTTAATTGGATATTACTTTAGTGAATCCAAAAAGGATCAAGTGCCCAGCTCAACCCAAATCCTTATTCTACAACTTTTTTTCCAAAGTGTCCACTACTGGTACAGTGTCCACTATTGGTGCTTTTCCCTTAGTAGGTGCTTTAAAAAAAAAAAAAAAAAAAAAAAAAAGTAATCACAACTGATGAGTTTACTCTGTGCATGTGTTAATAATTTGATTCCATGTTTGTCTATCAAAATCATAAACTAAAATTTCTCAACACGATCAATAGCGACTGAAATGTCGAAGATTTCTTCAAAAATTCGCTCATGGGGTCATGCTGCATGACTGGACTTTTTTAACTTATTGTATTCCTGTGTGGGGTGGGGCGTATCAAACTACTTTTAAGTCAGTTGAGGTGGCAATAAAGTCAGTATTGAGACTTATATTTAGAACTGGATATCAGAGCCATAGTAAACCGTTGTTTATAAAAATTGGAATACTCCCGCCTAGTCTCACTTACATTTTTATTTTACTTCAATACTTTTTCAAATGTCAACTTCCGAAAATCCCCCGACTACATGGGATAACTCGGCGTAACACTATGATGGTACCGATCCCTTTCCCCAAGTGTGACTTTTATTTAGGGCATTTTTGTTTTTTAGGTCCCAGAATTTTTATGGAATTACCTCCTAACATTAAACTTATTGGCAAATTTATTCAATTTAAAAAAAGTGTTTATGAGTTTCTTTTGCAACAGTACTTGACTGATTCCTATATTAATCTTCCGTTACTAAACTTTTTTCATTGATATACATTCCTCCTGTTTTACTTAGTAAATTTTTTTGTTCCTTTTTTCGCTATTTCCTCTACGTCTACTTCTAATTTTTCTTTGGTTTAATTATCATTAGTGTAAATTTTATATAGGTATTACTAGTTTTTACATGCAACTCCTGATCTCCGGACAATTTCCTAAAATTATGGAGATCAGAAATTGCCAAAATGTTCTTTTTTCTTTATATTTTTTGTAAATAATGTAAAACGTAAATTTTTAGGTATCTAATACTTTTTACATTGTAAACTTTATATTTGATAATGAATGGCTTTTATTTATTGAAAAAAAAAAAAAAAAAATCTACATGCCCAACTAATCTTCATTTTTACAAAGGGATTGACTGGTACACAATCTCCTCACCAATAAATCTATTTTTTCTTCGCATATGGATAAATCCGTAGACTTACCGGTCGGAGCGATGCCGTAGTGTTGGCAACCAAGTGCCCCAAGTTGGCAACCGTTGGCAACTGGCCCCAAGTGCTTCATCCCATAGACGGAAGTTGAAAATTAAGGTCAATACAAGTATTTCACATTGCGCATGCGTAGTAGCTATTAATGATACTATCGTTTTGAAATTGGTATGAGGTAATCAAGTTACCTTCTTCCAACCATCATCCAAATTTAAGCGAGATCGAACGGCTAGAATGTAAAAAATATAGTATAATGAAATTTACGTTTGCGCATGCGCAGAATGAAGTATTGATTTGGCAACAATGAAACTGATAGTGGACCATCTACAACCTAACCCGCGCATTTCCTGACAATTTCATCTAAATCGGATGAAAGCAGTGGAAATTAAGGGCGTTACATGGATTTCACATAGGCGCATGTGCAGTAGCTATCAATGATACAATCTTTTTGAAATTGATACGATATCCTTAACTCTTCATTCTCCAACTATCATCAAAATTTGAGCGAGATCAGAAGACCAGGGCGTGAGAAAATGATACTTGGTACAATTTACGTTTCCGCATGCGTAGAGTCAAGAACGATGACTCAAAGGCGGAGGTGGCACACCATTAAATTAAAAAATAAACATGAAATAAAAAAGTGGGGAGGACGCCCAGGTTTACCCGACGCCGGCTCTAGGGATAAGGGAAGTTGCAGGACGAGGAGGAAGAATGGGATGAAAGGAAGTGCCCCTATAAAATGACACCAGTTTAAGTAAGAACCCCTCAGGACGCGGGTGGTGATACCACGGAGTACTCCTGCAGAGATGCCCAACTCGAGTAACTCCGTGGCGATTTTCCCGCACCACACCCCGCGCCATGACAAGGTCGCAGCTATGACCTTGATGTTACACAACAAACACACACACACACACACACACACACACACACACACCCACGGAACCAAAGTTGTTCAGAATGGTCTAAAACGTAAAATGCGAGTGGGAATTTTGATTTTGGAGTCCAAAAATCGTTTTTCTCCCGAAAGTGAAAACAGTGCATCCGCTTTCTTTAGGCAGACTCGGAAGCAAAACGGGCTTCGGATTCGTGTTCAGCACTCTCAAGAACGCCTAGATTTGATAATGAGCCTTAGCTAATTGTCAGTTAATCTCTCTCTACCAATTGTCCGTTAATCTCTCTCTACCAATTGCCCGATAATACCAGCACTCCTGAAATTCAATGGCCATTGAAGCAAGGGGCGTCCCACCATTATCCCACCCTCTTACCATTCAAAACCTCTCAATCTTGAGCTGTACGGTGAAGCGATCGGTACTGAAATCTTTAGGGTTGGTATTAGAGTGTGTCGATACGGTTTTCATTTCGTCCGACGCCAGCCAGCGGGCTTAACCGCTAGATATACGGGGGCCCTACGAGAATATTTGATCCAATTTTTTTCCATTGGCTCCTCGATTTATCCCGTCGGACCCCTCGGATTGAAAAGTTACAGCTGATCGGTGTCCCGGGGAGGCGGCGGTCTCATCTCGAGTTTATTATTCATCAAATTTCCACGCTGCGGACCTCAGGCGAGTGGGCCGCGGATCGGCGTAGGTAAGAAAAAATATGAGGTCAGTTCTGACATAAGAAGAAAAATGGAAGCGGAGAAAGAAGTAAGAAGAGGTAAGGACGCCCACGAGAACATCGGGGATATTAGAGTTGGTGGAGGAGATGCGGTAGGGATTTCCCTCCCTTTTTACGGGAAAAGAACAGAAAACGATTTCCGTCCAGATCAAACTCGTTTGAGTTGGTCGGTGATGTATTACACTTAACCTTAGGCTCCATTACTACTTGGTTTTCGTCCAATATGAATACCAGGCTGAAGAGTAAGCGATGAAAGTGCCTTGACTCGTTCCACACTGATCAGCTCGTGCGCAGAAAATTGTTATAATCGAATCATGTCTTAACTCATTTAGGAGATTGATATGGGTAAATTCATTTCTTCTCTGCAACCATTCCTTACATCATTGTTTGCGTTTCTTCCTTCTTTTTTTAATGTTTCAAAAAAATTACACAAAATAAGGATAGAAAAGAGCAGATTTTCTTCTGGAGAATCCATGGTGAACTAACAAACTTGACAGGGTAAACAGAGTGTGTGTATGTGCTCCTAAGGTATCAGGTACACCTGAACAGTTCGCCTGTTCACCTGACAGGTGTACCTGATTTGTGTGGCCTACCCAAGAATTGGTTGGATGTTTTCGACATTCCACTATTACAACCACATTAGATTGCTCTTCTCGGTACTTCGGTAATAAATTCACGTACTAGGTAGGTATGTTGCTCGTGCTTGATCAATATTATCACTTAAGTATTAAACTAGATTTATCCATTTTTAGGAAGGTTAGTTTTTCCAGTCACCTGGAACCAGCTGCCAAAAATGATCGAGAACAGCACGTGGTTCCCATTGATTCCACAACGGGACGCCGACAGCGCTATCTCTGGTGCTCTGACGGGAGCTTGATGGGCCTCTCAGGAGGTAACTCTGTTACACATCAAAGTCTAATTATTCTTATTATGAATTTCGTTGTTGAGTGAAATAATCCATTTATTGTTTATTTTTGGGACGGATACGACCCCTAGTCACGGAGACCACTATTGGTCTATTATTACAAACAACAGCCAAAACCCAGAGCCCAACAACAAGCCACCACATTGGGCTCTACCATAACTTTTATGTGGGTGCCGAGCCATGTGCCAATTCATGGCAATGAGTGTGCAGATGCCCTTGCAAGGAGAGTCATTGGTAATAACTCCATCGATATGTTGCCTATACGCATTGAGGATCAAATCTTCTACATGCAACATAAAGCCAATTCCATCTGGCATGAGCAATGGCAGGGTGAGGTCACTAGTCTGCTTGGTGTCCTTCAGGACTTGTGCCCTATGGGCCCTTTCGAAACCCTCATTCCAAGGAGGGATCGAATAGTGGTCAACCGGATTGCTACTGGCCATACCCGTCTTACTCGCAGACACCTGCTTAGTGCAGAAGCTCGAGATGTTGTATGTGGGAGGTGTGGGGGTGATCTGTCCATCGGCCACTTTCTGGAGGACTGCCAGCCCTTGTGGACCTTCGAGTCCAGCATCAGCCCCCTCAGTGGGCTGATGTATTACCCGGATCAGACAAGGTCCGATCCTTAGAGCCGCTGAGCTCTACTACGAACTGTGATATCTGATCTGTGATATATTTACATACATCTAGTCCTAGTTTTTTTTCACTTTGCTGATTGTATTATATGATAGCATGTATATTATAGTAATTAGCCTATTTTACATCTAGTCTTAGTTGTGTTATTTTATTTTTTGGGATATTTTTTATCCACTTGAGGGGCTTAACAGTGATTATCACTGCACCCCTCATTTTTTCCCCTCCGATGTGCCAGTGGAGTCCACGTTGGCGCTCCTTTTAGGTCAGGGATTGCAATATGGCTCCCTTTAGAATCTTGCCGCTTGCAGTGCCCCTTTGAACACTGTTCAATGCAGCCATTGCAGCCACTGTTCAAAAAAAAAAAAAAAAAAAAAAAAAAAAAAAAAAAACAGCCAACTAATGCACAAGAACGATAGTCAAAATTATCGCAAAAACCAGAACGACAGTTAAATTCTAGGGATTGAGGGGAAAGACTGCAATCTAGTTAGTCAGGGCAGGGCCAATGATATTCGAACATTAATGATATTCAACGTTGAAATGTTAAGCCATTTGACGTGCCTACGGGTAAATTAATTTGGATATTTACGACAGCTGCGCTGTGGTATCGAATGAAACAATGAATTAGTCAGGTTCCAACAACCAACCCTTCAGCCTTCACAGAAAACCGGGACACTCCTCATTAGTCAGCCCACAGCCCAGGCGTCTCTTCATGTCCACCTTGATTAAATTCCGGAACGAATTTACCCACTATAATTAGCTCATTATAACTCGCTAATTACTTTCTTACTTATTAGGTTTCTCGTCAGGGACGCAAAGCGTATACCAATGAACTGAATATAAACGAGAGCTGTTGGCTTACTTATTGCTCCCAAAGTCATCTTAGTTTTTTGACCGAAATGGTAAAGACGGAGGTTTGGTTGGTTAATTACTATCCCTCGTTTTTGATCCTGCTTTATTCGCTAAGCACTTTTTCATCCCAAACGATTAATGAGGAAATAAATTGAGGAAGGTTAGTAACTGACGAAACGCTAACGATTTTCGTAATAGGATGATGTCTCTTGGTTACATTTCAAGTATAAAGCAATTTTTTTTTTTTAGTATAAAAGGATAGAGTAGTAGAGTATAATTTAAAGTTTTTAGTATAAGCACTAAAAATACCATGAAATTATTTATGGAATCCAGTCAATTTTTTGACGTATCAGTTATTTTTATTAGTTGTACATTACTGACTTGTTCATTTGCTTGTTGTGTCTGAACCGGTTGAGAACGAACATTAATCTGACAATACCTCGAGTTCTCCCGATACTACGGCACTGCCATTGTTAGTATTTATGATATAAGCGATTGCAACATACTTACTATCCTTGTCCGCTCAATATGGGGACCAATAATGATACAAAAAAGCTGTCCATTTGCTGTCCAACTAGTCTATACCCAATGAATATCGTACCCAAAATTGCGGATTGGGATCGCAGAGTTGGTTTTGCAATATTGTGTTATTTTTTCAGATATTTAAACATAGTATGACACACTCCGGCCGATGTCAGATTTTTGAGCCAAATTTCATAGAGTCCGGGTATGTAGTTTCAGACGGTATATTGCAGATGGACGTGAGATGTGATCATGCCCAATCGCCTAGTAAACGGGTCAACGCTTCTGTTCCACAGGGTAGCGTATGGGGACCAATTGCATACTTAATATACGTTTCAGATGTGCCATCGTCCACTGAAACCACCACAGCCATGTTCGCAGACGACCAATGTATTCTTTCAAGGGATAAAACCGGAATCAGGGCATCAGAGAAATTGCAGGATCATGTTAAGGAACTGGAACAATGGAACGATAAATGGAGAATGAGAGTGAACCCCCAAAAATCAACTGTAATTACATTTACCCTAAAAAGGAACTTCACCACAAACCCTACAATTCTGAACAATACAGCTATTCCGAAAGCCAATTCTGTACGCTACTTGGGTGTCACTCTCCAGTCAAACCTCACGTTCAACGACCACATCGGCGAACTAGTCAAAAGGATTAGAACACGTACAAGTATGCTCAAACCTCTTCTTAGCAGAACCTCCCCATTAAACCTGTCAACCAAAAGACTCCTATATTTGGTACTTATTCGCCCGATATGGCTATACGCATGTTCTCTGTGGGGACTTGCAAGCAACACCCAAATCAAAAGGATTCAGGTCCAGCAGAACAGAGCCCTACGTCTGATCGCTAATGCACCATGGTACGTGAGCAACGCCACCCTCCACCGCGACCTAGCTATCCCAGAAGTCAAAGAAGTCGTCAAAGAAACATCCATACAACTCCATTCCAACATACATCCCCACCCCAACCCCGCCCTCGCCGCTTATTGGACCTCCATGGAACGCCGACCGCAAGAAACCAGACGTCTTAAACGAAAAAGAACAATAGACACTCTCCCCGATCTAAGTGATGATTAAAGCCAGTTAAGTGCACTCATGAATCAACCGGAAGGACTGTTGTTGGACAGCGCCCTTCACACACGTTCCACGCACGCTCCATGTCACTATGGAAGTGCAGTTTTTGTTATTTGCATTAGCATAATAAGGAGTACCATTGTACTAAAAGTTTACTGAAATAAAAAAAAAATAAAAATAAAAAAATCGTATCTTGAACCGTAAACCAACAAACTTTGAAGGAAAGAGAGGTGGGGGTGAGGGGTTAGAAAATTGTGATTCTTTGTCGGTTGCAAAAGATCATTATTGAAAAAATTTCAACACTAAGTGCTAGAATTTATCATTGACGCGAAAAAAAAGGTACCACGCTGACTTACATCAGCCAAGCATGTATTCAAATTAAATAATACCAAAGGACACACTATCTTCATCAAAAGGTAACGAAGAGGTTCATTTTAGTTTGTCTATCGCGTGATTGTTCCTTTGTTCACCGTATGTAACAATCGCCAACTTTGCCGTAAGCTCGCTGTGATTGAAGTGCAGAATATCAAAGAACCGCCGAACCAACGATCTCCTTTTCAAAGGTTTCAAAAGTCTTTTGGAGAGGTAGAGAGTATGAAAAGCTTTAAAACGCGAGAACAGTATTTTCTTTTTCATGAGGTAGGTAAGCACTACCAAACCAAAAGGGTAAGTGCCTACATTTGTTTTCAAAAAACAAAGCGGATGCCAGGATAACTCTTAAGGAAACTTTTTCCCTTCATAATATTTTTTTAATATCTGTTTTCCTTTCCCTTTCATTTGGTGTTTTCGCGAGAGGGTCGGATAACTTATTGCCTTTCCTTTTGTGGTAGAGGTAGCTCTCATTTTCTTTGGCATCCCAAGGGATACATTCCTCCTCGCAACATATCTCAAGGGACGACCTAATCGAAACAGGTGGATTTTGCCGGATCGTATACGGTGGAACTCATCATCGCGGTCCGCACATTTTTCGGGGGTTCTCAAAGGAAGTGTTTCTTTTGAGTGCCGGCCGGACTTTAAGCATTTCCACTCTCTTCCAGTAACATATCAACACTACTGACCCAAAAACGTTGATGCAATTCAAAATATAATTTACATACATTTCTGACGATTTCGTCATCACCAGCAAGTCGAGTATCGGGGGCGAGAGGTTTCTATGTAAAAACATCATCCATCATCAGGCCGTCGAAACAGTACTGAGGTCAGAAGGTCTATGATATTCTGACTGAGATATCTGTGTATCTATTCTGTGATTGAGACTGGTGATGATATTCTCGAGACTTCGACACTAGCGCATCCTTACATCGAGGCAAGGCGAAATCAAAGTTATTTCACCTTGTTGTCATGGTGACGAGTAAACTATGCGAAAATGCGCCATTTGTAGACACAGTTTCATATGGTCGAGATCCGTGTGAAATGTGGGTTGGGGAGTCGCTATACAATAGTTAGATGTTCCAGACTTCAGCTGCGAAGATGTTGTGGATTATAGATAGGTAATCAGTAAGTTTTCAGAACTGTTCTTTGAATCAATTAAAAAACTAAAAATCTTTAGAGTACTGTGAAAGGACGTACCATGAGAGCTATGCTAGACAAGATGAGCAAGTACCTACCTATACTATATATATAGTATTGTAGGGAAGGTATATTAACGTACTTACCGTATATTATTACTTGTTCATGTACTTCATAGAAATGAAAGTAGGTACCTACCTATTTAACTTGTTTGTCTCTAAAATTTGGGTAACTGCAAAGCTCACGTAGGTAATAACTGTACTGCCAATGCCGACTTTATGAAATCTTACCTTTTCAGAAGAATCCATTTCAAGGTTTTTTTATTAGAGCTGGTTTTTAATTCATGTTGCATATTTCTTGATTCGATCTTTGACAAACTTGCTGATCGGTAGTTGTAGGTATTCGTCGGCAAAGCAACAATCTACCTACGTACGTATATTATTACTTGTTCATGTACTTCATAGACAAACACGAAAATAGCTACCTAATTAAATTTTTTTCCCTGAAATTTGCGTAACTGCATAACTCGCGTAATAACTGCAATGCCGTCTTTATGAAATCTTACCTTCAGAAGAATGAATTTCAAGGTTTTTCCTTACAGCTGGTTTTTAATTCATGTTGCATATTTCCTGAGACGATATTTGACAAACTGGCAAATCAGTAGTTGTATTCGTCGGCAAAGCAACAACCTACTTACTTTGTTTAGCACAGACCCAACAGTGAATTAGGTAGGATGTACGTACCTACCCACCTATGTAGTTTCGTTTCTTGGTATAGCAACAACCTGCCTTGTTTAATTTGACAAACTATCAAATCTCTCCATTTATTCATTCAATGTATAGCTTCCTCAGTTTACCATGGTACTACGAACTTATAATAAAACGGTGATGAATCTACTTCAGCAATGGCCGTGTACCTTACACTGCAGTTCCGACACCTGAGGAATTAATCATTAATTCATACTTTACCATGTTGGTTTAGTGTAGGTACCTTACATGATTCCCAATCCGATGGTAATAGACCAACCAAACCAAATTTAACTTTATAAATGATGTTGATTATAAATGGTGTTGGTCTTGCTCTATGGAGCCCCAACTTCCAAGTCACTAGACGCCTACCACCAGTTGCATCTGTGTTCACAGCAGAGCTATGGGCAGTGACACTGGCTGTTCGACACAGCCATTTATTGGGAGTTGGGAATTAAATGATCTGAAGCGATTCACTAAGTACCTACAGTAGAGGTTCTAGTAAAACAACTATATGAAACTCCTGCCATCATAATTGTGATAGAGGATCATCATTTGGATAGTTCACATTTGCATTATAATAATTCGTTTTTAAGGGAGCGGAAATTTTCAACTAACCGGGAGCCCTAGACCATACTTATGTTGAAACACTAAAATAACTATGTTAGCTCATTAGCTATGTTGATTAACTGTGTTAATCTGAGTTTGTTTTTGAAATACGGTTACAGAAACGTATGAAAGAGAAATGTATGAGAGATCAGAGTAGCTACGCTCTATTTTTCATACCTAAACGATACCGCCAATTTCACGGCTTCCGGATGTAAGTCTGCGGTGGAAATTTATCATCCTCGACTCACTCCAATTTTCCTGGAAAAGCAATTTGTTGCGCTCTCCCATACTTACCCCGCTCTGACGGTAATACCTCATTTTCTCCTCCCACTTACAGTTAAAAGGGTCGACAGAAAAAACTTATTTTGCGTGATATCCCGCGTCCACAAAGAGCGACTTTCTTTCTGCTGCGAGGCTCAGAGCCTCGTCTTATTACGACCGGCTACGACTGGCTGTGGGAAGCGGCGTCGGGACAAGAGAAGAAACTCATTTCCCCTTTATTTCAAATATCAACGTAATGGAGGAGGCTTCCCATGCTGTAGTTATCATCAAGACGGAGCATTTTTAGAGCGATATATATTTTTTCCTTTTCGAACGAAAACAAATGTTTAGAGTTCTCCGAAGAAGCGTTTAATTGAAGTGGTGTAGTTTATGGTGCCTTTGGCTTGTTAACTTTCTAGAACCCCGCTCGATTCAGAACCGAAACTACTTTATCAGAACGTAATAGTGATGAACAGTAAATTTCTAAAATCGCAATCCTTCAACGAATAAGTGTGGACAGAGTGATGCGAGATATCTAGATGTATTTGTGCTGAATTCGGTATCCTTTATGTGAATGGAAGTAATAAATAAAGGATATAATTTTTTAAAACGTATTTCTTGAGTTTAATAAGATTCACATGTTAAGTTACATACTTTTCAGGTTGATATCAGTCATTATACGGTGACTAAAATAATAATAATAAAATGGAGAAATTACTTTCCTAGATATAAAATTGAGTCGTTGCAGTGATGGAAGAATAGCTAGAAGTATATACAGAAAACCGACAAACACAATCAATCATCTAAAGTTCAACTCCTACCACCACTTCTCCCAAAAAATGTCAGTAGTTGATTCATTCAGGGCATTAAAAATTTGTGATGAGGAGCATCTTGAGAAAGAGATGAACAAAATTCGATCGGACTTACTCAAAAACAATTACCCGGAATATTTAATCAACAAACGAATTCAACAAATGAGGGAAAAATTACAAACAGAAGAGGGAGGCGGCGCTGGGGAAACAGGAAGGGAACAGCGCACACTTAATCTTACTTTTTATGGGAAAAACAACTACAAGGTTAAGCACTTTTTTCCGGACACGAACGAAATGTAAATTCGGGTATATTCCATGAACAAAAATTGGCGGGCTCTTTGTAATCAAAAACAATCAAAATCGCCACCGAGGATATACTAAATTACATGCAAATGTTCAATAGAATACGTAGACGAATCCGGGAGACCGTAAAAAGATAAAGTAGCCGATCATTTCAGAAGGAGCTCAAATTCGAAAGTAACTGAACACAGGAAGCAGTTTCCATCCCATAATATCTCTCCAGAATCGGCAACTTTAGTGGAAGCGGAGCCACGCTATTGCCAACGGACTCCATATTCTCAATGATTGACCCGAACAAAAAACTCAACAGAAGGAACGGACAAATTTTGAGTCCAACTTCCAACACGTTTTTGATAGCTACACTCCAACGTACATGAAAATCGTCACCAAGCTAACACACGACACTTTAAAACCCAATATACAAGATTTTAAATTTATTGACATGGATATGTCTTTTGGCTGGGGGTCAAGGAATTTTTCGCGACACTTTTTTGACATGGATATGTCTTTTGGCTGGGGGTCAAGGAATTTTTCGCGACACTTTTTTTTCCCGACCGACCATCATTCACACTTTTTTTCCCGACCGACACTTTTTTTCCCGACCGGCACATTTTCTATTGATTTTCACGTACAACCAAGGCGTTACTAGGGAAGAGTAACTCCCATAGTTTTCATAGTAGGAAAATCGTTCGCCACTTTTTGGAATGCTCTCAATTTACCATGACATTTCATGACCTCTAAGCCATTGTAGTGTCAAGGAATGCTGATTCATTACTCTAAGTTAAAAACTAATATTGTTTTGTAACCATAATGGAATAATCTTGTGAAATGAAGGCACTACATGGTTGATATACAATTGAGTAGTAGGTACCAACTGGTAAGCAGTAGGTACTAGACATATCCATGATCTTTTGTTTTTCCCATCAAGGGAGAAATTTTGACATGGATATGTCTTTTGGCTGGGGGTCAAGTTTTGTTTCGCCAATAGCAAAAAAAAAAAAAAAAAAAGCGTGATTAGTCCTCTATAAAAAGAGCTTGGCAATAATAAAACCGCTAAGAACAGATGAAGTGAAAGGTAGATATCTAGTTTAATTCCTAAAAATAGGTTTTTATTGATGTCGATTTTTTAGGAAAAGGAGTCATGGTCGTTAGTAATTTTGTGCATATAATTGAGCTCAAATTCCAATGAAATGTGCTCAAAAATCAATAAAAACAACAAAAGGGGCCCAAAATGTTGAATTTTGGAGTTTAATAACGATAAAATTGAAAGTGGGAAATACAGTTGGCGAATTTTCGTAGAAAGTGAAGCTATTGCAATGGCTCGGAAAATTTTAAAATCAAAATTTTTGGAAAATTTCTTCATTGAAATCCATTTTGAGGCATTCTGAGACGGTATATATAGGTATGTGTCATTCCAGACCTTTAACTCTCCTTAGGATTGAGATACAAATTCCTTCTTGCGCCAAAAAATTAAGGCCTAAAAACGGCTGAAAATCGTTAAATTGAAATTTTATAGCGGAATATTGCTCAACTAAAGTTTATCAACCAAGTGCCTATAAAACAGGACATTCAAAAATGTATGTACAAAATTGTGCTGAAAAATGTATTTCGGTACTTAAATTTCATTAAAAATTTACTAAAAAATCGATAAAAATGTTGCAAAAGTTAAAAATCCAAAATATCTTTTTATTTAGAATGTTTTTGGCCATAAAATTAATAGGTAGTTAGCAATTTCTTTGCACACAAAAAGCTCAAATTTCTAAACATTGAACAGTATAATTTACAATATTGTTAGGGAGTTGGGTCATGTGTTTGATAGTTTGTTTGGTTCCTAAGTAGAGATTTCCTGTTGTCAACAGTTTCGAGTTGTAGTTTCGTTCTGACTGAAAGTTTCGGTTTCATTATCTCCTGACGAAGGAAACAAACAGTTTCTGAAAGCTTGAGAATTGAAAGTGTTAACCATCATTCGTTGAACCCTTAAAAAATAATACCTAATATAAGATGACTGAGATAACAAAAATAACCTTATTATATTGTTAAAATAGTATCAACGTTATGAAGAGCACTATAGTTGTCGCACGCACATTATTTGGAAATTGTACGTAACTAGGTTTCCGTCGTGTAACGTAGATTTCTTTCTGATTACAGAATACTCAATAGTTGCGCGGTTCTTCAACCCTCTTCCATTGAAGTACCTACATCTCATATGGTGAGTTGTAAAAATTTACCTACTCATCCTACACTATGTTCAATTAAGATGTTTCATTCTCTGGGAATTATAATCATGTATTACCATTGCCCTGAAACTAGGAATATAAGTTGTATGTGAAAGCAGGAAAACACCAGAAAATTTTGATATAGCACATAAAAATATTAATTGAGTATGATGCTTAAAACTTATACTAATCATTGTGTTGTTATTGATGGTAGTTGATCCAGCAATGTAACATTGTAATGCAATGGCCTACTGTACGTCTGACCCAACTAGGCATAATCATGTGAAAGAGAAGAAGGAATTGAGCTGACATGCGCAATATAAAGCCGGATAGTGTTATTGTTTCCTAAGTTGCCGAGTTATTTGTCGGTATGGTGATTTCCTGTTAATTGTACTAAATCCTAGAACTTGGTTACCCTAATCAGAATTCAAAATTGTTTAAAAAGAACGCAGTTTCAGCAAGAAAAAAAAGAATAAATGAAATAAAATAGGTAAATGAATTTTAAAAAATAAATAAAAATAATATTAATTAAATAATAATATTGGTGCAGCAATCATGAGCCACAACATTGGGCTCAACCATAACTTTAATGTGGGTGCCGGGCCATGTGGGTATTCATGGCAATGAGTGTGCAGATGCCCTTGCAAGGAGAGTCATCGGTGATAACTCCATTGATATGTTGCCTATACGCATTGAGGATCAAATCTCCTACATGCAACATAAAGCCAATCCCATCTGGCATGAGCAATGGCGGGGTGAGGTCACTGGTATGCGTGGTGTCCTTCAGGACTTACCTGGTGTGCCCTTTCGTAACCCAACTTCCAAGGAGGGATCGAATAGTGGTCAACCGGGTTGCCACTGGCCATACCCGTCTTACTTACAGACACCTGCTTAGTGCAGAAGCTCGAGATGTTGCGTGTGGGAAGTGTGGGGGTGATCTGTCCATCTGCCACTTTCTAGAGGACTGCTCTTAGTATAAAGTAGCATGTATATAGTTATTAGCCTATTCTACATCTAGTCTTAGTCCCCCCCCCCCCCCCCCCCCCCCCCCCATATGCCAGTGGAGTCCATGATGGCGCTCCTTTTTAGTCAAGGATAGCAACATGGCTCCCCTTATAATCATGCCACTTCCAGTCTCCCTTTAGATACCTTGTTCAATGCCGCTAACGACCCTCTGGTTGAGGTATAGCTTAAACCTAAAAAAAAAAAAAAAAAAAAAAAATCAACAAACATTCATATCAATAACTGTGAATGCATGGTTTATGACCGTTTGATGTTTATAGACTATTTTTAGTCTGCTTATCATAATGTGTTGTTTTTATCCCCATTCCACCTGACTACAGTTCAAGTTGGGCCTTGGTCTCAACTGAAACATTCCTTCAGCTGGTCTGATCTTTTCCGTCGTCATCTAGTTGAAGCGCCCAAATCGAGCCATATTCTCCTCCATATTGTCAGCCCTCCTCTCTCTCGGCCTTCTCCTCATTCTGGTATCATTTGGGCAGGAGAACAACAGCCGCTTAGAGGGATCATCATCATCCATTCTGCGAACACGTCCAGCGCATCTTAATCTCCACAACTTCACAAACTTGAGTAGGTCATAATGATCGAAGAGAGAGAGATAGTTTTATTTGCCATCACACAAAAATGCATAACAATAGTCAAAATCAAACAAGCCAAATAACAAATACAAATTCACAACTCCCAAATGATCAAATTAGCACAAATTTATACATGCAGCCATACAATTTTATGGAAGAACTATATTTATTTTAAAATTTGATAAAAAATAGAAAATAAATGAGAAAACTAAAATGTCGGCTGCAGACCAAATAGGTAGTCTGTACCACCCCAAAGGTGGATCAGCCGGGTCGGGACCCGACCCATCATGGCGGCCTCCCGCACCCCTAGACGCGATCATAACAATCGCTCCACTGGAAAGCAAAACACCAAGCGAGACCGCCCCCGGGCAGACCGTAAAGCCCCAAGCCAAAATACAGAAAACCAACAATCATACAGCCAAACATTCTATAAATTACAAACAGTAATTATTCATTCATAAAATTCATCAATAAAAACTATCATTCATAAAATTAAAAAATAATAATAATAAAATATATAAATGTATAAAAACCAAACTGTATGAAATTTAACAGCAATGCTTCTAATCGAAGCTAGCTCGAGTACTCTTAAAAAAAAAATTCCTCGGCTGCTGACATAAAATGAACATTGGCTACGAGTCAACCCTAAAACTAACAGTATACAAACGAAGATAATAAGTACGGAGACAACACTTCGTCAGTCTTACATACAATGTAAAGAAGAGCTGGTAGTGTTATTCATTGCAGCGCCGCTTTCATTGACCATGATCAAGGGTTGGACGGAGGATTCTCCGAAGAATTTTCCTTTCAAACACTTTCACACTACATGAATTATTCAAACCAGACACAATTGCAGGGCTTACAGACCTTGCACAAAGAGGAGTGACTATAGAACCAATAGTAGGAAAAAAATCAATGTGCCCAACAATAGGCTGACTTCAAGGTAAATAGGTCTGAAAGAGTGGGAGGCCGGCACACATTGGCAATGACATTAGAGAGTTCGTGGTTACTAAGGTGTTCTAATAGTGGATGTGACTCTAGGGAAAATCAAAATTTCGCTATCACGCTAGCTGTTACTACGGTGCAAGCTCGGTGTTTCACGCGTCTTCACACGTCGTCTCTTCTCAAATGTTTTGTAACCTGACGCTGATTCCGACATCTTGTATTTCTCCGACTGTTTTCCTTTAACCTGATCCCAGTTCCCATCATCGTGTTGTTTTATTTTGTTTTCAATTCGAACTGATATTTGTGAAGTGAACCTTTAATTGGCCAAGAAATTTTTTTATCCCCTCTTTCAAATTTGTTAGTTACGTTTCAAGATACGTAGATTTCAAAAATCGAATCAGTCCGTCGTCCGTTCGTCCGGCGTTTTATTGTGCTATGAAATTTAGCGAGAAGTATTAGACTTCGTAGGCTTATAATTATATGATCGCGCTTATTTATTTAGCAGAGACGATTGCGACGATGTGTTCCAGGTTTATCTTGAGGACACATCCGTCAGGAACACTGGCGATCGTTCAAGACTTTGTTAGTGGTAATATTGGTAAATGTAGATATAGGGGAGAGTTGGGTAAAGTGGGGTACTTTTTGGTTCGTGCCTCACTCGTTCCATGATTTTGCTTCATATGGCAGTTAGCCTAACATGTTATCTACATTGTATACCAGTTTGGTTGGTTAGTAACTTATCGTTTCTGAGTAAGAAATTAATGAGTGATAAAAGTCCAAGTTCCCCACTTTATGCATCCATTCCTATAAAGTGGGGTATGGTTTCTGGTAAAGAGGGGTAGTAAAGAGTTGGGGTTAGGGAGGGTGGCGTATAAAGCGGGGTACCTTGGTATATATACAGTAATTATAGGTTTTACACCAGTACTTGGGAGATTGGTATATACATGTTTTATGCATTTTGCGGAGAAAATCAGTAAAATAATAGGTACATGATGGTATCTTACTAGTTTAATGTTAATATCTTGAAAAAGTTAGATATGATTGGAATGAAAAGATCTATCCGTTTTTCGGCAAAACTTTATCCTCCATTTTGTTGACTAGTTGTATTTGGGCACTCCGTGAATCGGTCGGTTTCTACGTATTTTTTTACGGGGAGACATAACAGTTGCATATCTCCCCAACCCCGTTACAACCAAGTTTTACACGTTAACTCACAATTTTGAGTTCATTTGGGATGATAAATTGTGTGTGTTTTTAGGGGTGAAAATAGTAAGCTGAAGTGTAAAACTCGGTTATAACGGGGTTGGAGAGATATGCAAGTGTTACCATTTGATTCAGCGTAAAAAAATACGTAGAAACCGAACCTAAACTCGTATTTTCATAGATTTAAAAAAAAAACCGATTTTAGCGGGAAAAAAACGATGTTTTGCAACATTGAAACATAATTTCCTCCCCTAATTAGCAAAGTAAAAGTGACTACGCCGTTGAAACCGTTCTTGTGTCTTGGAAAAATATTGATTCTTGTTTACTCCTAGCCAAGTAAACAAAAGGATATTGTGGTTGACATTGACAATAAGAATCAGGAAAACAAAACCGAACACTTATATTTTTACAAAAGGTAACATTAGTAAAAAGAGTAGGTGGGAAATGATAAAAACACAAGCCGAGATTGCCGCGCACACCACGCCAACCCTCCAAAACTGATAAGATAAAAAAATCACAATCGCCTAGGGACAACCTGACTCCCTCATCCCCAGGGTTGCCCCAGACACAAAAGAGCTAACCTTATGATGGATGGATGGTGAATAGTTGTTATTTAATATTTATCTTAGGTCTAATAAAATAGGTAAATTCAGAAACAAAAAACAGATAAGCGACAGATACATAAAAGAAATAGAAAAGAATCATCCTTCAAGTACTATGGTATAGAGTGCGTTCGAGTAGCTAGGGATGCTAAGTACATGGATGCTATTACTGACAACTGGTCTTGGGAGAGAGAGTGGCTAGCTACTAACTAGGTAGGTAGGTAGGTACTCGATCGAACAGTTCTCATAGTTCAATTCCCGATTAAAAAATTTCAAGGTTTCTCAAATTAGGTAAATTTTGCTAGTCGGAGTGCTTTTTCATGCCTCAAACCTTAATTCATAAGGAAGCTCAGGCATCTTTCCGACAGAAAATTTAATGCTCTTTCCGATGCTATCCTCAGATTTGAATTTGCACAGCAAATAAAGGGACTGGTGATCGCTTTAGAGACAAAAGGTCAAATACACGAAAAAATATCTTAAGTATTGAATCATTCGAAAACTAAGCGTTAAAAAAATCTCTATGAGGTACTTTTGATCAGAAATGAGTTCTATAATCGACCCCTTAAGTATTGAGGGGTCTTCTACCTTCTGCGGAACACCCTGTATACGCAATTGTGCTCCATGCATTGATTGTTACTCGATTTTTATCATTTCGTATGTAAGTTTTGTACGAAATAAATACCATCTGCGCCCTTTCTCTCGAGGTTTCAATCTCTAGAGGAAGAGTGGGTGGAATATGAGGAGACAATAATTAATGAGCCCCTTGTTGAATTCCTCTCCATTTCTCAGGTTGATGCGGTAAGATATATTGGAGACAGTTTCTGCCTCCTCACGCGTACGTTGGTTTCCCTTTCAAAGCAAAATATGACGGCGAGGGGGGGGGGGGGAGGCACCAGAAGTGTCCGCCGCTAAATGTAATCACATTATGACCCAACAATTCGAACAGGTAAATAACACAAAATGGCTGTTGTGAATTTAGGAATTGTGATCACACTGACAAGCTAGCTACTGCATGTGATTGAGTTTGAGTTTATAAGATAACGAGAGGTGTGTATTCTTCAAGTTTGGCGGAAAGATATCACCTTGCACTCTCAGTATAGAAAATCAAGGTCCAGTGATACAATATCGCCATATGCTTGCAGGAGAGGTAACACAAACTTTGGAGAAGCAACATCACTGTGCGTTCTATTGAGGAAAAGAACGGTGGGATAGTGGACGGTAGCAAGAGGGTTTGAAGAAGAAGGCAAGATTTTTGCTGCACGAATGGACAGTGGTCAGCATTCGGGCTCTCTTGAGCCTTTTATACCCAGGTATACGCTCTTTGCGCATGCGCCGAACGTCTGTTGGTCGGAGTGGTTAGTCGAGCGGTAGAACGAGCCTGGACAGGGATCGGTATTAATTATGAGATCTACACCATACAGATGGTGGTTATAATGAATTCACATCGTAATCCAGCATATCAAAATTTTTTCTTCATTGGATTTAATTTTTTGCAACTTCGTCGTTACTGTTGTAGTTAAGATGTTGGTACCCCATCTGGCATGAGCAATGGCAGGGTATGGTCACTGGTCTGCGTGGTGTCCTTCAGGACTTGGGCCCGGTGGGCCCGTTCGTAACCCAACTTCTAAGGAGGGATCGGATAGCGGTCAACCGGGTTGCCAATGGTCATACTCGTCTTACTCACAGACACCTGCTTAGTGCAGGAGCTGGATATGTTGAGTGTTGGAGGTGTGGGGGTGATCTGTCCATCCGCCACTTTCTGGAGGACTGCCCAGCCCTTGTGGAGCTCCGAGTCCAGCATCAACCCCCTCAGTGGGTTGATGTATTATCAGGACCATACAAGGTCCGATCCCTGTTGTTGTAAATGAGAGTCGCTGAACTACGAATTGTGATATCAGATCTGTGATATATTTATATACATCTAGTCGTCGTTTTATTTCACATTGCTGATTGTATATAATAGCATCCCTATTTTACATCTAGCCTTAGTTATATTATTTCATTTTATTATTTTTTTAAATCTACTTTGGGGGCTAAACAGTGGTCATCCCTGCATCCCTCATCTTCCCCCCCCCCCGATATGCCAGTAGAGTCCATGATGGCGCTCCTTTTTAGTCAAGGATGGCAACAAGGCTCCCTTTAGAATTATGCCACTTCCAGTGTCCCTTTAGACACCTTGTTCAATGCCGTTATTGACCCTTCTGGTTGATATGCAGCTTAAATCTTAATAAATAAAAAAAAAAAAATGTTGGTACCTGAATTGTTACCATCCTCGTAGCAATGGGGTAGTCTGTTGTGTTTTATTTAGGTGTTTTTGGATGTAAGACGAATATACTTACTTTTATACACAGACTCAAAATAAGAGAAGAGAACATCGACATAAGAAAAAAGGCGCGCTCAAAATGGGACTCGGCAGAGGGAGAATATCCCGAAAGAGATTTATGAGGGCATTTCTCTCATATCTCCGGACCTCCTCATGAACACATCTAAAGCACATCTGAGGCACTTCGGGGGAGTTTTCCTTAAGAGTTATATGCCCTCAGAGCTTGACTAGTCCTAACAGAGACGCCAACACTTTTCGCTAAGAAAGAAAATGAAAGAGGAACCGCAATATATAAAACGCCCCGGGGAGCAGATGTGGAACCTCCGTCAAAGCGATTGGAAGGTGAATTTTTCCGTTCGAAGTTATCCGAGGACTTTTGCTCCTTGGGTGGTCCCTTTTGGAACAAAGGCTCTTCATCTTTGGACAGACGTCTTGGTTTCAAAGATCCCGGTTGAAGCGGATGTTTAGGTGAATATCTTAATAGCCGATGGAATGCCCCGGCCAAAAGCTGCTGGCCATAAAAGTGACCGCATTGTATTCTATTCTAAGTATGTACAGCCTATGACACGGGTCTTCTTGAAATCTTATTTCATGTTCTATTTGAGTGTTCTATGTATAACTGGATCAGGAAAAGATATATCTCGGACTTGATGGGGGGTACCAGAAACTTGATAAACTTTGTATCAGTACCAAATGAATTCGACATAAAAATGCTATATTTCTTCTTAAGTGAAGTTTGCAAACTGAGAAATTTATGTTTGTTTGACTGAATGATTAACTCGCTTATACCTACTGGTACTGCCTATGTTAACTGCTTGAATGTTTTTGAAATTATTTATGAAGTTCATTTGTGTTTTATTTTATTGTTGTTTCCAATATTTATAAGGTAAAGAGAATATGCTGAATTAATAATGAATATTATATTAATTTGTAATTTTAAAATATTTGAAATTTCTACTAAGGCTGTAATACTGAATAGATTATCATTAATTGTGAGTAAATCATGTAACTGGACACCACGATCAATTTCTTATAGTTGATTCAACTGGGTATTGAAGACATCACATGAATGATGTTTACACTACAACTGTTTCAATTATGAATTTTTGTAAAGCATACATATTCAAATACGAGATCAAATAAATAAATATTCTATTCTGAAATGTGAAAGTTCACCAATAAAACAGTGTATGGCGCTTTCTCTATTAGAGATAGTAAGAGGAGGAACGGAGGGGGTAAAGTAGAAAAAGTCCAGTCATGCAGCATGACCCCTGAGCGAATTTTTGAATTAAATCGATTTTTGACTGATTTTTCAACTTTGAAATTTTTGAAAACTTGATACATATTCTTATAGGAAATTTTACGCTGATTCCGAATATACCACATGTTAGTATGCTGAAAAAATTATTTCGCACAACAAATCGCAAAAAACAGGCTATTTTGAAATGTTTGACTACATTTTTGAAAATTTCAACCCGAAGATGTAATCTGATCATGCTGGCCAACGAACTTGAACTTTCGTTTTGTGTCCTTAACATTTTAAAATTTGTTTGAAGTTTCTAGCACAATTCTACGGACAGTTATCGTCTGGAATGGCACATACATATATATATACATACATACATATATACATACATACATATATACATACATACATACATACATACATTTTTTTTTTTACAAAACTACCCTCAAAGGCGGAGGGGGCACACCATTAAATTGAAAAATAAACAAATAAAATAAAAAGGTGGGGAGAACGCCCAGGTTTACCCGACGCCGGCTCTAGGGATAAGGGAAGTTGCAGGACGAGGGGGAAGAATGGGATGAAAGGAAGTGCCCCTATAAAATGACCACCAGTTCAAGTAAGAACCCCTCAGGACGCGGGTGGTGATACCACGGAGTACTCCCGCAGAGATGCCCAACTCGAGTAACTCCGTGGCGCTTTTCCCGCACCACACCCCGCGCCATGACAAGGTCGCAGCCATGACCTTGATGTTATTAGGTGCCACTCCTTTTAGCTCAGATATCGCTTGCCGGAGATCATTTCTATCATATTTACTTTTCTTAGCCCGCCAGGTCTGCTCCATGTCCACGCTGCCACTGACAACCTGGACATCCAGGATAATGGCAGACCCATCGGGCTTGACAGCAACGATATCCGGCTTCTTGCCCCGGTCACTCGGCATGTGATATAGTCTCTCTCTCTCAACAGCCCAACCGCTGGATGACAGAGCGCCTGCTATCTGCTTGGCAACCGCATCATGACGGAGAATGCGGCCACCGTGAGTACGAGGACACTGCTGCACTACATGATACAGGTTCTCATTTTTACCCCAACAGGCACGGCAAAGGGTATCCACTGTCCCGCGACTACTCCTTGAACACCTCACCGAGGTGGCCAATGTGGCCACCCGGACGGCATGAAAATGGCGGTAGTCGCGGGCCCCAATGCCCTCTGAAGCCCATTCCACCCACTGGGAAGAAATGGGGGATTCAGAGCACTGTCGGAGTTCTTTACCATCTACTGACTCATGCAGTGCAGCAGCGAACTCAGCAGATGAGCTGGGTTTGGGAGCAGTTGGTGTTGCTCGGTCGCACCACAACAACTGCTGCTTGACAAAGTCAAGGTCAGCAGCAGTGCGAGCGACCTCCCAGCTCGAGCCCCTAAGGGCGAGCAGGCGCTGGCGGCGTAAAGATGGTATATACATACATACATACATACATACATACATACATACATACATACATACATACATACATACATACATACATACATACATACATACATACATACTTACTTACTTACTTACTTACTTACTTACTTACTTACATACATACATACATACATACATACATACATACATACATACATACATACATACATACATACATACATACATACATACATACATACATACATACATACATACATACATACATACATACATACATACATACATACATACATACATACATTTTTTTTTTTTTTTTTTTTTCAACTCCCCTCAAAGGCGGAGGGGGCACACCATTAAAATTAAAAATAAACAAATAAAATAAAAAGTGGGGAGGACGCCCAGGTTTACCCGACGCCGGCTCTAGGGATAAGGGAAGTTGCAGGACGAGGGGGAAGAATGGGATGAAAGGAAGTGCCCCTATAAAATGACCACCAGTTCAAGTAAGAACCCCTCAGGACGCGGGTGGTGATACCACGGAGTACTCCTGCTGAGATGCCCAACTCAAATAACTCCGCGGCGCTTTTCCCGCACCACAACCCGCGCCATGACAAGGTCGCAGCCATAACCTTGATGTTATTAGATGCCACTCCTTTTAGCTCAGATATCGCTTGTTGCAGATCATTTCTATCATATTTATTTTTCTTAGCCCGCTAGGTCTGCTCCATGTCCACGCTGCCACTGACAACCTGGACATCCAGGATTATAGCAGACCCATCGGGCTTGACAGCAACGACATCTGGCTTCTTGCCCCGGTCACTCGGCATGTGATATAGTCTCTCTCTCTCAACAGCCCAACCGCTGGATGACAAAGCGCCTGCTATCTGCTTGGCAACCGCATCGTGACGGAGAATGCGGCCACCGTGAGTACGAGGACACTGCTGCACCACATGATACAGATTCTCATTTTTACCCCGACAGGCACGGCAGAGGGTGTCCACAGTCCCGCGACTACTCCTCGAACACCTCACCGAGGTGGCCAATGTTGCCACCCGGACGGCGTGAAAATGGCGATAGTCGCGGGCCCCAATGCCCTCTGAAGCCCATTCTACCCACTGGGAAGAAATTGGGGATTCAGAGCACTGTCGGAGTTCTTTACCATCTACTGACTCATGCAGTGCAGCAGCGAACTCAGCAGATGAGCTGGGTTTGGGAGCAGTTGGTGTTGCTCGGTCGCACCACAACAACTGCTGCTTGACAAAGTCAAGGTCAGCAGCAGTGCGAGCGACCTCCCAGCTCGAGCCCCTAAGGGCGAGCAGGCGCTGGCGGCGTAAAGATGGGATGCTGGCTGAGAGAGAGACAATACCGAGCCCACCGGCCTTGACCGGTGCATGGACATAGGCACTTGGGACACCAGGTGGAAAGCCTAGCCAAGAGCGCACAGCAGAACGAACTTCACGATCTAACTCTAGCAGCCTCCCCGCAGTAAGCCTGCCAAAGACTAACCCATAGGTCAGCTTTGGCAGTAAGTACGTGCGAAGGAGGCGCAGCTTCTGCTGTGGCTTCAATGGAGCCTTGGTGATACGAGCTAGTGCTCCACCAAGGTCCACACGGCTTGCGGCAATGGTGGCCACACCCATGAAGTCAACTCCAAGGTACCGCCAAACCTCCAGCACGGATCGGGTGGGGATGGGTGACTGTCCTATGACAAAACACTCCTCATCCACCACCTTCACCTGATGCTGGCGACCCGACGGGACCAAGGAGACTGACCCACACTTATCTGGGTTAACCACCAAACCACACCTGGCTAGCTGCTCAGCAAAGGCATTGAGGGCAATCTGCAAGCCCTCACGGGTTTCGGCGAGTAGGATTACATCATCGGCAAAAGCCAGTGCACCTACTCGCACCCCAGGGGCGAGATCGAACCCTATTTCAGCTGGCAGCTTACCCAAGGCCGTGTCCACGACCAGGTTAAAGAGGAGTGGCGACAGAGGATCCCCCTGGCGTACCCCGCGCCCAATGACAACATCCCCCGACATCTCACCTCGTGCCTCGAGGACCGTCACGCCTTCGTGGTACAGGCGAGCAACATACTCAATTAAACGAGCAGGTGCCCCGACACCACGAAGACAATCGGTCAGGGCAAAATGGCTGACGGTGTCAAAGGCCTTAGCGACGTCCAGAGCGGCAAGATGGAGTTGCCGGTTCTTAATACGGGCCAGCGAAATGACAGTTTGGAGAACTGTAAGGTTCTCCGCTGTGCCATCCGCTGGTCGAAATGCTCTCTGGACGTCACCTATGACACCAGCAGCTTGGAGGCGAGATGCCAGAATCTTTTGGAAATGGCGGAAGACTACAGACGATATAGATATCGGGCGGTAGCCTCCAGGCCCACTTAACCCTTTTTTCGGGATGAAAATTGTCCGGGCGCGGGTCAACGCTTTCGGGGGTCTTCCCGATAAAAGCAGCAAGTTGAGGATGAGCAGCTTAACTGTTTTTGGTGTTTTGTTCCAACGTCGGGCAGAAACACCATCAGGTCCAGCAGAAGTGGAGTTCTTGACACGGCACTTATGTGCCTCGTCATGAAGCACCGGCGTGCACATGATGCCGCGCAAGGAATCCCTGGTGGAAGCTGGGGGCACCACCGGCTCACCAGGGTTGTGGCTGGGAGCACTCAAGAGTGGCTCCCAAAAGTCCACAAACTCCTGGAGAGGGGGCACAACTTGCTCATCCCCAGCTCCCTCCAGTACCTCCGCAGCCACACGAGCCGGATGCTTCCTCCACAACTTCTGGACCCGCTGATATTCCCGCCTTCTTGCTTGTTTTGCTGCTCTGCGACCTCCACGAGGCACCAAAGTAGGAGGAACTGCTCCCTGATGCCCCGTCACGGTCGCTTCCTCAACCCGTGGGAAGATCCTCTGTATGTAGGCTGCAACCTCGTCCTCCAAGCCTTCAGGCCTCTCAACAGCCCGCCTCACCAGGTCCTGCAGGTAGGCACTCTCATAACCATCAATACGGCCTACCTGCTCCCCGAGCCTCAACACTTCAGTCTTCAAGTCTTCAAGAAGACCGGAGGTCCCGGGGGAGGATTGCTGAACGGCGGGCTGTTGCCCCACGCCTGTAGGAGATGCGGGAGAGGCCCCACGGCTATTTGCCAGGATCGCCTCCTGGACAAGCTGCTTATAGTGGGGCCTCAGGCGAAGAGATTGGATGGCAGAAAGCGTGCGCATGGGAAAACGTTGTTGCAAAAATACATTAATATGACGTACCCCATTGCGCACAGCCTCTGCCTCCTCTGCTGCCATTCGCCGCAAATCCTCAGAAGCATACCTGGGCCGCTCTCGCTCTATGTCAATTGCAGCGTTGGCCTCCACGGGATGCTTCTGCCAGACGTGGGCACTGAGGCCACGCTTGGAACTGAAGGCTCTCTCACAATGGGCACACTGGTGGGCATTATTCAGGGCAGAGGAAGAGGATGAAGGGTAGGATGAAGAGGATGAAGATGAGGTGGAGGATGACCGACGCCCCTGCCTGGGGCGCCCCCGAGCGCCTCCCCTAGAACCCCGGGTGCCAATGGGCACGCGGGGGTTATGAGGCTCATGTTCGTTTGTTTTCATAACTGGGGAAGCGTTTGTTAGGGACAGGAGGCCCATTGGCATGAGCCGCCCCCCTTATCGCCAGCGGGTCATTTCGCCACCCTCTGTTCACCCAGAGGGTGCCCGGGTTGCGCGACGGGGACGCATGACCATGACTTGGGTAGGGATATGAAGGAGCTCCGAAGAGATAAAAACACCAACAGTTGCCCTACCCCAGCAACCCATACATACATACATACATACATACATACTTACATACATACATACATACATACATACATACATACATACATACATACATACATACATACATACATACATACATACATACATACATACATTTTTTTTTTTTTTTTTTTTTTTTTTTTTTTTTTTTTTTTTTTTTTTTTTTTTTTTTTTTTTTACAAAACTCCCCTCAAAGGCGGAGGGGGCACACCATTAAATTGAAAAAATGAACAAATAAAATAAAAAAGTGGGGAGGACGCCCAGGTTTACCCGACGCCGGCTCTAGGGATAGGGGAAGTTGCAGGACGAGGAGGAAGAATGGGATGAAAGGAAGTGCCCCTATAGAATGACCACCAGTTCAAGTAAGAACCCCTCAGGACGCGGGTGGTGATACCACGGAGTACTCCTGCAGAGATGCCCAACTCGAGTAACTCCGTGGCGCTTTTCCCGCACCACACCCCGCGCCATGACACGGTCGCGGCAATGACCTTGATGTTATTAGGTGCCACTCCTTTTAGCTCAGATATCGCTTGGCGCAGATCATTTCTATCATATTTACTTTTCTTAGCCCGCCAGGTCTGCTCCATGTCCACGCTGCCACTGACAACCTGGACATCCAGGATTATGACAGACCCATCGGGCTTGATCGCAACGATATCTGGCTTCTTGCCCCGGTCACTCGGCATGTGGTATAGTCTCTCCCTTTCGACATCCCAACCGCTAGATGACAAAGCACCTGCTATCTGCTTGGCAACCGCATCATGACGTAAAATGCGGCCACCGTGAGTACGAGGACACTGCTGCACCACATGATACAGATTCTCATTTTTACCCCGACAGGCACGGCAAAGGGTGTCAACTGTCCCGCGACTACTCCTCGAACACCTCACCGAGGTGGCTAGTGTAGCCACCCGGATGGCGTGAAAATGGCGATGGTCACGAGCCCCAATGCCCTCTGAAGCCCATTCCACCCACTGGGTAGAAATGGAGGATTCAGAGCACTGTCGGAGTTCTTTACCATCTACTGACTCATGCAGTGCAGCAGCGAACTCAGCAGATGAGCTGGGTTTTGGAGCAGTTGGTGTTGCTCGATCGCACCACAACAACTGCTGCCGGACAAAGTCCAGGTCAGCAGCAGTGCGGGCGACCTCCCAGCTCGAGCCCCTAAGGGCAAGCAGGCGCTGGCGGCGTAAAGATGGGATGCTGGCAGAAAGAGAGACAATACCGAGCCCACCGGCCTTGACCGGTGCGTGGATGTAAGCACTTGGGACACCAGGTGGAAAGCCTAGCCAAGAGCGCACAGCAGAGCGAACTTCACGATCTAACTCAAGCAGCTCCCTGCAGTAAGCCTGCCAAAGACTAACCCATAGGTTAAGTAGTACGTGCGAAGGAGGCGCAGCTTCTGCTGTGGCTTCAATGGAGCCTTGGTGACACGAGCTAATGCTCCACCAAGGTCCACACGGCTTGCGGCTATAGTGGCCACACCCATGAAGTCGACCCCAAGGTACCGCCAGACCTCCAACACGGATCGGGCGGGGATGGGTGTCTGTCCTAAGACAAAGCACTCCTCATCCACCACCTTCACCTTATGTTGGCGGCCAGACGGGACCAAGGAGACCGACCCACACTTAGAAGGGTTGACCACTAGACCACACCTGGCTAGCTGCTCAGCAAAGGCATTGAGGGCGACCTGCAAGCCCTCGTGGGTTTCTGCGAGTAGGATGACATCATCGGCAAAAGCCAATGCACCTACTCGCACCCCAGGGGCGAGATCAAACCCTATTTCATCTGGCAGCTTACCCAAGGCCGTATCCACGACCAGGTTGAAGAGGAGTGGCGATAGAGGATCCCCCTGGCGTACCCCACGCCCAATGACAACACCCCTCGACATCTCGCCTCCTGCCTCGAGGACCGTCACGCCTTCGTGGTACAGACAGGCAACATACTCAATTAAACGAGCAGGAGCCCCGACACCACGAAGACAATCGGTCAGGGCAAAGTGGCTAACTGTGTCAAAGGCCTTAGCGACGTCCAGAGCGGCAAGATGGAGCTGCCGTTTCTTGATGCGGGCCAGCGAAATGACAGTTTGGAGAACGGTTAGGTTCTCTGCTGTGCCATCTGCTGGCCGAAATGCTCTCTGGACGTCACTGATGACACCAGCCACTTGAAAGCGAGATGACAGAATCTTTTGAAAGTGGCGGAAAATTACCTACGATATTGAAATCGGGCGGTAGCCTCCAGGCCCACTTCCTCCTTTCTTTGGGATGAAGATGGTACGGGCGCGGGTCAACGCTTTCGGGGGCCTTCCCGATAGAAGTAACAGGTTGAGGATAAGCAGCTTGACACATTTTGGGGCTTTATTCCAGCGTCGGGCAGAAATACCATCAGGTCCAGCAGATGTGGAGTTTTTGACACGGCTTTTATGTGCCTCGTCATGAAGCACCGGTGTGCACATAATGCCACGTAAGGAATCCCTGGTGGAAGCTGGGGGTACCACCGGCACACCAGGGTTGTGGCTGGGAGCACTCAAAAGTGGCTCCCAGAATTCCACAAACTCCTGGAGTGGGGGCAAAACTTGTTCATCCCCAGCTCCCTCCAGTACCTCCGCAGCTACACGAGCCGGATGCTTCCTCCACAACTTCTGGACCCGCTGGTATTCCCGCCTCCTTGCTTGCTTAGCTGCTTTGCGACCTCCACGGGGCACCGACACAGGAGGATGTCCTCCCTGATGCCCCGCCACGGTCGCATCCCCAACCTGTGGGAAGATCCTCTGTATATAGGCCGCGACCTCGTCTTCCAAGCCAACAGGCCTCTCAACAGCCCGCCTCGCCAGTTCCTGCAGGTAGGCACTCTCATAACCATCAATACGGCCTACCTGCTCCCCGAGCCTCAACACTTCAGTCTTCAAATCCTCGAGAAGACCGGAGGTCCCGGGGGAGGATTGCTGAATGGCGGGCTGTTGTCCCACGCCTGTCGGAGATGCGGGGGAGGCCCCACTGCTATTTGCCAGGATTGCATCCTGGACAAGCTGCTTATAGTGGGGCCTCAGGCGAAGAGATTGGATGGCAGAAAGCGTGCGCATGGGAAAACGTGCTTGAAGGAATACATTAATATTTCGTACCCCATTACGCACAGCCTCTGCCTCCTCTGCCGCCATTCGCCGCAAATCCTCAGAAGCATACCTGGGCCGCTCTCGCTCTATATCAATCGCAGCGTTGGCCTGTACAGGATGCTTCTGCCAGACGTGGGCACTGAGGCCACGCTTGGAACTGAAGGCTCTCTCACAGTGGGCACACTGATGGACATCTCCAGGGGCATTGGAAGAGGAAGAAGGATAGGAAGAAGAGGAGGAAGAAGAGGGAGAGGAAGACCGACGCCCCTGCCTGGGGCGCCCCCGAGCGCCTCCCCTAGAACCCCGCATGCCAATGGGCATGGGGGGGTTATGAGGCTCGGCTGTGTTCGTGTTCATAACAAGGGAGACGTAAGATTGGGTCGGGAGACCCGTTGACACGAGCCTCCCCCCAGATCGCCATTGGGTCATTTTGCCACCCTCTGTTCACCCAGAGGGTGCCCGGGTTGCACGACGGGGACGTATGACCTTGACTTGGGTAGGGATTTGAAGGAGCCTACCCCATACATACATACATACATACATACATACATACATACATACATACATACATACATACATACATATATACATACATACATACATACATACATACATACATACATACATACATACATACATACATACATACATACATACATACATACATACATACATACATACATACATACAAGTGATGATAGGTTAAAGGATAAATCGCTTTTTAAAAAAGTTGCGATTTATTTATACAGGAAAATTACAGGTGGAGGCTAGGAACACACGGTTACGTGACTGGGTTCAGAGGAAGACTGACGAGTCGCGCTCGGTGTCTCCTATTTATAGCTTCTGGTTCGGCTGATGTGGGTGAAGCCTACATCAGCAGGTTTTATTTCAAGAGAGGCGGTTTATTATTACGTAACGCGTCCCCCCTAGGATGAAATTTTAGGCTGAAAAGGATCTGACTCTATAATTTTGATTGAATTTTAAATTTTCTGAATTGAGCAACCCCACATCAAGTTTACCTAATCCGTGTGTTTTACAATATGATAAGTAAAAATGTAAAAAGTATTTGAATTAAATTGATTCACTTAATATGAACATGGATTAATTATAAGAATACAATTGATAGTACAATACAATACTACAATACTACAATACAATATTACAATACAATACTACAATACTACAATAGTAGTACAATACAACGATCAGGATAATAGTACAATACAATGATTGGAATAACAATCATAATTATTTAAATGGACGTTGTACAGCAATTTAGGTATTTAGCTATTAGAGTTTCTGTTGAGGATTTGGTAGTACTTTACTGCGTTTAGGCATATTATTGATCCTACGATGATATACAGGAGTACTGTCCAAATACTGGGGATCGAGTAAGGTTTTAAGCTCCAGTGAGTTATTGGGCGGACGTCTTGTAGGTTGATGTTTTTAAGCTCTAGGTTTTTAAATTGAATTTCCTTAGTCGGTCGTTGTATGTCCGTAAGCGTTATGTGGGCGTCTACAATTAATTGTGGTCGGCCGGCTGTTTCACTATGGGGGGCGAAAAGCGTCTGGTTCTGGTAAGACAAGTGGTGCTTACCCGGTGAGGCTAGGTAAATACCGTGGAGGGTTTTGGTCTCTACTGTGTTGTCTTGGGCTATGCTAATAACATCTCCTTTAGGAAAAAACAGGAGGTAATTGTTTATATCTAGCATGAGCTTGACATGGTTGTTATCGGTAATAAGTTTTACATACTGACATTTAGTGGTGGAACCAGTGAGGAGGAATTCTGTTTCACATTCGGGGTGAAATGGTGAAATTAGAAAGTTTGGGCATAATCGTATATGTCCAGGTGGACATGGTTGGGACAACGGATAGGTTCTAGTACTTGATTTTAAGTGATATTTAAGAGTGGGTACTATGGTCATATATTCGGAATCAATGAAAGTGGGTATTGATTCTATGCTGTACATCTCATAGTCGTTTGGGTCTACTATGGGTATATCCAGAAAATAGATTATTTCTTCAATGCCTACGTAGCATCGAACTCTGATGTGTGTTTGGATTTCGAACAAATTTTTTCCTTGGAAATCTAAAAATTTATTGCCGTAATATGTGCTTAGTTTTTGAAGTTCGTCAAAAAGTAAGTGTGGTTTAATTATGCTAGGGTGAATTGAACCTGTTCTGCAAGCTGTTAAGGAATTTTCTATATCTTGAATTATATCGGCAATCATATTGAGTACTATTTGATGGTGTTCTAACGTCGCTCTGGTTATCGCTAATGTCGAGTAATTTGGATTTTGATGTTGTAATGAAATCAGTTCCCTTTTTAATTCAACGTTGTTTTGGGCAATGGCTTCAACTATTTTATCAAAATTTTCTTGGACCGCGGTGTTAATTGAAAATTGAGCTTCTAGTTGGGAATGGAAGTCCTTTTGGTTTCGTTGAATTTGTTCCAGGATGGAGTTATACTTTTGTTCGTCTTGTGCATCTAAGTTACCTGTTATGAATTTAACCAATGATCCTAATCCGTTGATTAGTCCACGTTTGTTTCTTTTGGGCGTCCACGGGATGTGAATGTCACTCAGTTTTTGTTCAATTAGTTCGAGGGTTGAGTTTATTGTGTGCATTAGGAGTTGGGTTTGACTGTGATCTAGTGTGGATTGTGTCGATTTTTGCAAGGTTTTTATGTAAGTCTCTTTCATCGATTGTGTTCTAGAAATGAGTTCGGTTAGGTCATAATGGTGTGTGAGTGTGTGGTATCCTTCCACTATTTTTGTCGGTCCCAGACGGCTGGCTAGTAATCCCGGGTTGAGGGTTATGTTTTTGATGGTCTGGTCTGTCGAGTCTGTCTGTCCGAGGAGAAAGACGAGTAATCCATGGACGAGGAAAAAGGTTTTCCTGTAACATTTAGAGTAAGTCCGTTTTTAGGATTTCGTAACAGATCTGTTCTCTTAATGTTTGGGCGTCTAGAGTTTTAGGGAGTTGTTCGTTAATCGTAAGGAGTTTTGCGAACTGGCATAGGAAAACGCCACAATCGTTTCCGTTGTTCTGTTGGGGTGTGTTAGGTGGAGTCGAAAGTTTCCAGTTCTGTGTGTCTAGTGGTGTTCCCCTCTTGTCTAGGTGTTCACTTTCTAAGTAGCGGATTATGTCTTGTAAAATTTCGGTTCCGTCCTTGTTCAAAGAGTCGTAGTAGTTTATTTGTTTTGTTTTTGTTTTAATTTCGATTAATCTCCAGTGGGAGGATTTGAAAATGGGGATCAGGATTATGTCTTTGCTAAATATGTCCGACTTTTTGGTGTATTTTCGAACTCGTTCGTAACCGCCAAATTTGTAGGATACGTATAGGAAGCTGTTGAAAGAGTAGGATTTTGGTAGGTTGTCGTTGCGTCGGCTTCGTTCGTCTATCAGTTCCATGTAAATGTTAATTACTACGTCATTCAGCCAGTTATTGTCTTTTAGGGTTATCAAGTCTTCGCGTGTCACCTTTAGTCCGAATTTACTTGCAAGGATTTCAGTTTTGTCTAGTTTAGGGTCCCATGCGTTTGCTACTGAGTCCGTAAATTTTTTGGGGCGTCGTACGTTTGAGATGTGGATTTTCTCTTGGGTATTGTGATGACGGGGAATTATTAATGCAGTTTTAAGTTCTGGATTTATTGCTTTGACGTGTTCCTGATTGAATTTCGGTCTGGTTTTGGATTGTTTTTGGACCGTTTTTACGTAAATTTCCGGTGGAATTGCGGGAATTTCTTCGCGGCCTTCATTCTTCTTTTCTATGTATTTCTCTTTTGCAGAATGAAGTTTTTCACCTACTTGGGCGTATAGAGCTTTCATTTTTTCCTTGTGGGAAGAAAGATAGCTGTTAGCCACGATTTGATCTATGTTCAAGTCTAGTAAGGTGTCCGGTTTTACGTGTCCGTATAACAGTTCGAAAGGGGTTAACTTGGATATCGAGTGAATTGAGTTATTGTAAGCCAGTACGGCGTATTTGACTTTGGTGTTCATAGTCGATTTTTTATGCTCATTTCTTTCATTCAATATCCTAATGTGTTCTATTAGAGTGGAATGGAAACGTTCGATCAGACCATTGGAGTCTGGGTGTTGGGAAGATGTGAAGTGTATGTTTATGTTGTGTAGTAACAGAAATTCTCTGATTATGGAGTTTTGAAATTCTGGGCCGTTGTCTGCTACGATGGTTTTGGGGATTCCATAATTGGTAAAGTGAGTTAGTAGTGCGTCCACAATGTCTAAGGCGTTCGATGATTTTAAGTTATAAGCTTGTGCATGTCGGGAGAAGGAGTCTATAACGGTTAGAAATTTTGAGCCTTCTAGGGTCATTTTGTCGATATGTATGGTTTCTAAAGGTCGTGAAGCGGTTGGTGTAACATTATATTTGACTTTGATCGGGTTCCGATCGTATTTACATCTTACACAGATGGTGCAGTTGTTGATAAATCTTTGAATGGTTTCCTTCATGTTGGGCCAATAATGAGTTCGCTTCAGGTGGTTGTAGGTTTCTTCAATGCCACGATGGTTGGTTAGGCCTTCGTGATATTTTTTGATTATTTCTGACCTTTTGTTTTCGTCGGTTATGTCCTCTAATTTTTTGGTGTATTTTGTCATTGTTATTTCCGAAAAGGCAAAATTTTTCGTCATGATATTCGTAAACTGTTCATAAATGTCTTCTGTAAAATAAAGTCCGTATTTAATTTTGGGTAGGATGTACTCTTTTACGAATTTTATGGTATCTGATTCTAAGTTATTTTTATTTAAGTAAACGGTGATTCTATTCTTATTTTCAAATATTTCTTCGACTTTGACAGGGTCTTTCATCGGGAGTTTCGTTAAGTTGATTACGACTTGGTGGTTACAATTATTGACTGGTTCGTCTCTAATTGGAATAGCTACGATTGCATGACCTATGGCGTTAGAGTGAATCGTGCTGCTAGGGTTGGATTGGGAATCATTGCATTCGTCGTCAGAGTCAAAATTTACGATTATGGAAGCGGGAGTGTCTACGTCCTTGTCTGTCATTCGGAGGAGGGATTTTGGAGTTAAGGCTTCAAAAAATACGTCGACTGCTTTGTCGGCTTCAATGGGCTCGTTTTCGTTGTTGTTCAGTAGTTCAACACGAGAAAGGGCGTCAACGTTGGAATTCAACGTTCCTTTCTTGTAAACAATGTCGAAGTCGTAAGCTGACAATTTTGTGCGCCATTTGAATAGTTTAGAGCCGGGTTCTTTTATAGAATATAACCATTGCAAGGGTCTGTGGTCGGTGTGAATTTTAAATTTTCTACCGTAGAGGTACGGTCGAAAGTATTGTACGCCCCAAACGACTGCAAGGAGTTCTCTCTCTATTGTGGAGAGGCGTTTCTCGGAATCGCAGAGAGTCCTTGACGCGTAAGCTATCGGCTTATCGTGTCCGTCAACCGTCTGGCTCAGCACTGCTCCAACCGCAATGCCGCTTGCGTCCGTTGTTAAGTGAAATAATTTTGAGAAGTCTGGGTATTGCAGGATGGGTTCGTTAGTCAGTAAATTTTTGCAGGTTTCGAATGATTCCGCGTATTCGGGGTCTTTCGTATCAATTTTGCTTCCTTTCTTTAAGCATTTTGTCATGGGTTTGGTAATTTTCGCGAAATCTTTAATGAATTTTCTGTAATACCCTAGTAGTCCTAAAAATGATTTGATTTCTTTCGTGGTGGTTGGAATGGGATAATTTTGAATGGCTTTGATCTTGTCGGGGTTCGGTTTTACGCCGTTTGGGGTGATTATGTGACCTAAGTATGCAATTTCTTTGCGTAGGAATTCGGTCTTGTCAAGTTGTACCTTGAGGTTTGCTTTGCGCAATCTCTTGAATACTTCCTCAAGACGGGTGATGTGTTCCTGCAAAGAAGTACTGTACACGATGATATCGTCGAGGTAAACACAACAGTACTCATTCGTGATACCACGTAAAACACTATCCATCAGTCGTTGGAATGTGCTTGGCGAGTTTTTGAGGCCAAATGGTAAACGATTGAATTCAAGATGGTAAGTAGGTGTACTGAAGGCTGTTTTTGCAATACTTTCGGGACTCATTTGAATTTGGTGAAATCCGGATTTAAGATCAATCACACTGAAATACTGGCATCTGCCTAATTTATCTAACAATTCCGAAATCTGAGGTAGCGGGTATCGGTCTTCGATTGTTTTTTCGTTGAGTTTTCGATAATCGATCACGATTCGAAATTTAGGTTTGCCACTAGCGTCAGCTTTTTTGGGGACGATCCAAATTGGGGCGTTCCAGGGGCTTTCGCTATGTTGGACAATTCCTTGTTCTAACATATCCTCGATTTGCCGGTCTACTTCTTGTCTATAGATTTCTGGGAATCGATAATTACGGGCATGAACGGGTATTTCATCTGTGGTTCGGATTACATGTTTAATATTGTGGGTGAAAGATAAGGGTTCATTATCCTGATGGAAAACATCGGAATATTTATTAACTAAATCTGTGATCATTACCTTTTCTTCTTCATTCATGTGATTTAGGCGTAATTTAGATATGTCAAAAGTGAATTTAGAATTTTCATCGAAAATGTTGTTTAGCGATTCTACAGGGATTTCATCTAAAGTTTCTACTTCTATGGGGGAAATTTGGGAGAATTTGCCGGAAGTTGGTTTTGGATTTAAAATTCGCACGTTGGTTTCATAGTCTTCGACGTGAACCAAGCACTCGGGGATTTCCATCTCTCCTATTTTTAAATAGGGGAGGACAGCATCTCCTTGTTCGAGGTTTTTGACTCTAATCTTGATTTGCTGGATGGATCTAGCATCTATCATGTGGGTTTCCGCATGTTCAGTGCCTAGATATTTCAGCGGGATATTTAGGTACGGGGTGAGCAAGTAGTCCTCGACTAAATCGATTTTTGCTCCTATGGCTTTCAGGTTGTCTATCCCTATCAAGAGGTCGAATTTGTCGTGGAATTTAAATATGTTGAATTTTAAATTTAGATTTTTCTGTCTGAAAGCGTCTCCGCAGGGCACTAGAGTAGTATGGCTGCCTCGCGAAGAACCGTGGGCGGTTCTGACGAAAAATGGCTCTAATTTGCGTTTATTTGGGAAGAAATATTCTGCGATTTCAGGGTTTACATAACTGGTTGTGCTTCCGGTGTCTATTAGAATTTTCAAGTTGAATTTTGGTAGGTCTATATACGGGAGTTCACTAATGGTTTTCTTGTTTAAGTTCATTAAGTCGTATTGGGGAATTCTGGGTCGCTTTCCTCTAAAAAATGGGGGCTATCGAATTCGTTTTCTTCTACTGGTTGGTATACGTCCGTTTCGTAAGTCGTGTCTTCGCAAATTTCGGGGTCGTCAGATTGTATATCGGATACTTCAACGTTGTTGAAGTTTGGATTAGATGTGCGCCAAGACATGGGTGTCGGTTTTCCTGATGGGTTAGGGACGTTTTGTCTCGTGGGCGGTGTATTTGGTTTTTGGTTTGAAGGCTGAGGGCTCGAGTTTGGTTTTGAGGAATTTGCCTGAGGGGCTGATTTTTGGTTCTGGTTATTTGTATTCCGATTGGAATAATTTTGGCTTGAATAACCGTGATTTGGTCTGAAATTTGACGGGTTATTAGGTTTTTGTGAGGTGTTTGGCGATGGTCGTGAAAAATTTTGATGTGGCTTGTTCTGATTATATGACCTGGTTTGCGATGAATTTTGAGAACTTTGAGGGGTCTTAGTTTTGTTGTTGCAAAGCATCTGATAGTCGTTCGTTAGCCATGACAGCGCCGTGTTCAAATCGGCGGGCTGTCTCGTTCTCAAGATGCTGCCAAGGGGTTCTTTTAATTGTAGTAAGAAACAGCGAAGTGCTACTTTCTTATAATTCATGATCAAAATTTCGTGATTTGGGACATCGTGAGTTTGGAGGTAAGCGATTAGGAGATTTAGGGTTTTAGTTATTTTATCATGGAATTTGAAGGGTGATTCCCCTTCATTCTGTTTTGACGTGACTAACTCAATTAATAGGGTAACGTCGTCTCTACGATCCGTGTAGGTCTCAATTAGGGCCTGCCTGATTTGTTCGTAGGTTGTGAGATTTGCCGAAAAAATCTGTTCCGAGGCGGGGGATACAATTTTAGCTTTAATTGCGTTGATGATCATTACATTTTGAAAGTCTAGAGGGTCATTGTTGTTGAAAAATTTATTGTGGATTTGTTGGGTAATTTCCAAGAAATGATTTAGTGTTTCAGGGGAACCTTTAAAGGTCGGAATCAGGTCCAAATGTTCCTTTTTCAAAGTGGGTAAGTCATTGTTAGTGGGTCTCTGTTCCCTAGGCGAAATCACCTGGTTTACAAGTAAATTCTGTATTAGGGCGGTCAGTTGGCCTATCTGTTCCGTCTGGTGGTTAATAATTCCTACATAGTCAGTCGGTTGAATTTGAACGTTTTGGGTTCCTGAAGTTCCGTCCATTTCGGGTATCGTTTGAAAATTTCTAGGAAAGAGTGTTAGATCAAGCCAGGGGAAGCTGGCGTGAGGGAATTTTTTGTTGTGTTTTGGAATTTTGATTTATCTTTTCAGACGAAAATTTCGTCTTATAAATCGACTCGAGTGGGTTTCAGTTATTGATTAGTTTGTAGCTGTAATACAAAAATTATAATATACAAATAATATTCATTAATTAATCATGCAAATGAGACAATGAAAAATTAAAATTAGATGTCTTATTTGTAAACTGAAGGTCACGGTCGTAAGAGATCCGAGAGCGTCTTCTTCCAGCCGGGAATTCTTGGTAGAGATTACGGAGGATTTTTAAAGGGCTTGATAAGGCAAGCGGGTGTACGTGCAGATAGCAAGAGCGGTCTGCGTGCGGGTCAGGTGACGAGGTGACAACTTGATATGCCTTCAAGTTGACGATAAAATGTTTTAGTCTTCGCGACTTATTGTTTGAGATACGTTCGTTCTCGAACGATTTGAAAATTAAGGTTGATTCGAAATGTTTCGAATGGGGTTTTGTGACGGTGAAATTTGGGAGAGTGAATGTGCTTTTCACTAGTTGGGAAAAAGAAATATGCTTTTTCTTCTTCCAAATTCGGGGAAAATGTTAATATGTTAATTGATTTGGGTTTACTCACGCTGGAGCCGTCATCTGCCAACGTGAGGAGTCTTCTCTGTTGAAATTTGTCCGCCGGGTCCTGTTGATGCCTTCTGCGTGCCTGTTTGGTACCTTCTTCGTGGGTAGTAGGGTCTGGTGGAGTCCGGGTCCTTTTGATATTCCCTCAAAAAGGTCCTGGTTTCTTCACGTCCTCATAGACTGCGCCAGTGATGATAGGTTAAAGGATAAATCGCTTTTTAAAAAAGTTGCGATTTATTTATACAGGAAAATTACAGGTGGAGGCTAGGAACACACGGTTACGTGACTGGGTTCAGAGGAAGACTGACGAGTCGCGCTCGGTGTCTCCTATTTATAGCTTCTGGTTCGTCTGATGTGGGTGAAGCCTACATCAGCAGGTTTTATTTCAAGAGAGGCGGTTTATTATTACATAACGTACATACATACATACATACATACATATATACATATATATATACATACATACATACATACATACATACATACATACATACATACATACATACATACATACATACATACATACATACATACATACATACATACATACATACATACATACATACATACATACATACATACATACATACATACATACATACATACATACATACATACATACATACATACATACATACATACATACATACATACATACATACATACATACATACATACATACATACATACATACATACATACATACATACATACATACATACATACATACATACATACATACATACATACATACATACATACATACATACATACATACATACATACATACATACATACATACATACATACATACATACATACATACATACATACATACATACATACATACATACATACATACATACATACATACATACATACATACATACATACATACATACATACATACATACATACATACATACATACATACATACATACATACATACATACATACATACATACATACATACATACATACATACATACATACATACATACATACATACATACATACATACATACATACATACATACATACATACATACATACATACATACATACATACATACATACATACATACATACATACATACATACATACATACATACATACATACATACATACATACATACATACATACATACATACATACATACATACATACATACATACATACATACATACATACATACATACATACATACATACATACATACATACATACATACATACATACATACATACATACATACATACATACATACATACATACATACATACATACATACATACATACATACATACATACATACATACATACATACATACATACATACATACATACATACATACATACATACATACATACATACATACATACATACATACATACATACATACATACATACATACATACATACATACATACATACATACATACATACATACATACATACATACATACATACATACATACATACATACATACATACATACATACATACATACATACATACATACATACATACATACATACATACATACATACATACATACATACATACATACATACATACATACATACATACATACATACATACATACATACATACATACATACATACATACATACATACATACATACATACATACATACATACATACATACATACATACATACATACATACATACATACATACATACATACATACATACATACATACATACATACATACATACATACATACATACATACATACATACATACATACATACATACATACATACATACATACATACATACATACATACATACATACATACATACATGCATGCATACATACATACATACATACATACATACATACATACATACATACATACATACATACATACATACATACATACATACATACATACATACATACATACATGCATGCATGCATGCATGCATGCATGCATGCATACATACATACATACATACATACATACATACATACATACATACATACATACATACATACATGCATGCATACATACATGCATGCATGCATACATGCATACATGCATACATACATACATACATACATGCATGCATGCATACATACATACATGCATGCATGCATACATGCATGCATGCATACATGCATACATGCATACATGCATACATACATACATGCATGCATACATACATACATGCATGCATGCATACATACATACATGCATACATACATACATACATACATGCATACATACATGCATGCATACATACATACATACATGCATGCATACATACATACATGCATACATACATACATGCATACATACATGCATACATATATACATATATGCATACATACATACATGCATACATATATACATATATGCATACATACATACATGCATACATATATACATATATGCATACATACATACATGCATACATGCA